>JAWLRI010000355.1:2877627-2968945 GCA_034781795.1 Crypturellus tataupa | reverse complement strand
ATGAGATAGGAAAAACACTAAATACTGGATACAGGCATTCCAACTTCCACAGTGCCAGACTATTATTATTTAAAGCACCTAATGAAATAAATATTGAAGTCTAAGTTTAAAAATAAATGTTTGTCATACCGATTGAGTAATGTCAGTAGCACAAATACAGCGGGCCATTTCCAACGCATTCTCAAGGCAAAGCTATCAGTCTTTAGTAAAATTAGTAGAATTACACAGAGATTATTTCCAACTGATCTAATGGCTGGGTTTGCCTTCCTCTAGATCAACACAACGGGATGTTTTACCAAACAGCCACTTTCTTCTATCTCTGGATCATGGATGCTACATCCCCTTCCATAAAAAATGTTTTTTAAATAAACATGATTGTATTCAAAATATTTTAAAACAACCTTGAATAAATCATTCGCATAGTGTGAATACTGCAGTCTAAAAAGTCTGTGTGTGAAAACATACGAAACACAACTCTGCAACATAAAAGTCTCCATAAACTTCCACCGTATGTTCAAGCAGAGCTAAGGAAAAAATTACATAATATATTAGCTTGCAATTGCAAAGGACTCTTCAGGTTTTGTATTCAGCTCTCAGACTCAAACACAAACTAGTAAAGAACTGTTAAGCTCTTTCACAATGAAACACACTGCAGAGCTAACAAATATTTCCTTTCTTCCCAACGTGAAAGAACTTCAATTTCTTTCATGCATTTGGAAAAGTGAGGATCAACATATACTGCTTCGTATGTCGATAGCTTAAGCAACTCAGCAAAGATTCCTTTTGCATTAAATTATCTAAAAGGAAAAACAGAATAAAAAGTTTTTACTTCTCTGAGAAGATGTCCAGCTTACCTGACTTTGCCATTCCACACCGACAGGCTGAACAATATTATCAGCTCTTCAGGTACTAATTCTTGCTAACTGGAAGGATATTTTCTCTGTTGCTGGATTAATAATCAACTTCCCTGATAGTTCATTTGCAATTCTCTGCAAGTTAACCCTTTGCATGGCCCCTATTTTGAGCCGAGCCGCCTACCCTGTCCAGTTCATGTTAACAGGAAAATAACAAACACAGACATGACAATTAAACGAATAACTAACAAGGAAGTTAAAGAACAGATGGATTTAAAAAACAAAATGCCTAGAATACTTAAAAAGTAGTTTCTCCTAAAGATTCAATTTTTAAATCTAAGATTCCAGTAAACCAAAGCATCAACAAACTGGAAGCTGGAAGTCCAATGGCTTGTACGACCACACGCTCCCTCGAAGCTGCTGCCCGACTTCACCACTCCAGCCTACATCCAAGTCCGACACAAGCCTGCGGAGCTCCCAAAATAACATTTATTATTGAATAGTTTGCTGAGAAATTACCGCAGTTATCAGCATGTGCAAGGCCATCCATCTGTGTTGTCAGAAAGCAAAAGCAAGAGTGGCCAGGAGTAAAAATGAGATAAGAGAGGCCCGGAATGGCTAAAAAAGGGAGTTCAAGTAAGGTCAGAAGAGTTTAAGATGGGATATGTTGTAATTACACATATTTTTATTTTTCAAAGATATCAATGGCAAATTACTTACATTTGGTCAGTTTTGTAAGAATTCAGCACATTTTGGTAGCTCTGTGGCAAACTAAACACAGGCTGGAGAGGTCTAGTATAAGAAGGTGAAAAAAAATGCAAAATCCAAAGTGGAGAAACGAAGCTGTGTTTTGGGACTATAAGGTGGACTTTGGGATGTGTTTTGATGGAGAGAAGAGGGAAAGAAGAAGAAAGCTGTTGACGGGCTGAGGCATCATGTTACAAAAAGAGTTATAAAGAAAGGCTTTACGTTTCTCTCTATTTTTTTCTTCATTTCTGGAAAACACTGACTTAGCTTTTTTCTTAGGAAAAACATAAAAGATTACAGTTCCTTTCACTAAGAGGAAAGCTCTCACTGGTAAAAGCTAGAGTTATTTTATCAAATAATACTGAAGTACTTTGGATTTTTCCCTTAGACAAAGGGACAGAGGCTCCTAAAGTTACGACGAGGCACAGAAGAGGCTTTTATCTACTTCCTTCTGCAAAAGAGCAGTCCTATGTGTTTTTAGCAAATGTGTTTTTACACAACTGTCGGTCTCTCTCTACTGTGGTACCTAATACAGTTTGCTGTAAACCTTTTATGATACATGCTGCTGAATTCATGAAAAAAATGCTATAAAGTGTGGAAGCAGATTTACTTCAGGTTTATAGTTAATTTTTTTCTGCATGTGTTGGAAGGCAAACCTTTTAAGAACACCAACAACGTGAGAAAACTACAACTAAATTTATTGTTGGGCATCACATCAGCAGTACTCCTGGGGGCTCCTCTTCATGGGAAGAAAGCTTAAACAACACAGTCTAACACATTGGATTGCTTCCCAGAGATGCGGTGGCCTACAGAAGCAGCGCCGAACAAAGCCGGCTGGAATAGCACGTCAGTAAACAGCCCCTTTCAGAGGATGGCCGCAAATAAACGCAACTTTGTTTAATAAAGGCAAATTATAGTGATCTTGTGGGCTGTACAAAGCGCGTTATCTCTCTCTCCCGTTTCACCTGACTAAGCCGGTGGTATCTCCGCTATCACCTGAGCGGGCGCTTGGCTGGAAAGAATAGGCGCAAACAATCCCCTATTGTGGAGGGGACAGCGACCTTCCATGTCCTTGGGGCTGCCATGACCTTTCCTCTCCCCTGCCTCCAATGTGCCCTCCTAACAACTCAAACTACGCTCGCTCAGGCTGAATTCCAGATTGTCATAAAAAAAAAAAACCCTGTCCTTTCAAAACAAAACCAATTTTTACACCAAGGTGGAGGAGAAACACAGGTCCATTGTTCGCGCACAGATGGAAGTTCGAGTTACTACGGCAACAGCTCTAATCCCCCTTTTTACCACCTTTTTCACATCATTGGCCTATCAAGTGTGCTACCTTTTAACTCATAAGCTCAAAAGCTGGTAGTCTAACTGACTGCCCTAATTAGCCACGATTTTCACAGTACAGACAACATGATGAGCTAATCGAAATTTGCAAAATAATGACGTACCTCCAGCAAATATTCCTCCTCCTGAGGCCCAGTCTTAGAATAACAATAATGAGACCATTATTAGAGGAGGGCATTAAAATGCTGCACTGCTGCTAAACAGAGAACTTAATTGTTCTGGTCTTGTCCATTGAATCAACAACCTATTGTTGTGGACTTGAAAAATAAAGGGCCGCAGAATGGGTGCCATAATGATTGGTCTGTGCTGCCATACCAGCACTCTGCAGAATTGTTTTCCTTTTGAAACTCTTGATGGACTAGTAGTTTTGTTTAAAAGTAATATAAAAGGCAATTGTCTGGATAAAAAGTCCTATTTATTGAAATCTTTAGAAGCGGTCGCATGGATTTGGTCGTGACCCTCGAGATAAAAACATAAGGGCCGTAATAATGCTATTTGCAGAGGCCGTTGCTTGCAGTGACACTAGATAATGTGGGCCTGTCTGGCTACTGTAAAAGGAAGCGCGGCACTTCCTTCGCACACAGAAACCAAGACAGAAGGTCAAGCGGTGGACAGATCCAGCTCGCCTGCTAAAAAAATACTTTAAGTATTTAAAAAAAATACTAGCAACTTGCTCTGTTTGCT
Source organism: Crypturellus tataupa (assembly GCA_034781795.1). Lineage (NCBI taxonomy): Eukaryota > Metazoa > Chordata > Aves > Tinamiformes > Tinamidae > Crypturellus > Crypturellus tataupa. The sequence continues at coordinate 2,965,313 of JAWLRI010000355.1, read as the reverse complement.
CATAACCTTGAATTTAGGGGTTACATCAAACTGATCTAAAGGTGCGCAGGCATCAGGCACAGCACAGGACCTTCTCATTTAGCTTTGGATTTTATGGATAGTGAAAAGGATTGATCTTCTCTTCACTTTTCTATAGAACTATACCCTAAAATTCTTAGTGCAGAAGCTGAACAACACACCTAGAGATGCAGCAAGTCAACCGATGTGATTCCTGACTTACTTTTACCACAGGATATACCGTTTACTTAGAGGTCAAGTCATGTCTTTCTGTATTTTTTGCAATTACCTCTCCATATTGACACCTATGAAGTGCACAAAAATAGGCTATTACCCTAGGCTAATAAAAATATGAAATACTCGAATTGGGGCTTTAAGGAACACCCCAAAAATTCCTAATAATGTCAACATGAATAACTTTTTTTCTCTCATTCTTATCAACATACTATAAATCAAAATAAATTAAAAAAAAAAAGGTTAAAAGGAACAAAAAGGGCAAAAACTTAAAAAGTTAAAGGTTAACCGGCAAAGCATTTCCAGCAGTCCTTATAACCACTCACTTAATGTAAAGCTGTCTTGTGTGTACTCACAGAACACATTTCTTTTAAACTCGGAATCTTTTCTTTTATAAATTGAAAAATGCCTAATATAAAGAAGTATTAAATTGTAAATAGGACCTCTTGCTTCATTCAATCCATGCTTTGCTTCATTTATCTTCATCTTGTTAGGCTAAATTAATTAACAATCTCTGTTTTGCACACTTTCTCTTTTCATTACATCAAATAATGGCCTGGATATGGGAGAAAACCCTCACCACAGGGATCCTGAAACACTACCTTGAGGAAGAGTCTCTTACATATGTATCGCTTCAGCTATATTAACTAGCTAGATGTTACACCATTTATTAAATGGATTCTTCACTGCTTTAAAAGAATTATGATCCTGATTTTGTAAGAAATTGAATTATTTTAAAAGATAAGAGGCCTGAAGTGTATTGTGCTTATAGCTTGTGAGCCAGAAATCACTAAAAGAATAAAGAAAAAAGAGTAAATAAATTCATAACCAGTTTTACCTTATTTAGCATAAAAGGCCTGCATTTGAATACAATTTCTGGCCAGTTGCATGTACAGTCCCCAACACACTAATGTTGCAAATCTCTCAAGCCAGGTTGTACCATTTGTCTGTGAATTTTCTGTATATAATTAATTGGATGACTAGAACAGTTTTGCTGGTAAAGCTGGTTATTTTAATACTGTAATAGGGAGCAATGTGCTAAACTATTAGGCAAGGTTTCCTCCTTTAACCTACATTATGGCATGTAGAGCAAAAGGACAAAACAGTAAAGCCTTTTTTAATCTCACCCTGATCAAACAACCCTCTTTCTCCAATCACAGCTTTGTGCGTGATATCTTTCTGCTAGTGTTTCTTATTTAATTAAAACAGACACTGACAGAAGGACATGGATTAGGACTGTAATGATGCATTTACTTAGATTAATCGGAGGCTCCTTTTGGAGTAATGGCTTAGACAAAGAACAAAAGGAAATTGTTATGAAACAGCCTTTTATCCCAGGCAAAGGTCACATTATGAGGTTTTTAATTTTGTCAGCCTCTGTTATATCGGGCCTTGCTACTGGAACATGAGAAGTGCCTCTCTCCCTCTCTCCCCCGAGCAAATCCAGTTATTATAATACAGCCATTAAAGCTGCAAATTAAAATGTCTGATTTTCAAACAGGTTGCTTGGCTTTCAAGCCCCTCTAATTAGCATGTAGCGCATTGTTGTGCGGGCAAGAAACTGCAGATGCTAATGACCCGCTGCCAGGTGACAGCGCGGCTGCGCTGCAGCCGACGGGCCCTTCCGAGCCACGTTCCCGCCAGCGCCTCTGCCCAGCCCTCGCGCCGGCTCCTCCGCGCCAGGAGCGAGGATCAGAGTTCAGCAGTGCCAGCACAGGGGCTGTTGCAGGTTAACCAGGGAGCAGCTCGCGCACACACCCAAGGGACAACATCGGAAACCTCCACGGGCCCCGGGGAACTCAGGTTGGGCGCAGCCAAAAAGCAAGGAATGGAGAAATCTTGCCAAAAAGCAAGGAATGGAGAATTCTTGCTCTCTCAGAAAGAAACTGCAGAGACACTTCTGTCCTCTCTGCATTACTTGAAAACCCCACATAACTGACCCCTTTCTGGGAAGCATAGCTGCTAAAACAGAGCTTCTCCACCAGATGAACAAGTCACTTTCTCTCCAGAAACACCCCAGCCAGGTCCAGCAAACTGGGCTTCTACCTGACAACAGGGCTCACCTCCTGGCAAAGCATGAGCCGAGTCCTCTGAGTGCACAAAGCACACGCCAAATTCTGTCACCTTGTAGCTACCCCAGAGCTCAGCGAAGCTTTCACATTTTGTCCTGGAAAGTAGTAATGTAACTATTTATAAATCACTGAAATGAGCTATGTAAAAAAGGAAAAGATGCTTATTTGCAAAAAGTCAATTTCCAGCACATTAACAGTCAAACACCTCATCTGCTTACAAGGTGGGAAGCAAATTCTGGTGAACAAAACATAAATAACATTTGCTCTGTAGTAGTGCTAAGTTGGATTGAAAATACGCAGAACTTCACTACACGCTCTACAGCCTGGGCGTCCCACTGCCATCAGCCAGTACCACCTTTTTTTTTTTTTTTTTTTTTTTACACCTTGAGTGCTTTTCTGCCAAGATAATCAAATCCTAACATATCCTCACCTGTTTTCACAGACATACATATCACCCAATAATAGTCCTTGATGGCCTCTTGGTTGTTTTCTTTAATTAAAAAAAGAAGAAAAAAAATAGACCTATGTGAGACAAAAAACACACTGGTGCTTTTATTTCTAAAACAAGACAGTAGCACCTAATGAAAAACAGACTTTGTACAAAGTGATAAGTTGTTCTATGCTCTAAAACTTGCCATCAGGATCCTCTCATTATTTTCCTTCCTGGCTATGCACACATAGTTCCTGGAATTCAACCTAATGGAGAGTTTTAAAGGCATCTTGCAATGGCTTTTGCACGGCTATGCACAATGCAAATATGCACTGTTCCCCGAAAGTTGTAGCTCTTCTTGAAGATACGCCATATGCTATTGCTTTTTTAGTAAGTAATAAAAGCTGCATTATAGTCCTGTGCAGAACGTGAGTTCAGGCTGTAAGATGGGAGCTGCTTTGATGGCAAATTATCTGCATCATTTCACGTTTAGCAGTTAGAGAGCTGGCCAGGTACAGCCTGCATACAGGCAGTGCCTATGTGAATACGGTGCTCTGTGCCCTGAGGCTTCTGCTGAATATCCATGTATTACAGAGGAATATATGCAACAGAACAGCCAGAATCCAGTAACTTAAGACTTCAGTGTAGGAGCCTTGACAGAGCCGGGCAGGCACAGCAGCAATGCACGGCTTGGCACTAGGGAATCCCCAGCAGAGCAGCCCTGCAGAGGCAGTGCGGTCACACTGAGCCCGGGAACACTGGCGGCCAGCAGACAGCAGAGAACCCACCTTCTCACCTTCAGGCTTCCTGCACTGATGCACAGCAGAATCGAGGCTATTTCTAAGAAAATAAGGTGAAGTCATTGAAATTTTTGTATCATAAATACAAGCAGTTACGACCCAAAGACGTGAAGGAAAGGGCACTGGGAAGTTGGCTTAGAGTCCGCTCTGCAAAGGAACTGCTTCTATTTTACCACCAACGGTGGTGAAACCCCAGCTCCTCATATGGGCCTTTGGTGTTCCTGGATGTGAGTTTCCAAAACACCATTTTCATACAGTGGAACCCAATCCCGTTCCGCAAATCACCAACCAGAGCCCAACTTCTGACACTGACCATACAGAAGAGCAATTTTCTCTATCTTCACATACTGTGAAAGAAAACCAATATGCATCTCTCACGCTCATATCAGCTCTTTAAGTTTGTCTTGTTATGCACATCCCATCTCTGCTTTTTCCAGGTATCCTTGTCCAGAGGTCACACCCTGGCAGTCTATAGTGGCATTTTGGTCAGAGAGCAGAAGCAGGGCAATTTGCTCTTCGTGTTTCCACAACACTGTATTTGGTTTGTACAGAGCAGCTCTTCTTCAGCCCAAAGAACTGCCAGATCAACCAACTTGGATATTTGATTTAAAGTTACTTATTAGATTACATCTTCACCCCTAGAAATTCTTACTACTGTTCAGGTCTTTTTGCTATCCTATATATTCAAACTTAATTTCAAAACTTCATTCACATCTGGTTTGCAGTATACTTCAAAAAGACTTAGGGTTCAAAACCCTTATAAATTACTTAGCACTTATTTGTTGCTCATATGAGCAATGGATTTTTGACTTAACTTCTTAAATTCTCTTGGCAATTTTAATTTTTCATTTTTTTCAATTTTCACCAATTTTTACATTTTTTTTCCAGTATGATATCAAATTAGGTAAATGTTGAATCAAAATCACATAAGCAGTCGAGTCCATTTTTCTAGCTCTTACCACTAGATTTTAATAAATGCTATGGCTATTGTACTCCAAGCTGTCCTACGCAAGGGAATACTGATTTACGCCATCAATCACTGATTTAAACATGTCCTTCTAATTGTGGGGGCCAAAAATTAAGTTGATAATTTATTCCATATTACACATAATAACAAAACTACCTGTCAAATGCGGGTAGTATACTTAATGAATATTTCAGTCAAATAAATACTGTTGCATTCTAGCATGCAAAAGTAGCCTGTACAAATTATGAGAATATTTTATGTCAAAGTAAGTGAAAGGAAAATTATCCATATGCAAAGTTGGCTCGCATCTCAGTTCACAAACACAGGCTGGATTTGAAGAGAAACGAGGCCACGTGTTGTAACTGTTAAAGGATCTAAGTTTGCTGGGGAAAACAATGTGAAATGGCTTATATCCAGGAAGGTATCATGCATATATAATTACAGAGTATCCTTATCATATACAAAAGATACTTTTCATTTGCAAAAGATAGCCGTGTGTTGAAATTTAATGCATCCTGAAATACGTAATTCGCTAGGCACCAGTTTTCCTGCTATCAAAATGCTCCAGTCAGAATTGCCTATCGAAGTGGGAATACAGAAGAGTATGGACTATTTGTGACCTGGCTAATTCCTCTTTTGTGCCTTGATTTGGCCAAGATGTAAATCACCTTTCTGAAGTGCTTTGAGATCTATTGGTAAAAAAAGCTGTCTGAGTGCAAATGAATCTCTTAAGGCGCTTGAAGAAGATAACGCTTTAAAAAAAATCAGCATACTTTTCTTCTTCTGCCACTGCTGGAGCTTGCAGCCCCCCCCACACCAGTTATCCCAGCGCAGTATAATCAATGGATGAGAAGAGCAAGGCCAGAGGGCTCCTGGCCTACGCGCTGCCCAGCTCCCGCGCGGCTGCGGGCTGAGCGCGCTGCCAGGCTCACAAAGGCGCTGGAGCGGCGCCCTGCCGCCCCCCGGCCTGCGAGCGCTCTCCCTGCAGCCCTCCCGGCCCCAGGGAGCAAACGCGCACACGCCAAACACGCGGCCGAGAGCTCTCCTACGCTAAGCACCAGCACCGTCCCCTTGTTGGGCAGTCACTTTTTTCCTGCCTATGTAATTATCATGATTTTAAATCATTTCTAAAGAAAGGAATTAAAATATATAGCCTATTAGTAAGACGATACTCTTAACCGCTACATGGAGACTATAATTTCACCCTTTAAGAGCGTAATATAATAAACTTCAAAAGTATGACATTTTTGGTATGCATTAATATTTCAGGGCGATAATTCTTACAAAATATCTACTGCTCACCCAGCTGAACTGATGGAAACTAGATTTGTTTAACAAGCAAGCAAAGTAATACTAAAAGTATGTTGAACAACCTAGAAATTTTAAACGTTATTGCAAATATTTTAATGTTTAACAAAGCAGTAAGAAAGCTTTTCCTGACTTTCCATATACACGTGTGCATACGTGTGTATGTCTGCACTCACTCTTAGGCAAAAGCAATTCTGGCAGCAGCAGCAGCGTCTCCTCCTCACAGCCCAGAGGAGCCAGCGCAGGGCCAGCTGCAGGCGTGGGTCCCAGCGGGCGAGAGGAGCGGGAGCAGAGCTAAGGGAGGGCGCAGGAGCCCACGGCCCGAGCGAGCGCGAGAGCCTCCTGCGAACCCGCAGCAACTTCCAGCTACCGTCTGCAGCGATAGGAAGTGCTGGCGAGGGCTTCCTTCCGAGGAACTCTTTCAGATTAGATTAGCATGAATAGGGAAGCCAGAAATTAAAGAGTTAAATTCCTAGAGTTACACAGAAGTTTAAGATAATCCCACAGAAAGTGGTTGTCTTAAATCCTAGATAGCCAGATCATTCTGCTTTATTTTTTCCCCAAGCCTGGCCTGCACCTTTTATGATAATGAACTGCACAGTCAGCCCTCACTTGGTAAAATATTTTTGTTGCCCTGCAGTTAAACAAATGCTTTTTTCATTTTCTTTTAAAACAGCCTCCCACTCATGTTTCTCTAAACAGTGGCAATCAGTCCAGCTGCATAACGTGTGCAAGCTGGGCCGCAAAGGCTCTTCTTGCCCCCACTGAAAGGGTCCTTTCCTTATTTCATCAGCTAAAACACACGGGGAATTAATAGGACTTCCAAGCTGGCGGAGGGCACCTGGCAGGGATTCTGATTCCACAGGACTCAGACTCTCAACTCCAGCTCACAGCCCAGGATTAGCATCTGGCACAGGTAACAATTTTAGCACAGGAGAAAATCAAGGTAATCTTTCCCTATTCTTTTTACACGCTGGTCTTCCTAATTCTGCTCTCTGCTCCTTTTACCCTCTTTTTTTTCTTCCCAACTTTTGTCTGAAACCTGCAGAACACACAAGTCCAAATACCAAATTTACGGTGTGTGCTATGCCGCACATTACAGTCTCCTGGTTCTTTGCCCTGCAGTATTAAAGATTTGCATAAAGTTGAAACGGGAGAGATCTATACAAACTACAGTTAAAATATTATTACATTTATATGTTCTTCTATATGAACTAGTAAAAAAAAATATTTTTTGTTCCACTTTAGGGCAACATTTTATTACAATTAAATGAACAGGCTTGGCTTTGCTACGTCTTTGAAAAGAATCATGACCAAAAAGACACAATTTTAGGAAGCATAATTGGAAGATGATAAAGGAAATCAGTCCATTTCCACAGGAGGTAATAGCAAAAGCAAATATATCTGGTTGATACTTAAAATTTGAACATTTCCCCTTTATAATTCTTTTACTTATGTGCACAGTTTATACCAGAGCTTTGACAGAGAAAAGAATGAAGTACTTACCTTCAATCCCAGGGTTTTTTTCTATTGTTTCTATTTATTTATTTTTTCTTTTTTTTAATTCCTTTTTCTCTGCCTTCCCATCACAGGTGACCATCCCTGTGGCACCATTCCTCTGGCTATGACATGGAACAGGCAGCTCCCTGAAGCCAAAACTAGTACTGCTTTTCTGATTTAAAAACAAGAGACATTGCAAAGGGGGATAAAGCTTCAGCTTCCATCTCTTTTGAATTTCAGTGTCACCTCTGCTATAGAGTATATGACACGGCAACCTCGACAATATGACAAATTACAGAGAGAGTTGTAGCAATTAGACTATAGAAAATTACCAGATCTCCTCTAAGCAATTTAATATTGTGTCCTTTTCAGAGAGAAACTGTTTAAACCATGTTTTACATGAAATATTTGACAAATTGTATGCCTAATTTGTAAGTTTTCTCAGCTACAGAACACAACGTGACACCTTAGGTAGCTGGCATGAGTCCTCTCGCAGAGGAGCATCCCCTCAGAGGCAGCAGTTCTCTCCTCTCCCAGGAAACCCAGAGCATGTGGCACTGACAGACACACGGAAGGAGGGCAATACCAGCAAGGACAGAAGATGACTTTGGCAGTTATGCAACAATTACAGAACAAGAATTTAAAGGGATGCTTTTTGTTTTCCACTTGAAGTCCACAGTACCTGTTTTATTATAGTGAGGATTCACTTTTTTTCCAAGAATCAGCCTGAGAAAACGGCAGCTGACTGCAAGCTCTCTAAAGGAGTCTAAAATTAGTATTAAAAAAAGAGCTTTTTTATTCTCATAAAATTTGTACATTAAACCTGACATTTTAAAAGGTTACTTCTGTAGAGAAGAACTAGCAGCTATCAAAATCTAAAAACACCAATCAAATTTAAACGTTTCAAATTGAACTTCCAGGAGCACAGACAATGCCGCATTGCCAACAGCCATGTAAAGCACAAGAAGGCTTTAAGCACAACTGCAAATTATGTGAATCTTCAAGTTACAGCATTACTGCATCAAAGCTGCAGTTTAGCCAGCTTGGTGCTAGCTACCAAACGGTCTGCATTACGCTACACGGCTAGCCAAAGCAAGCGGATTTCCTACCACTTGGATCAAATTATCAGTTGTGATTGAGCAGGTTCGTGATACAGTCAGAGAAAAGCTTCCTTTCAAACTTAGCCTTTTTTTATTCTTCTGCCTTACTGGAAATGCGCTTTATTCCTTAAAGATTTTTATATACATTAGGATGAGATTAACTCATTTACATGCCCAAAAGTATATTAAAATCATTTTCACCTCAGCCTCTTACATGTATGTCTGTTTTATCTACCATATCCAGCTGTAAGTAGAAGAGACAAGTTAGTCCAAGGACATAATGTCTTTCAGGCTCTATAGCACTTAGCAGGTTACTGGGCCTCCAAGGCCTAACAGATTTAAGCAAGACTTTTCACACAATCAGGTAAAGAAAGGCAGGCCAGTCAGCAGATGTCCCATTCAGATAACAAAGAGAATATTTTAGTGACAATGTGAGAAAACAACAGCAAAAATGGCTAAAAAAAAAAAAAAAAGCCAAACCATCAAACCGTAGCTCTCTTTCCCCCCCCTCTACTAGCAACCATCGACTGGAGTTCAACTATGACATGCATTGCAGACTTCAGAAAATGAAAGTCCATCATACAGGGTTTATTCAAAGAGACCCGTATAAAACATTATAAGAAATGACTACATCAGTGCTAGGCAATGTAATAGATCTTAATTTCTTCAGCAGATTGAGCACCAACTTAGTGACAATGTTTTACAAATACCAGGCTCCTAGGTGAAAAAGACTTTTGTCATGGGCATATTAAGCAGACCCATAAAAAAATGCTGCTGCATTTGTATCTTCAGTTTCACTTCAATGTAGTGAACGTATTTAGTGCACTCGACTGAGTTAGAAACACTGGAACTCGTAGGCAAGAAAGAGTTCCCACAAGCCAGGGAAAGGTGGAAGGGCTGGGGTGCGACATAGCTCGTTTTAGCATTTGTCAAGGTCACTTCAGTTCTTCAAGTGGCTCTTCTTAGACACCATTACCTCCGCTAACTATGCTCAGTAACCCATAATAATGATGGAGATAGCCCATCTCTGAAGAAACCGGCCTGGGGTGTGGGTTTGAATCAAAATCAGGGAAAAGATGACTACACACCCGATGCTCTGCTCCTCTGCAAGGCCAAGTTTAAATAAAGAAGAATAGTTTTCAGTTATCTTGGCCCACATTTCAATGGCAAGGGAACTGTGAATGAAAGGAGTTCACAAAGACGACTGTTAAACATTAAAGTATAGTATAATCACTGTAGGAATTAGTCATAGCCATTTTAGACACTGTCCAACCCACTTTCCAACCATCTGCAACAAATGTGCTCCATTAAAACAGAACCATATGGAAAACAAGCTAGCAATTAACACAGCTTCTCTGCATACCTCTAATACAGCACAGATTTCAAACTCTGAGTGAAACTGACTGCTGAATTACTTCCATATTGCTGCTGTTTAGACCTTGGCAACACATATTTATCCTCACTCACTACAGTATGTCATCCCAAGATACTGCTATATCATCAAAATAAGCATGAAAAAACCACCCACAACTGAGCCACTCGTTGTGGTTTATAGCCTCCGTTAATAAAATATTTGCAGATCAAAGTATAACAGACTTTTTCAAAGATGCATAATATGTTACTTACCAGTCGGTATCAAAACTAATAGCTAATGCAGGGCAAATCAATTAATTTAATTGCTAATTGGTAATGTCTTGTACTGTTAAACAAAACTGCTTCAGAACTGAGCAGCTTTTTGCTCTTCTAGTTTACTTGGAGTGCTAGAGATGCAGCACTCACATTGCTACAGAAAAGAACATGCAAAAAAGATGGTTTCAAAATCTAGGATAGCAATACTTAAAAAAAAAAAAAAAATCAACTGGAGCACTACAATTTGCTATCTGTCTGAGCGTACAAGATCCAGAAAGCGAAGCTTGCCACCGACACTGTAAGAAAACCGTTTTGTTTTGTTATGCCAAGTAAATTGCAAACACTGGGTATATCCTGCGTGTCCCTCAGTGGCCAGCCCACTCAGCTCTCAGTCCAGCCTCTGGCGTTCGCTCTCTGATGGTCCGTCCGTGAGGCTTGGCTGAGGCGGCAAAGCCTCAAGGAGTCATGGAGGTTGGAAGGGCCCCCAAAAGCCACCTCAGCTTTGCACACCTCCTGTGCAAAGCAGGCCCAGGTAGGCCACGCTGATCGGAGACTCGCCCAGCCAGGATTCCTGGATCTCAAAAGAGAGTCTAAGAACTTTAAATTACTTAAATGACTAAAAATATACTGGGTATTGAGATACAGCAGTTGCAATGCACATAATGTTGTATTTAATCAGGTAATATTAAAAGTGGGAGAATCTATACTTCTTTTAAGTAACTGGCATTTATTTAATAAAGTGTATCATAAAGTAAAACCGCTCTCGTTCAACAAAGCTCCCAGTCCTCCTCTGTTGTGCGGAATACAGATGTCATTTTCTTGCTGACTGGGAGCTTCCAGAGGCTCAGTCATGGGGTAGCTCCATTTCAACAGCCCTGCCAGTTCTCCAGCACCTTTTCCTGACTCTGCTTCATCCAAGGGCCACAGTTCCCAAAGACCCACAGCAAAACACAGACAGCCTAGAAACAGAAGGTCTAGAGGCAGAATTTCCCACATGAATTTAATTCTGTTCACACAGAAGTTTCTCCCCCATTAAGCAGAAATCAAGAAGAAAATCCCTAAAACAAATTCCACGTTTCTTCCTGGCACTTTTAACACCTTCAAAGGTTTCAACACTGGCAGTACTAATAGAGCCCTGCAGCAATAATACACTGGCCAAGCTTAATGCATCTCTGAGACAATATAGCTGTGCATCCACGAAGGCCTCTGGCTGCTCCTGGACTCTAGGCTTAGGCTGGGCTACTGTTGTGGCTCCATAGAAACCCTCAGGCTCTTTGGTGGTGGGGATTAAGAACCTGCATTTAAAGTCATGTAATTCCACTCAAATTTTCGTATCTTGGAAAGAGAACAAAAGTTCCAGTGCTAGGTCCCAAAGACGGACACTTCCGCTGGCCTAGGTACATTAACAGAAATTAAATATAAACATGTTTGCAAATACTACTTTAAATAAACCATATGAATGTATAAAAAAACTGGTATTCTGCCACTACACCTATTTTCTCCATGAATTAGGTAAATTATATTTAGCCTAAAAGTCAAAAAATATTCTAATGCTATTAGGATTGCAAAAAATGCGATGCTTTGGAATTAACACCTAAACCTCCTGCATCCCTCAAATTCCTACTAATTAAATTCCTACTATGTTATTCCTCCTGCTTTCCTCACAGCTGTTTTATATATTTTCACCTATTCCACTTCGATTCTTGTTCAAGTAACAAAAAAAGCTTAACCTTGCTTGACTGACAGCGAGGAATAATAATATTTAATTAACATCACTTCATATGTGACAAATCTTAAAACTGCATTTAGCCAGTAAGACACTATGAAAGTATTCCTCCAACATTTTTAAAGTTTTTTAAGAAAGCTCAGAACACTCTGTTCTTAATTCAAAAGCACATGCCGAGTTAATTATGGTCTTATGCTTTGACCAAAAGTAGGATTTGTGGGATTTTCTTTTTCTTAAGTCAAAGGATTCAAAAGTAATTTATGAATGATACTGAAATAATGCACGAATTAGCTGCTAACATGCTGTTAGTTTTGAGTGTTAATTTTTTTTTAATGCATTGGGAGGGTCAGCATTAAAGTCATACAGACTTGCAAGTCTATTTATAATAAAAGCTGTGTTAACTAAGCAACCATACTATTTTACAGGGCTCCTACTTGCTTTCAGATGGTTGCTCTTGACCAGAATACTGAGCCAGTTTTGAGAGATTTCAGCACAATTTCTGCCAATTTAAATAGAGACATTTCCAAAGCTAAACAGATGCTGTAAGCGTAACACATACTCTCCTTAGAGTTAATATTTCTCTATGTACATGATTGTTTGATTCACATTCCCACTTTGGCGTGAGCAGTTCTACTAAAAGTGCATGTTATATACATTCCATATCTTACGGTTTGCCTGCATAAGGATCTTCTTTTGTAATGACCTTGTTATTTTAAGTCATTTTTAAAGTAGAAACAAATGGTTCAAGACAAGCACTCCAACGTACGTGTGCACACGTAGTGAAAGGCCACAAGCTGGTACCATGCTTCCTAAGTATGGTATCTATTTCTCCGTTGGATTTTACTAGAACGTTGAATCTCTCTGACACTCTTGATTTAAAATCTGATTTCAGCCCTAACTCGTTTGCAACCAGCACCCACCACAGTGACAGGCAGCAAGCAGGGTCAGCTCAGGGAATGAAGCTGGATGGTTTTCTGCCTCCCCTTCCTTTTGCTCTGCCACCAGTTGCTGAGCAGAGGAGCAGGCAGCTGAGCCTGGCGGAGCCGAGTGAGACGCCCAGCAAGGCCTTCCCCACGGCGACCAAACCCGAGCGCCAACCACAGCTCTTCTCTGCATTTCTCCTGTTATTTTAACAGATTCTTTATTAACTTTTTATCATCAACAATAAACACTAATAACCATAAGCATTAGTCCAGTGCATTCTGAAAATAATTTCTGTTGGCATAATTTTACTACCCTATAAAATTATTTCGGCAAGATAAAATTCTCTAAGAAGTGGTGGAATGGGTTATTTTCTAAATACAAAGGATATGAAACATTAATATGCATAGGGTTTTGCCATAAAGTCATGAACACTTGCCTAACATTTTCACATCCATTCTGTTCCCTTAACATCTCCTGCCACAGTAAGTAAATAGACTACATATGGCTATTCAGTTATTTTGTCCTTTTCGCTGTATTTAAATCAACTAGGGCAAAGTATGAAGTCACTTCTGCACAGTATCCATTCAGTAAATAGATATCATCTCAAAGTGGTTTATTCTACAGCTCATATTTATACTGCCTAGTTTCATACACTTTTGAAAAAGTCTTCGATCTTCATTAAGGACAGACTTATCTGTTTCACAAAGCCAACACGTTTGCTAACATAAGGCATAAAAATAACACAGCATCATCATACAGAATTAAGGAAAGGGCCCAACACACCCTTCGGCAGAAGCCGAAGCCTGCTGGTCAGGCTGAGGATCCAAGAAGGAACACAGCCTCTGCAGTGCAAAGGGAATGGCACGAGAGGTTCGGGCGCGGGTTAGGAGGGCTTGATGCTCCAGGTGCTGCAGTAGAAAAAACAATTTTAAAGTGTCCTACGGGTCCCTTGTAGAGACCAGGAAAAAGCCAAGATTGGGGTTCTCAGTGCAGACAGAATTAGCAACAGAAATCGGTAGCAAAGCAAGTAGAGCTCTGCATAGAGCACTGCAAGAGAAAGAGCACATCGATTCCAGCAGCTTGGCAGGTAGCAAATAAAGCTTCTTCTTCCCTCTCAACTTCAGCAGATTGGTAGGCAAGCCACTTTTATATTGAAAAGGTGTAAAATGTGAATATTCCTCCACCATGTAAAATCTTAATTTTAAGTACTTTTCCTTTGCCTGACATCCATATACTAATGTGTGGTGTGCTTTATTTCTAAAATGCATATAAAACATGACAATTTATGTTATCAAGATATCAATCATTAAGAAACTATCAGTAGACCTCTGGGCATCCAGACTGTCAACAGTCCTAAAACACTTGTGACGGGGACCCCCTCTTTCACTCAATAATCACAGTCTTATGCTTGAATAGATGAAGGAGAAAAAGGCTTATTGATTATTCACTCAGTGATGTCTCAGGGATAAACAGAAAAAAGGTTTGCCACAGCAAATACCTACAGTGAACTCAGGAAAATTAGGGGAAAGAAGTGACAAACAACTCTCCATTCATCTGCTAGAGAAGTTGTTGTATTTTCGTCCAGAAAAAAAAGTTATTCAAACTTTGCTTCCTCCATTGCTTCCTTCTTCTGAGAAACAAAAGAGCTTTTAACACAGAAGTGATAGTCTTGCTTTCTTTTTTGTTTTCTGCTTGTCAGTGAATTTATGGCTCATGCCAGGCTGACAGCCTCAAAAGCTGAAAGGACTCCATTTAACCCTAGAACAGACCCTTGCTGGCCAGGCAGGCCTCATCAGGGTACCCCAAACTACTTGGCCCCTCACTCAAAAGAAGGGAGCAGGTGGATCGATCTCCATTTCCATCCTGAGCCCAGCATGCTACTTCAAACTGCCCATAAAAGTATCAAGTAAAGCAATTATTTATCATTCTTGTGCGGGATTTAAAACATCAAATAACACAACACAGAGAAACAAGCTATCAAACTGAGCACCTGTTTGGATTCAAACTGGAGACCTTTGGGATGACAGGTTCCAAGGTTCCATCTCTAATTACATCTCTTACTTCACTATTCAATCCCATGACAAAAAAAAGTGATGAAATCTACATTTACTAGGAGAAAGAAAGAAGAGGGTTCAAAACCAATAGGATACATGTCCAGATGAAATGTGAGGGAATCCTTTCAGATGCCAACTTTCAGCCATACCACCCTAGAGACCTAAGTTTTGCTGAGGAGCATCTATTCTTCACTTATATCTTCAACTTATATTTGCTTTTACAGATTTAACAGTAGCCTTGTTAAGTGGAAAACAAAATGCTTACTGCAGATATCAAACTCCATGGTTTCCCCATAAATGTCACGTATATCACTATGAACACAGTATGTAAGTGAACATAGCAAGAATAACTTATTTTAAGAGTTTTCTTATCATACTGTCTATTCACCTGTAAATGTACTACTGCAGAACCATTAGTGGGCAAAATCTAAAGGTCTTGGTGAAGATGCAGGGGGATGACCCAGGACAGTACACTGAATGATGAATAATTCGACTAATTTTGCTTACGAGACTTGAAAGATGCTTAAGGCAGTAACAGATGTTTAAGGACCTCATACAGCTGGCCACAGCTTCCGCTGCTGTGCTTGCAATAGCCTTGGAAGTAGGAGATTCAGTACTACAAGATGCCCATGAATCTGTTCAGAACTCCTGCCTCCTTCCTGGAAAAAAAAAATGTATGTACCTTTGTGCTGCAATTATTTTATTCTGGGAAAAAGGATGCAGTTGGAAGACTTCTGAGGACTTACCAAAGCCTCTCGTGCTCTGCCCAGCTGCCATGAGCAACTATCTTTACTTGCCTCCTTTGACATGCACCACTTCGTTACCCACAGTATGTATTGCCTTTTACATTTTCTGTCCTTTACCTACTCATTTTCACTTACTAATTACCTACTATTACCTACTAAGGTCGCTGAGCTATATTCTGTTACACGGAAGAGTCAGGTCACACACTTGACTGAGTCCTGATTGCCCAGAAATAACACACAATTTTACATGCTTCTCCCCTTCTGGAGGGAGCTGCGCCCTTCTTCCATTTTGCTACCAACACTGTCAGACCACCATATTAAATGCTTTGTCATTGGAGTTATTCACAAGATTGCCAATTTTTTGGAAGTAACATCTTCTTCCATTCCACAGATCCACAGGAGAATTTAGCCTTTGCTCTGAAAAGAGATGTCAGTATAAATAAATACATGGAGTGAGAAAACGCTCTTCGGTTAAACATTTAACACAGAAAGCACATTACATAAAGTCTTTTAGACTTAGGGGTAGCCCAGTAACTCTAATCATAGCTCTAACATCAACTCCTGGTCTTGTTAGCAGAAACTAATCCCGCATGTAAAAAGAAGATTAATTTTTACTTCACTATTGGTGTCCTTGTTATAAAATACGCCTCCCTTGTTCCTCCACGTCTCTTGTGACTTGATAATCAATTAGCCTAATCTATTTTATTTACAAGGTTCCTCAAGACATTATTTATTCTGCCCTCAGTCTCTGTTCTAATCCCTTACAACAGAATGGGATTTCTGCCTTTTCATTTGCTGCAATCCCTCCACGCAGACCCCTAACAACCTTCAACCTGAGCTGCTCTTCTCTAGTCTGGGCTGATTTCATTTTCTTTCCCAGCTCTCTCTCAGTTCTCCCTCACAGCTCTCCAAGCAGTCGTTCTCTTTCCCCTTTTCACATGCCTGCCGTCTCCATCCATTCTCCCTTCCTTCCACCCATTTCAGCTCTGCTCTCTTGTCAGGGGCTCAGATTGTGGTTCTTTGCCCTTCCTATGCCTTAATCTGCTGCATCTCATGCCCTTACTGCCTGAACTAAGGCCTCTAAAGATGCTGCCCCATCGCTCCCTATATCTAGGCAGTCAGAAAATTCTTTGGATTACTTTCTCATTCCACCTCTCCAGCGGCATCTTTGAAAAATGTCTTTTTTGTACCCACATCTCTTCCAGAAAATCTATAGAAAATATACATATATGGAGAAGCTATACAGCCATTCCAAACTCTTCCTCTTTGTCACTTCTGTCAAATTCTGTTCATTGGAAAAGTTGAAATTTCTTTTATACTTTCATGCATCTGAATTTTACAAGAGCACTTTACAAACACAACATCTGTGTATTACAAAGCTGGGACTCTTGAAGGACCTCACTTGGCAGTCCTGCACAAAACGAACATACTAAAATAGAAATTCCCAAATGCGACATTTTTTGAAAGTCACAAGTGCCTAGAATCATCAGTATGAATTTCAGTGCCTATCTAGACTAATTCATTGCCTTCACCTTGGCAAAAATCAATCTGTGTCAAGTATATTTTGGCATTTTGAAGTTACAGGCTCTGCCTTCTGGGTTTAGTTAGCTCTCCGCAGAACAGCAGAAATGGAAGCAAGTAACAGCAGAGGCCAGCACCTGAGCGGAGCCGTTTCTTCCTCAGGAAGTTGCTTTAGCTCTAACTTCTGCCCTCTCATTTCAGTTGCAAGTGCTAACCAGGGTACATAATTAATTGAATGCGGAAGACCTTGCAGCTCCTCTCTCCAAACTCTGGACATGCCTCAGCACAGCAGTTCGTGCTGTGGCACCCACGGCCCCACGTGAAAAGCGCACACATCAGAACGAGCCATGGCACCCTTCTGCATCTGCATTTTGCAGCGCACGCACAGAGCACGAGAGGAAACAGGAAACATTGTGCTAACATGACTATAGTATTGATGAATAAAACCATAACCCCCAGGCTAAGCTGCCAAATAAGTAGTGAATTAATTTCTGTAAAGTACTCCAATATTACAAAGGTGTGTTGAAAGGTGTCTGCTCATGTTTCAAATTAAACGCACTGCTGGTCAGCATTAGCACCTCAGCTTTGAACAGCAGCCATTTGCCTATAACACTTCAGGGGCTGGGAAAAACGGATTTGCCGTTCACACTGGAATAATTAGAACATGTCAGGAAGAATTAATTTCCTCATTTTTCAAAAGGATACACAGAAATTACCATGTTATTATATGACAGGGTCCCTTGGAGAATTGTATTAAATTTAATTTCTAGCGCAGCCCACACAACAAATTAAAGTCATAAATAAGATGGAAAGAAGCGGGACGCAGAGCATATGTTTATGGCAATGAGTGAAGCCAAGGGACCAGAAACAACTATCTTCATTTCATTTTATTTAAATCAGCCAGACACTGTGTATCTGAATGACAGCACTTGTTAATGGTGCTGAGATTATAGGCTCCTTAATTTTAGGAAACAGAAGCAGTCACTCAGTATTTGAAAGGGCATTTTTTCTACAACGCAGATATTACTTTAAATTTGCTCCTTTTTCAAGGCAGCTTCTCAAGGCCTCATAGCAAAGCAGAAGGTCGTAACAAGAGATGCTCTAATACTTTTAATTGTTTTGTTTTAGTAACAGAAGAGAGTTGACATTAATTTTAACTGAATACAAAACCAGAAAAAAGTGACTGAAAAGTGAGAAAATTAAGTCTGAGTTGGCTGAATATCCCAAGACTGAGAAAGACAGAATGGAAATAGCCAGTTCTCATCATGATTTTAGTTGGCTCACTATTTAACTGACAACATCTAAAATCATTTTCCTCTCTCAAGCCATCCCCAAAGTTCTGAGAAGACCCAGACCTGCCACAACACGGTGCTTGTGCCCCAAGGCAAGGCACGTATCCCTCCCGTGCCTCAAACTCACCGGCTCGGCCACGGGAAGCCCCACAAAACCCACCTGCCCCTTCTGTAAAGCCCTGGTGCTCACAGAAACGTCTGCGCAGCGGTCAAGCCAAACGCTCTTTAATAACACTTATAAAAATTTAATAAAGGTTTATAAAATATTAACAATGCTTCAACATATTTTAATACCTACTTCTGTATTTTTTTTTCACTCTTCAGTCTTTAATTGTTGTGCAACTTATGCAGGAGGATGTTGAAACCACGAGCCATTCCCGCCTGTCTGTCTCCATCTCCAAAGCAGAGGAGGATTTGCTGGTCGGGCTTTCATACATACAGAGGGTGACAAAGTCAATGAAATATGGTATTCAAAACCATTAAGTTCTGGAGTATAGGCTGGCACAATTGCTACTAACGTATACTGTGAAACTGCCTTCTACCACATATTGTATGAAATATCCTTCATTTTAACCATCAGCAGCTTTTTAAGAACCTCTCGGTAAAATTTCCCTTAGCAGGAAATATGACATACTCTACAATCATCAGAAACAAACTGTGTAATAGCCAGTGATAAGCAATTGATACAAAAAGATGGAATAAAGTTATTTTTTTGACAACACATTAACTTTTCCTTATTTCCTTTTCCTTATTTCCTAAACCTGCAAAGTCTGTTTTCCATGTATGTATTTACTGTGACGTGGGAAAACAGTGCTCACCGGAGCCGTGCGAGCTGCCACCACACAGCCTGCGACCGCTCTATCATGCCTGTTAGCTCAGACAGTCTTAAAGAGAGTTTACACACTTTAAGAAATAGCTGTCGTGGATCTGAGCACTCCCTTGGGTGCCACAAACTTTAAATAATTTGTGAATCAATTAACTGGCGACTCTCTACATAACACAGATTTCACACTCCCAGGTCATTGCATTATCAGCTTGATACGAATCATAACATTTTGGAGAAAAGTTCATAATTGAAATCATTAATTAATTTAACAGGAGCTTTTAGTTATGCATAGCGTTACACAGCTGTAGAGAGGCAGAGATCAATTAGTTGTTTCTCTGATATTTTTCTTCTTCTTGGTGGAAAACTTCTCAGTTTGTGAAGCATATCGCAGTAATAACCTTTTAAAGCAATTTTAGACTCCAAAGACTATAATTTTACACTACTCTGAAGCATGAAACATGAAGGAAGGTGCTGTGAGAAAGAAGAAGCTTTGACTTTGCAACACCAAATATGATAGCCACGTGCATTTATTTGCATTTACACTTAATAAAAACTTAACAGAAAATAAAAATAATTATATTTAAATTCAGCTCAAATCTGCTTATAGAAAAACAGGCATA
Organism: Crypturellus tataupa; assembly: GCA_034781795.1. Classification (NCBI taxonomy): domain Eukaryota; kingdom Metazoa; phylum Chordata; class Aves; order Tinamiformes; family Tinamidae; genus Crypturellus; species Crypturellus tataupa. Next base: position 2,945,567 of record JAWLRI010000355.1, on the reverse strand, counting down.
ACCCAGACTGCAAATGATTGATTTTATGTTATTGAATCTTCTTACTTCTAACATAGCTAATAAGTGACATGAAAGAAAGCTGCAGCATTTACATGAGAAATGTGTCAGCACTGTGTGGGGGAAGAAGCACTTGCAAAGCGTACTGCAAAGAAGGAAATTTTTCATTAAAATAGACTTGGTGATAGCAGAACAACTACTTCCTCCCCATGGAATTGCTTTACAATCATGAAAACTAAGACAGATCCAGGAGAAAGATTCAACTCCTGGAAAACACATCTCGCAATGAGGCATTCAAGAGGTTTTACTCTATCAACTTTATTGAAGAAAAAGACTTTAGATGAGAATCTAGCAGTCTGTACCTAGGAAGGAGAAATATTATAACAGATGATATTTCAACCACATAGCAACATATGGCTAGAAGCCTAGGCTAAACAAACTCAAATAGAATTATGGCACAGAGCTTAATAAGTGAGATTAATTAACCACTAAAACAAGTTAAAAGAAGTAGAAAAAAAAGAAAAAGCTGTGATATACCTGCTGGCTTTGTAAACCTCCCAATCACACCACATATTCTCTAATCTAGCCATGGCTATTGCGAATGCAGGGAAGTTCTAGGGGCTGCATTGGTGCAGTCACACTAAGCTACTACGGTCTCTCCAGCCTTCAAGCAATGACCCTACTACATCTAGAATTTTTCAATATGAATGCAGACTTTCACCACTGAGTTTCATGCAAGCACTCAGGGAAGCACCATTGTTAACTGCTCGCCCTTATGCACATGATCAACTCTCCTTGGCTTTAGTTTTCCTGAAGGATGGACACCCAAACCTTTACAAGTTCACAGCTCATCAAAACCAGAGTGATGTAAGGTGATTATCAGGCTGCATGCTTCTGGCCTAAATGCGCTACCAATACCCGAGCATTCGAGTATTTGCTCTCCTCTACTTTTGACTATATTGTCCATTTAGAAGGGAAATTTTTCAGCAGAGGTGTCTTCAATTCAGTGAGACTCTGCTGTTAGTTGGAGGCTCTACCTACTGTAGTACAACAAAAATAACAACAATCAGAGGCCAGTAATGCACATTTCAGTAGCATCTCTCACCTTTGGTGAGATTGCTTCACAGCTTTCATTCTGGTGCCACAAGAGTAAAGTGGGCATTTCATGCACATTAACTGATGTGGAAACTGAGACACTAATGAGTTAAGGAGCTCCCGCAGGGGCATACGAACAGTAACAGTGACCATATAAACAAATAAAGCAAAATCATCACAGGAATTTCACTCGATCTGAACACACTAGCCCTAAATAAAGTGTTTTCAAAAGAGGAAGTAGTAATTAGATACTGGTATAAAAACAGAAGAAAATGACAATGATCATGAAAAGAAAAGAAGTAAAACATATTTTGCTGATAAAGTTAAAGAAAACCTCTAGGGTATAAGAACACTTTTCTTCTCTCTGTGGATCAAAATATAGGAAAACACAACCTTCATCAAAAGTCAAGAGAAGCTCTTACTGACAACCTCTGTCTCCATGCATTACACAGAGTATCTGTGGATACTTTCATGATGTACTTTGTGTTTTCTTACAAATACCACTTTTGCACTCACTAACCATAAAGCTCACAAACTTCAAATATAACGTAGTATCTAGAGGGGGTGCCCATCTGTGCTAAACCGAGACTAGGTTTCCATTTGTGGATCTCAAAGAACTTGAAGGTGAATGAGCACTACCTTCCTGCTGCAAGTGGGAAACCAAAGCTCAGAGAGTTTATCTGATCCATCCAAAGACACACTATGATCCTGAGGAAACAAAGGAGTGTCAAGGTATTTAACTGGGCATCCAAATCAGGAGTCCAAAGTCTGTGCAGAGCCACAAATTTACCAGTCATTATTTTTATCCTACTTCAGTTTTACGTTTCTATGAGTAACTGCAGTAACTGCACCAAAAAACCTTCACAACCTTAGTTTCCAAAAGATTTTGTTTTCTTTTAGATGGGCATAAACACATATATAGGGCAGTCTACCAATTACAAAATTAATGCCCCCAAAAGTTGTAATACAAGTCCAGATTACTGTTTTTTTTTCCACTGAGGACTTTTTCTCCTCTTTTTAATATTTAAACAATATTGGGGGCGGGGGGGCTACGACACAGTATTTTATTGTTCCTATGTTTTATAATGTTTTATAAGCATATCTAAGATTCATTGTCCATAATAGGCAGATTTTTATTAATCAATATTTTGTGCGGGATCAAGATGTACTCTGCACATAAAGTACAGTCTATTTTGATAAAAGATTGCAAGGTTTTACTCACCAGGGCAAGTTTCTATAAAAGGCCTGGAAATCAGTACATCCTGTCACATCAAGCAGTGGGTCTTGTGGAGAGTTTATTTCTGGGGGAGTCTGTATGTCAGGTTTACAACACTGCCCTGCGCACCCACTCAACATTAGGGATGTATTTTCATGGACTTGACAGATTTTCTTCTTTCCCAAGTGGTCACAATTCCAGTCACCTACTGCCCTCCTCCAGGGAAAGGGCTGCTGTGCTGAAACCTGCCTAACAGCGAAGACTCCTTCCCACCCGGAGCAGCCTCTGAAGAAGCCCAGGGCCTGTCACATGAGGGCTGCTCAAGACCCTCACAGCATTAAGCAAATGTGTCTGGAGGTTCGTTTACACATCTGAATATAATAATGTATGTTCTTTAAGAAGAATTGCTGCTGTTTTTCTCCCAGACAGGGGTTCACCTACTGAATACTCTTGCTGTTGCAGCTGCTGTTACCATTCCAAAGTCTCATTCATGCGGTCAGTCAAAAGGAAATTCTGAATATTTCACCCTTCTCTGGAAAAAAAAATGCTATTTTCTTTAGTCATTTGTTTGCTTACATATGCATGATTTCTTCAGGAAGTAACTTGGACTTGGAGTTAAAATGACAGGAATTAAGCAGGGCCAAGTAGTTGATAAAACTTTATCTTCATTCTGCCCTACATATAACTTTGTTCTTTGCTTTAAAATATTTATGTCAACTTGACTACAATGAAGTGGGCACGCTGATGTAAACAGTGTGCTAGTGAGGCCTCTGCTATTAGTGTCTCACTACTCCTAGAAGTTTACGTCTTTCACTATTAACCTGAACTGTTTAACCATTACAGAACACTATGGTGCCAGCTTTTACAAATGTGCTATGAATCTCGGCATTCTTGAAGATCCATGATTGTTCAAGTAACATGAACATGAGAATATATTTTGTGCTTTTTTCTTTTTTTCCAAGTATGTAACTAAAGGTCAGAGATGTACAGAAAGATTTGGACAAGTGAGCTTTAAAAGCTCAAATAGAGCAAAACAAAAATCAAGGTTTTGGCTTTATATTTGGGACAGGAAGATCCATTCAAGTTTTTAACACTTGGAACTGGCAATCCTGGAAAATAACGCAAAGGCAGCAACTTCCTGTCGAAAAGCTTGGTCTCCTATTTGCAAAATACATATTCTTCTGCATCTTTCTGAAGAATCCCCATTTAAAACATTCCACATGAGTCCATAATGTCAATAAATATTTTTGGCTTCAGCAGATAACAGATACATCCAAACAATTATAAAAGGCCAAAATGTATTATGCAAATTGGATGCATTTAGCATGAGCTCTTTGCAATTTCTATATAAACAAGTGATTAGAATGTTCCCTTCAAAGGCCAATGTGATTAGCACAAAAACTCCATAAATTCACCTACTGCCTAATGAAGCACTTGGATTTTTGCTTAGAGTTATCACAAGTAGCATGCTAATTTTCTATAAACAGTAACAATAAAAATTTTAATACCTTTTGTTCTAGAAAATCTTACAACACCTGTGTATTTTGCTACTGGTTTTCTTGGACATAACAAAAAAAAAAAGAAAAGAAAACCAGAAACTAGGCATCCTCTTGGGATGTCCACAGAAAAAAAAGAGCTACTTGAACATATGTAGAAACGTTTGAAATTCTGGATATGGAAAGCTGAAAGACTTCTCAAAATCCTCCATCACCAAACACTAAAACATTTACCGATGAGCATCAATGTTGCACTCTAACCTGAAAGCAATTACAGAAGAAAAAACAGCCTGGCCACTTCTTATTTTGCTGAATGGGAGCTGTTTTTTTAAATCTTGAAACTTGACCACAGATGTTTCAAAAGACGTTTTACAGGCAAAAACAGGCCACATAACACATGTGAAGGATTCATTACCGTCCTCAGAGTAAATAAGTCAGAATAAACGTTTACACGGAGGAAGGCCTCGAAGCAGCTCATATTGCCTTGTTTGTATGTGTTTTAGTCAGACCCAAAATGTAATTGGTACATAGTTTCTTGTGGTTTCATAAAATGCTGTTAAACTGTCCAGCCTGCTGATAGGTACTATATGATGCTGCAAAAGGTTTACTGTTCTCAAACTCTTAGCACTCTAGAAACAAACAATTGCTTCCATCTGGAAAAGGGAGGAGAATAAAAATAAAAGCTAAATGGCAGCAGAAAGGAACGCACAGACGCAGGGAAAATGCATCAACTGCCACAATTTATTGCTATAGTTTAAATGGTGCAGCAGCTTGAACATGGTAGCAGAGGCAGGGCACTTAAGGCAGTATTACTCCTATTACAGCATAGCCCTACTGGAGAAAACAAGAGTTCATTCATAAACATTAAGTACAATAAAGAAAATCTGGGGAAGTGATTTGTACTCCAGCTTAAAATGGTATATCCTCCCCTTTCCTGTTATGATCCATACTGGAATGTAGCAGACAACTACTGAAGGCAACACACTGTTCAAAGCAAAGTTCACTGAGGTGCTCCATGGCAAGCAAATAAATTTGTTAGCAGAGAAATAATTATTCTTATAGAACGTCACCCCATCTCATAGCATACAGAGACAGGGGATGACACTCAATAAAATGTGACTTTTATTCCCATTTTCTTGACATGAGGAGATATATTACTTACTCAGCTCCTTTGAATTATATACTCCGAGGTCATGTCTTTTTTTTAGAATGTCATCACTGACTACATAATAGTTTTGTGACTCAGAAAAATGGGAATATTATTTTCCATTCAATATAATCCTGGGTAAGTATGTGAAAGAGCAGCTATTCATGAGAAGTGTTCTGTAATATCACAGGCTTTGTTTCCATTTTCAAACACGAAGCCTGTCTGCACTCAGATCCTCAGGTATATCCATAACAAGTTACTATGTGTTAAGAGCTCCAAAGATGACAAAAACTATTGCATGTAAAGAAAAACAAGAATCTATAAATCTTTGTATCCTCTAATATTCCTTAGCATTTCAAGTAATTAGCAGCTTATTCCAAAAACATGTGAATAGTTAACAGATTTGATAACTATGGTTAGTCCTCATTAAAATTACGATTACATGATATAATTACACATAAATAAGAAAAATGAATTCAATAAAACTTAGCCTTTTCAGTGTCGGGCACTATGTCGGGAATCATACAGTATATACAATTAAATTTATACTGCTAAGCTAAAAATATTGGTGAAGATCTAAAAATGACGAACAGTGCCTTTTAAATTAATGTCTTATTAGTTGAGTGAAGTACACTGACAAAGAATAATTTATGCTTATTCAAACTGCTCTCGACATCTTCAGGTGTTTCCAAATGAGCTCACAGAAGAGTGATTAAATGCATCTGATAACAAGCCACACATTGCTGAAATTACTTACCGCCTCATTTTATGATTAATTAAACATGTAGATTAAAGTTGCAAAAGAATTTAGATTAATGAGCAAGTTAAGTCTTGCTGATATAAGTGAATTGGGAATTGGATGCTCTGTGGAACTTTATAAACATGCATTTTATAATGAGTAAGACAAGGCTACATGTTGAATCCTGGCCACAAGGGCCTTTGACGATGCAGTCTTTTTTAACATGGTTTGACAGCTTTCAAATAACATTCTACTATAGACTTTAAACTTCATGCATTGCTGTAAAACATGAGACTACATAACTCATGTATTAGGAGTACGATTATTTCAAAGCTCTCCAAGGTAATGACCCCCTGTAGCAGCAGCTGTTCAGAAAAATTACAAGCTCGATTGTTATTTTAATCAGAGAGAGTTTAGTAGTTAAAAGCAGTTATGCAACTAGTAAAATTATATGACACTCCATCAGTAGTCTTATAGCTTCCCTCATATTCCCCTTCCTCTCCGATTCCCCTGCCCCAAAACCTTGGTCGTATTAGTAAAACAGGGTGCTCAGTCATTCATAAAAAATTCAAAGCCATTTATTAAGCCTGGTTTCTGTGAAAGGCAATGTAATGCTTAAATTTATGATGACTCTTACCAGCTCTAAGAGTGCATCAAAAAATGTGCTAGGTTCGCCAAGTGTCCAATCTTCCTCTTTTAAGATCAGCTATACCTAATCCATGCAACTCAGCCAGTGTCAGGGACTTTACAACTTTGCAGGGCAGGCACAAATAAGATCACTCACGGAGACCTACTACACTTAGTGCAAGGAGGCTGACACTGAACTTACTCCACTGACCTTCACTTGTGTCACTTAAAACAACTTCCATGATCTACTGCACAAAGTGACTTCTGCAGACTCACCTGAGAAGCCTGGGTACTGTTAAACTGCGCAGTCTCTATCTTTAGAACTCAGACAAGGATCAGTTCCTTGCTAGAGCTGCATCCTCCCGATTTACATTATACCTTCAAAATGCCAAACACCTATCCAGAAAAAAAATCAAGGAAAATTGACGAGAAAGAGAAGGGCTCCATAGCACAGGTGGCAGGCAAATTGTGGGTATTGCCCTCAGGTCTTTTCTGAAGATGTGTCAAGGGAGTCCCAACAATTCTGCAACAGAGCAGAGGCTTTGAATGCTTTGACTTTTCACCAGTTCAGCACAGAACTTCAGCATAAAGCCCATGTGCCTTCAGCAGGCACATAACCTTATCGCCCAGCACATCAAGATTGCCACAGAAAAATGCAGAGCAGTGACCTACATTTACATACGCACTTTAGAACCACAAGCTTCATCTGATTTCACAGAGGTGGGACTATATATATGTCATTTAGTGACAAGCACGTCTTGTGTCCCAATAACCAGCTTCGCTATTTTTGCTGTTTTCCATACAATTACCAACTTTCCATGTACAATTGCTTTGGAGGTATATTTGAAAGAATCAGCTAAAAATAAGTAAATAAATACTATATATATATATAACATTATGTATATATTATATACTTATATATATATATATATAGGAACTGAGTTCTGAAGGAGGAATACATGAATGCCTTCATACATTTTATATTCACCTTCCAGCCTGCGAAGACATTTGTACCCTTCTGTTCAAACAATTATATTGCTCTGAACACTTTCCTAAAAAGCCAGAAGTGACACAGGATGGGCTGAAACAACAGTTCTCATGATCATATGCTAGAAATTTCTGTGATAAAAAGTTTTGTTTTGTTTTTTTTCCAAGATGTGAAAAATAAATTTCAGTCAGCCTACCTTAAGCAAACAAAGAAAAGCCAAAAGCAAATCCATAGACACATGAAAGCAGTACATTTCATCCTTAATAATTAACAGAACAGAAATCTCACAAAATATCTTATAGTAGATTGCAGATTGAAAACATGAATCTGAACTGTTTCATTATTAGAAAATATTTCAGTAGTTGTAGGGGGAAGTATTGCTTTACCAAGGTAAAAATCTAAATGCAACAAATTCCATTTATGATAATGGAATTTGTATGCCTCCACATACCTTTTTCTGTATCATCTTCGTGCTTCCCTACATATATCTTTATGCATTCTATGAAAATGGCGTTTAAATATATCAGTGTAGGGAAGTACATAAAACCATCAGGAACTCATATCCTTGAGGCTTTAAGCGCACGCCATGGGATAAAACAAATGAACAGAAAAGTGGCAATCTGCCACCCAGTGCAGAGTCCAAAAGAACAAGTCAGTGAAAATAATGACCTGAAAAAGGAAAGAATATAGTACCTTTCCCCACTTTGACTTTTCTTCAAAACATATTTGGATCTAACCCACAAGTTGACCACTAAAAACAAAATTTCCAGTATTCAGGTACTTGTTTGCAAGGCAAGTTAACTCTTGCCCTTTCCCCATCACTCTTACATTTCAACTTACGTGGAAGCTGCAGCAGAAATAGTTAAAAGGAAATTGAATGACTGCACAGACTTAAAGAAGGATCTAACCTCCACTGAGGCACTAGGTTTCAGGAAGATTACACAGAAAATAGAGTTAGCTGTTTAAACAAGGAGCCAGCTAGCAAAGCTCTGTTTGTTCTGTTTTTAATAGAAATTTTCTTAAATTATATTTTAAGGATTATCAAGAATTTTTTTTTAATTTAATTTTTTAAAACCAATGAGAATTCTCATTTTCATTCAAAAAGTACCTTAGATACTTATAAGAAGAGATTCTCCAAACTTTCATGAGGATTTAAACTTATAAATTGAATTAATTGGAAAATTTCACATAAACTAGTATTCTATAATTAAAGTTATTACAGACAAAATGTAGTCTTCAAACTTTTGGCAAACATAAGCTTGAACGTTGACAGAAATCTGTTAAGATTTCTGGAAGAAATTCCTGGGGTCATGTAGAGTCCCAGGAGGGTCTATTGTCAGGTCTGTTTGAGGCAGCTATCTGAGGCATCCCCTGGATGCACATGGTGCTATTTTGAAATTGATACTACAGTTCTTAAGTCTTCAGATACTTCAGCAATGTCCTGGAATAATACATTTTTGAAGCCAAAAATGGCAACCTGAACTATGCAGCTTCTACACAGTAAGCAGGCTAGAGCCCTTCTATTACTAGGAGGGAAAAAATAAAGCATGCAGATGAAGCATAAAGATATGCAAGAACCATAACAACTACTCTGCTCTGGAGGTTTGCCAATGGAAAATATTGCTAACTTGTCAGTTTCTTCAAAAAGAGCATGTCCAGCAAATCCCATCTACCGTCAAATGATATATTTTTGTAGACAGAAAGGGAGATTGCTCCAAAGCTATCAGTCAGAGCTGACTACAAAGAAGGATCCTCCTACTCAGCTGTTCTCCAGAATTAGATCTTTCCAAGATGTAAATAATGAACCAAAACTTAGCTACAGAATTAATGAAAATAACTCTGATTTATAGTCCCTATCTGATTTACACACACACATCTCCTATTGTAAGGAAACAAGCATTGAAAATTAATGCCCTTTTCCTTGCTTTGTAGCAGTGCACAGTAATTGCACAGAAGCACTGCTGAAGGCTCTACCAGAGAACACCGTGGCTCCTTGGCTTTTGTGCAGCCTATTCTGCTTCCCAGAGGAATTCCAAGAGGAAAACGGTTTACAATGATTTTCCTTAAAAGAAGAAACCTTCACACTATAACACAGAATAAAGGAAGAAACCCTAGCTGGAAAGAATTCAAGGAGTGGCCTTTCAAGTCGCCATCCTAATGCATGAAACAGATACAAAATTCCCATGCTGGAAGAGCTGGCCCACGTTCAGGGCTGAAGGAAGGAATGTGAACATCACAGGAACAAGCCCAAGTTGCGCCACTGAAGAATGGGCAGCAAGATGTCCCTGTGCCAGCAGCACGTGGGGACTGAGAGCCCAAGAATGCTCAGATGATATTTGACATCACCAGCACATGACACCACACTGCATTATTTAAAGATAAGGAGCAGAATGGCATGTCTGAGCTTCCAGGGGCCATCGCTTGGCAGATTTTGTCACTTAGCTTCTAGTTCCAACTTGGATTAACTTTGGGCACTGCCTCTTAGGAGTGTAAAACCATAGGGAAAATGAGGAGCACCTGCATATTCTGTCTCATGATGCAGCTAGCACTTTTTTCTTAACTTTCAATTTTATGAGATGCATTCATGCAAAGGAAGACTTCAAAATTATTTTGATATAGGTTAGAAAGACTAAAAGTAAGATTAATGGAATTAATGCAATGCTCATTTACTTGTACTGATAATACTGCAATCAGAGGGACAGAAAACACAACAGCAGCTACTTTACACTGTTCCATGAATACAGTTACTCCAATCCAGATTCACCTAGAATGCCTAGGCCTAGATCTCCCTTTTCACCTTGGAAGCTGATACCTAATCAAAGTCTAGCAGGCAAAGGTTAAGCTGAGAAGCCAACCACAGTCAGCTGAGAACAGTGGAAGATGAACTGCAGGAACATCTTTCCCCTCGACGCACATTGCTCAGTTTTGGCCTAAGCCAGCCGATTATCGCTCTGCTCTCTGCTAGGTATTCAGAGTGTCAGAATCAGGCTCTATCATCCCAATAAGATGCACATCTCCTGTGTATGGCAGAAATTTAATCTAAATGGATCCCACAGTAACTCCATCAAGATACTAAATAGGAGTTAGAAAAAGGATGGTGTTGTCAGGCACTCCAGATGAGAGCTCTGGGAGCAAAGAACTAGTCATCAACTATGTATCACAGGCTTTTCAGCATATTTCCATTTTTCCCTGGGATTAGCTGAAGAATGGAGAGGAGAGTTTGGCAACCAAATATACGTCTCTGTTTAGAGACAGCTGAGCAGAATGAGGATGGATTACTTCCCTTATTTTATATGCAGGAAAAATCATCCATCACAGTGACAAATGCTGTATCTTTACAGGCTCTAGACCCAAGTGCAAAGGCCCCAAGATTTCAGTAGTTCAGTAGTACTATTGTGTATTTGTTGCTAACTTTTTTGTTAATTTACTTAAAACACCCAAAGTTTTAGTCCTAGAAAATAATTCCCAAGGACACCAAGTGATGGTATGTTCAAAAACAGATGGATAATTGATTGTCTTACAGCGTAGTACCTTAGAAGAGTAGCTTAACAGTTTCTTCTAAAAGACATAGATGTGTTTGACTTTTTTCTTTGGGCGGGTGGGGTAGGGGAGAGGCAGGAAAGGCAAGGAAGGCCATGAATGCCAGTTTGTTTGTAGGACTCCTAGCTCTGTGAATGGAGCAAATGGTTAGAAAGAGTGGATTGTGTCGTGAGCCTCGTGAAATGTAGCAAGGAAAGATTGCAAGTAAAGCATAAGCAGCAGCAAAAAGGAATTCTTATGTTCATGCGAAGACCTGTGAATCACACAACAGCATTGCCAGGTCCAAAGGATGCTCAAAAACCTAAAGTGTAAATGTATGAGGGGTGTTTTCTAGAAGGGTGGGAGGGGGGGATATTTAAATTTACAAAGACAATGAGCCTAGTGATCTTCATTGACACATTAAACAGCAACTTTGTTAACTTCTCTGAGAAAGCTCTTGTATTTGGAGCTCTGTAGATTAACAGGATGTCCAAACTAATCTGGGAGTCCAGAAACAAGACTAAGTGGATATTTTCAAAGATTGTATTTCAATAGACCTCTCATGCATTGGAGTTTGGATAGAAATATAATGACTACTCCACTTCATCATCTAATATCTGTTAAAGACATTTAAATACTTCCTTAGTAATATTACTTCCTCTGGTTACAACAACTGCAGACTGAGACGTCCTGGGAAAATATTCTCTTATCTATGGAGCCTCTGTTTTTCTGTTACTATGAAACTTCTACCCTTCATTAACATTCAAATCACCTTCCTTCTCTGCAGCTGGTGGAGAGGCACTTCACTTTTTTGTCCTAGCAGTGATAGAGCAAAACATTTAACCAGGAACAGGATGTGTCTGGGATCACCTTTAGTCTTTAAAGTTTGTCAACCCTTTTGTTTTACAGCAACTTGACAGCAAAACAGAGACACTGTCCTATGGATAACTGCAATCACTGATCTTTCCTCTTTTCGGATTTTTCTTCTGTTTTTAGAACTATTCTTTTACATGTATTGACCATAGTCACTACATAAAGTAGCTATTCTACAAGGTGGTTCTGGCGAGAGAAATGTTTTCTGAAAAGACACAGAAAGAAGAAACCTCTCAGATGGGTAGCCCTCCCTAATACTAGGGTATTAGCCTATTTCATTCATAAAAAACCCTGAAATTTGTAATTCTGCATTTTTGCCTAAAAAAAAAAATAGAACATTTTATAGGAGCGATATTCAAGATTTCTTTCTACATGCTGTATTAGGCTTACAAAGTACTTTTGCAAACAGACAGAATTTAGCCGAGGGATTACAACTTCATACTGAAAAGTAGACTACTTCACTGAGTTAAAGACAGTCTGCAACTATTCTTTTTTATAATATCACCTTGGCCTTTCTTGGAGAGTATTACATATTAATCACATCATTTAGTCACTTTTCACATGTTATTGTTTGTTTGTTTTTTTTTTTTAACTCTTCTTGTACTACCATACTCGCAATAATCACTGCATTTATTGTATTCTGTATTACAGTTGCACCTGGAAGCCTCCAGCAGTCCCTAAGTTGGATACTTGACTTTACTTTTTCTGATGAAACTATAGCTTAGAAAGGTAAAACAGATAAAGATCAAGATCAAGAAATTCATCACTAAGATGAAATGAGCTGCTGAGAATCACAACAGAGATAGCAACTGGAGCTCTCGCAAGTCACAACCTTGAAGGTCCACTTAGGACTTTCTAATGCCTGAACACTTAGGAGCAAGTGTCCTGGCTACACGCCCAGAGGTAAAGGTGTCTGAACATCCATGAGCAGAACAGTCCAGAATAAAGTACCGGAGCATGGTACTTTCCCGAGTAGACTGGAGATTGGCACTCGCTCTCAAGGAGAAGCAAGCACGTGCAGGTTGATCGCTCCCATGTTTACACTGCAAACCATAACATGAGGTGCAGCTCCCCGAGGGCTAATGCTGACCATGTGCTTACAGAGCAAAGCAAATTCCCCTGACTTTCCATGTGGACAGAACTGTATTTCAAAAAGCAGCTGTGGATGGTAGTTATCAGCAATGCTTATGAAAGTGCCCCCAAAACACATGCTGTATCTGATCTCAAGCTAAGCAGGCTTTTTCTCTGAAGAGCACTGAATCACTGTAATGCAGATTCTAATGCGCCCTTACCCCGCTTTCAAGGTAGCTAGTAAATTCGGCTTTACTACAGTACTATAAAGATGTGAAAGAACGGTAATAGCATCTAAAAATGAGCTGTTACCACTACAGCATTCAGTTTAGAAAACTCTAAACAGAATACTGATGAAAAATGTTAATGATAGTTCACTAAGTTGCCAAGAGGAATGAGATAAGATAATTCACTATATTTTTGTTATAAAATGTAAATTATAATGTCCTTAAAGCATCTACCATAACTCCAAGAAGGCCTAAAAGAAAGATCTAAACAACATTATATTCCAGTAATTTAATTTAATAAAAAAGAGCTACCCAGAAGCCACATTTATATAATCAGTACCATTCCAGCAAAGACCTCAGTACTCACAGGATTTTAAACTCCTGAGCAGTGCTATCAATTGCAATGAAGTTATTCCAAGTAGTTAAAGTTGCAGATATTTAAGTACCTTGCTGGATTAGGCCTTGGCCCCACACGCATATGCCTCTACACCATTTCCACCGGATCACCAGGAAGTCTCACCAGCCTGGGTAACTGGTGAAATTCCAACTGTTACAACAACGTACCATGTTAGAAACAGTACTGGAGTCCGTGACCCTTTAGCTTTGAGACCGTGGGCTTGTCTGCTTCCCTGTGGGCAGACCTTCCAGCCTGAAAGGGAGTAACTGCCTTTCACGGGCAATGGCAATGAAATCATTTTCCATCCCCAGATGATTCCCAGACTCTGGAGACTAAGCCTACGGCACCACCTCAGAAATGGCATGGAAGGTGCAGAGGGAGGGCAGGACGGGTGGGCAGCGCATCCCCTGGCATGGCTGCGCCGCAGCTGCTCAGACAAAGAGACCAGCTCGCTGCCTAGAGAGCCTGTTGGCAACTCTCAGTTGCACCTGGGGACAATGGCCCATCACAGCTAACTACTGCTGTCACCCACTACCTGATCCCGTCGCGAGGGAGAGGAGGACATGGTGCTCCAGCACTTCTCAGCACCTTGCGGTACTCGCACCTCTCTCTCCCTCATTCGCACAACCAGTGCCCCCTGAACATTGCCCAGGCTGGCTGGGGGGCAAGGGCACAGTCACTACTGCCGGAGGTTGTTATTGCACATCCGCACAAAACACGGCACAGCAGAGGTGGCCCCGATCCAGACACCCACCTCACCAACTCAAGGAGGAACTGGGCTAGTGCAGAACTTCTCTACGTGCAGTACTGGAGGCTGGGAACCATGGTTCTGAGAGCTGGATTATGATTTTTGCAATACAGAATTTCAGAGCTATTGGGTTCTAAGCGGCCATGCTCTTATGCTTGCAGCTATTGGCATGTTTGACATTTTAAACTATGAAATACCAACGTATTTTGAAATTGTCCAAATCATTAGTTGTGGAATTTTCCTAGCACTTCATGAATACCACTGTTAATTGGGCAATTAACTGAAAACTACAGAATATGCTGTGATGGCATGATATGATATAAGCCATGTAAAAGAAGGAACAGCCAAGCAACAACTCAGTGTGTTGAAAGATATTAATGAAGTGGCAAAATCTGCCAGAAATATAATAATGGGTGATTTTAACTACCCCAATATTAACTGGTTGAATAACACATCTGTACATGGTTTGGAGAAGCAGCTTATTGATACTATAAATGGCTTCTTTTTGGAGCAGCTCCTTCTGGAGCGCGGAGGAGGAGGGGTCCCACACGCTCATCAGGCTGCCTGGGCGGGTGCGTGCGCGGCGGGCGAGCAGGGGTGCGTCGAGCAGTGACACTCCCAGGACAAGGTGCCTGCACCTCCTGCTGCAGCACCGCAGCGCTGGCCAAGCAGCTAGTGCATGTGTGGGGGGAAAGCACAAACCAGCAACCAACTCCAGGAAAGCCAGGAGTACATTCACACCCTGAGACAAACTACCAAAGGCTTATTTTATGCATACATATATATATAATGAATATCTATTGCTCAGTATATAGTCTGAGGAATCTGGAATGAGATGATACAGGTCCTGCAGCAGAAAAACAGGATAATAACGTGCATGGCTTGCTCCCCTCATGGTTCTCTCTAGACTTCTGTCCATAAAAACTTTCTTCATAAGAGATAAGAGAATAAAATGCAAATAAATAACTTACCAAAAGGTTATAGACTTGGTAGTATTAGTTGCACTGTAGCTGCTGTTGAATCAGGGCAGCAGCCAAAAGAGGGCTATGAAGGATCAGAAAAGCAGTTTATTTGTGCCTTGCCCATATTTCAAGACTTGCAGTGCTAAGAACATAGTAGCTTTCCATACTGCATCAGAAGAGATGTGGAAGGAGCAGCAACCTGTAGCTGGTATTTCAGAGGCAAGCAAACACACAGCAGTTGTTCGCTCTCCGGGCAGACATCAAACACTCCTAGTTCTCAGGGAGACCGATAGGCTGCTAGGCTCTGATGAGCACAGGAAGGAGGCATAACATGGGATGTTACTGTATCTAGCCACTAAAAAGGCCAAATTCTGGCAACTATAAAGACTTGTCCAAGAAAGAGATGAAGAAAGTGTTCTAATAAATAACTGTTGTTCTGTGAACAGAACGGAAAAACCCAGTGTTCCCAGTTAGGGAAGTGGCTTTTCAAAAATTTTAATAAAAACTAGTATCACAGTTTGGAAGAGGAAGTGTTCCATAAAACTATGACTTTCTAATCACTCTTTTACCATACTGGGTTAAGCAGAAGCAACAAAGTGACATGAAACCTAATATTGACAACTGTGTATTGTATCTTAGAAACAATAGCCTCAGCTTTTTATTTTCATTGCTGGATCTTATACAAACTGCAATCACTTGGTAAAAAATGGAGCAATGAAATATGTCAATAGTACAAACAACTCAAAGGCAGAATATGTTCAGAAAACAGAATATATTCTGTCTTTAAATAAATCAACACTGCATGTTCTACTGAGACAGGGAATTCAATTCTAAATAATATCTCAACAATAGAAGAGAAATAAAAGTGAGTTCAGTGAACTTTGCAGAACTGTGGAATAAACCAGGAACATTCTGACACATTTTCATTTATCCCTGAAATGACCAGGACTGCCTACTCTCCACTGCAGCACTGGATAATCAGAATCCTGATGTGATGTTCATAAGCCTAACTTGCTGAAACAGGAGAGCAAGTCCATGCCCGAAGTTAACCACATCTCTGATCTCCTGCAATTGCCATAGGAGTTTCTCTCAAGTTTTAGACAATTAGCTATCCTTTTTTTTTTTTTTTTTTGGAGTGAAATTTATATTTCATTCCCATCATGCTAAGCATTTAAGCTTCAGGTGCCTGCACTTTGATCTCTTCAGCAGATTTGACTGCAACCCTGTGCTGTTCAGGAAGTGATGAGATGAATCACTGACCAGACAGCTCTCAAAAATAAAGCAATAAATATCCAATACAAAGCATTTCACAAGCAGTAAGAATTCCACATACACACCTAGCCTACTAGCAGCCCCTTCTCCTTGCATCCCCTCCTTGTATCCATCCTCTTTGCAGCCCCTTCTTTAGGTACTCTCCCTGACCATGTTTCTCCACCAGACTTTCACTCCTGGTAATTTCCAGATGGAAAATATCTCCCTTTCCAGATCAAATTTCTATTTTTATACTGAAAAGAACAAAAAGGTAGAATGGAACCTCACATGCTGTGAACTGTT
The DNA here is from genome assembly GCA_034781795.1 of Crypturellus tataupa. Classification (NCBI taxonomy): domain Eukaryota; kingdom Metazoa; phylum Chordata; class Aves; order Tinamiformes; family Tinamidae; genus Crypturellus; species Crypturellus tataupa. Next base: position 2,928,911 of record JAWLRI010000355.1, on the reverse strand, counting down.
TCGCTGAAGAAGATCCAAGGGAGAGATGAAGCTCCTAGAAGCTGTGTAACCTTTGTTTCAGCACAAGCCAACTCCTCCTGGGGTAGTGATGGAGTAATTCTACACCTTGGGGTCTTTAAGCTCCCACAGGGAGCACCCTTAAGACTAACTTTTAGAGCCAGGATTACATATTAGACTTTTACAAACCCATAAGGATAATATGGTATTTATACAATTAAGAGTAGCCTTTTAATATTTAATGTTGTGCAGTCTGAATCCATCATACACATTAAAAACAGCAAGCTGCTCCCAGTTAGTTCAAACTGATTGTGTTGAATGTGTTAATGGAGCCACCCAAAATACCCATTCATCTCCACTGTGAATGAACTTAAACTACCAGAAGTAAAGATGAACGTTGTTTACTTTATTTAGATAGTCAGTGCTAATGTAAGTGCTCCCCAGAAGCAAACCTCTGTCATGGAAAACAAATTTTAAAAAATACGCACTGATTTTTAAAGTTGCCTTTTGTGCTCTATCTTATCTTTACTATCTTAAAGTAACAGTTTTAATATGTCCTGCAGTTTGATCAGCCCTTTTCAATTAAGTTAAGAAATGTGAAGGTTTTACAGTACAGTCTTCAGCTTTTTTTTTTTTTTTTTTAAGCTATTTACACTTCTGTTTTACCTTCCACAGGCCATTATCAGATTTCTATTAAGTCAGGCTTTGGTATATACCAAAGATCCTGAGACATCCAGCAAGCAGGTAACCTCTTTTCCAGCCTCTTGTGCAAGTGTGACTGATGAATGTGTGGTTAGTCTGAGGCAATTCTGTTTTACATTAATAACTGAATCAGAGAGAGAATGTAGCTGTCCATGGAACTTGTAATTCTTACCCTCTTAAATAATTGGATTTGAAAAGATAATGGTCACATTGTTGCTGTCCATCCATAGTGTAAAATAAGAAATATTTTATAAAATTTACTACTTCGTGCAACTTGAAGAGAAGAAATTGTTCACAGCTTTTCTAAGACGGGTCACTGTGTCTGCTAAGTGACCATATGCACCTATGGCGCCTGTGAGCTTTGCAATGAACGAGCTTTTCACCTCTGACAACACGGGCAAAATGAACACAATGGGCATCGTTTCCTAACGTGTGCATGCTGCTTATCTATTCATTTGGCTACTTACTATCAAGAAACAGTCCATGCTGTCAATAGAGGAGCAGCCAAAATGATGCTGGCTGCACTCAGAAGGTAAATGGGAACTCAGATAGGAACTTACTTCTGTGCCAGCATCGTGGAACATACACCTCCTACTAAGAGAACTCCAAGCCCCAAGATGACCTCCCACAACCACACGGCTTTACACAATATTCACACAGGGGAAAGCCCAGTTGGAAGTGGCTAGGGAAGAGAACTTCAGACACTGAAAAATAAAAGCAAGCAAAGCTGGCTGTAGTTATGCTCGGACTTCCTTTATCCTGCTCTGGACAGATGAATGTGCCAGACAGCTTTCTCTCTTTCCTGAAATCTATTTTTCCTGCCTCTCTCCAAGTATAACTACTCTGGGCAGAGGCATACAAGCTACCCCCGTGCAGCGTTGGGTAGGTGCAGTTGCGCTCCTGTTGGACTCGCACTGGCAGATATGCTCAAGCATCCACGCACCGTGCATTACTGCTGTACAGAGAAACATCCTTCTGCTTCCCATTTAATTTTAACTTGTTGGATTCTCTCTTGGTGTATCTAAGATGTACATGCATTTTCAGTAGAAGCTTTCTCAAATGATAAAGTATTCGGGGCAGGTGCCTTACTTTTCTATTAATTTATATCCCCTTTAATACAATGCAACTTCAATTCTTTTTATAGAACTTGCCTGCTACCGTAATGCAAGCATTACATAAAAATAGAAAAGATACTGATCCTCTAGAGGCAGACTTTATAGTCAACATTTATAAAATAAGACAGAGAAAACAGAGCCACAATCTGCTGGGTGGCTGCTTCATGGTGTGACCAAATTATTTCATGTAGTGATATGGCACAAATGCTTGCAGGGAAGTAGGCAGATGAGAATTAAGTCCCCTGGGGCCTGCAGCACCTTGCTGCCTAGAAGAGCTACAGATGCTGCAGCAACAAAGCTGCCAGAAAGGCACCACTTCGCTTTCTCTATAGCAATTTCCAAAGAATCTGCTCTTCACACAGAAACACAATAATCTGATAAACAGCTCCTTCTCCAAAATGCTAACTTAAGAGTAGGAAAATGAAACTGGAAATCTACTTTTTAGCAAGTGAGCTCAGCATATTGTTTATATAGAAAACCCTATATCTAGACTCTGTATTTTCCCAAATTAACCCTAATTCAGAAAACATCAGATGCTATCAGTTAAATCTGTGAGGCTAAATAGTGTCATAGCATGAAATTCTTTATTTGCTCCGAATAAGCTGCACGTTCTTTGACTTTATCATGGCAATATTCACAATTTAATAGTTTCCTCTTTTAAAATAAGCTTTACAAGATTCAAAACACAAACCTATTTGGTCAGATGCTCCATGCTGCAAACAAAAGCAAGTTTTAAATATAATCTTTCCAAACTAAATCAAGGAAGCATAAAAACTGCATTAAAAGTATGTTTGAGGAAATGAGTTAAATACCAAGTTTGAAGCAAAATATAGTCTATGATGATGTGCTCTCCGGATTTCTGAAGATAATGTTTGCCTACCTACACTATGAGTTTTGTTGCACATGTGGGAGCACGCTCAGGCATATGTGTGTATCTTCAGTGTTTCTATTTATATTTGTAAACCTTCTTTGAAAAAAAAAATGCTACTGTTTTTAAAGCAATTTGATTCTAGTCTCAACTCCAATTATATTATTTTCAGCATATTTTCAAGGCAGGCTTTTCATTGAAGAGCTATTCTAGCAAGACACTGAAGGTGCATAGGCTCTACCACCATTCATTTTCAACTTTTTTCCTCTGTAGTGTTTTCACTTCACACTCAAATTGTAATAAAATATTTACACAGAAACTGAGCTGTTAATAAAAAGTGTATATAACAGTATTCACACAAAATTTATTTTATACACAGTGTTATTAGAGGACATCTATTTTATATTTTGTAACTTTAAATAACTATTGCAGTTTACTACTGAACAAACCTACTCAAGAAGAACAATTAAGTAAATGCAACCATGTTAAGCCCATATTCTTGAAAAAAGTAACCTTCAGTTAAGACAATTACTTTGTGGGCATTATACAAAAGCACAAATGTCACATTTTCCGTGCAATTTACTTTTGTATGAATCATCAATCCTGTTTTCTCCTGAACAAAACTAGCCAAGAATGACCAAAAAAAAAAAAGAAAAAAGTCTGAACTGAATGATCCAAGTAATTACATGTTACAGCAGAGCACGTTTATGACAAAACTTTCAAAAATTTGGTGAAAAAAAAAAGTTATTATAGCCCCTGGATGAAATAGCTTTGGTACAGACCTACAGAAAATATTTAGCTTATCTTACTGTATTCCTGAATGAAAATATGTACAGTTGCCAAGATGAATCTGCCTCGTGTTGATCTACACTCCTTCCCTTTTGAGTATGGATGAAAGAAACATGCTACAAAAAACATGCCCAGGTATTATAGGATAGGTATATACTTCACATAAGTGTTTTCCAATACTGCCTAAAAATGAATTTCTTTAACACGCCTCACACATGCAAAACTTTCGTCTTCCACACTGCCCCCAAAAGCTTCCTTCTTATGTTGTAGCACTTGCTTACAGCCAATTTGTTCACCCTCAGGTCCTGCTACGCTCTGAGTAGGCTCCACAGGCACCTCACTTGAGTAAGTATTTGCAGAAATTAAATCTTTAATTTGTAAGATACTTGAGGTAAACAATCTGCCCTGTTACTCTACAGCACAGGGAAAATTATGGCACTAAACATGTTACTGTTACCCCACACTAAGAGTCTGTATCAGCTGAACTGAGGTAAACTACCTGAAGAATACGTGCAAGCTGAGAGAGGCAAAATGGAGATAAATTCAGAATATGTAAACCTGTATTTATACAGAATATATAGTTTAGACTTGTTTTCAGGAGCTGAGGAGAAACTGGACTGTATCAAGTTAGTTATACATCCTACTTCTTAAATTTTGAGTTTCTTGGAATTTAGGGTTTACATTTTTGCTAGAATCTTTATCATGCTAAATATTAAAAGGAGACCTTTTATCAAGCACAAGGGCAGTCAGCAGTGTTAGCTTCTCTAGAAACTTGTGCCAGCATGACTGACCTCTGATTTGCAGAGAACATCTCGAAAGACTAACCTGCAGCTCATTTTGTACAGTCATTGTGCATAATCACTTACTTGGCTTCCTTTGCAAGACTGCTGAGCCATGTTCCAATCCCCAGGGCTACACGACTGTCAAGCAGCTTACCTGTGCTAGCAACTTACTCTGTAAAAGCCGAGCTGGAGCTGTGTGATAATCACAGTTGGCACTTCTCACTGAAGCACTTTTTAAGACATCTATTTGATTGACCTAGGCATGAGTACCATTTTTGAAGAATACCATATGTCAATATTTGTTTACCATAGCTTTCTGTCATTGTCAATTTAGACTAGACTCAGGTCAGAAGTCCATAAGAATGCTGTAAGGTCTTAAAATTTATATTTCCATCCATAGATCAGAAAATTGAGGCACAGAAAGCCTTAAGTGATTGCTTCATAAAACAGTGCAGTGGCAAATTCAGAAAAAGTTACAAGAAATTCCTCACTATCAGTTGAGCAATCACCCTATAAGTTTACATTGTCACCTGAAAAGTATTTTTCAAAGGTAATACTTCTTTAAAATTATTTACTACATATTGCTGTTTAAAATTATTAACAATCTTTTCTATAAACATGACTGACAATTATTTATGTTTATTAAAAAGAAACAAATGCCTACTGAACTGTCAAAGGAAACCACAATATATAATAGAAAACCACATATGCAATTAAACATTTGTGAAGAGAAAAGGCTAGTACAATAGGAACACATTTCCCTGAGGACAGGAGAAACAGCCATATTTTTCCCCAATGACCATGGTTTTGTGAACTTTCTCTCTCCTAAATGATTGAATAAATATTTATTCATAAACTACATTTGTGACTTAAGAGAGTAAGCAGTACAGATTGGTTTCATTTATACTACACCATGCAAAATAATTTGTACCATGTCAAGAGATTTTCCTTACTATATCTGAGTAAAGCTGAAGACTACCCAAAACAGTAATTCTGAAAGCTTTCTACTCATTGTGTAAGCGAGTATCATCTTCACAGACTCTTTTCGCTAACCTTCCCTTTCCTAATGCACTTAGGTCTAGGCCTGGCCCCATTCACTTTATCTAAACTTGGGCATATGTTGGAGTATATTCACAGCCTAAATGACTAGAGTCTCAGTCATTTTGCTGGAACCATTAAAGGTCAGCTTTCTCCAGGACAAATATAAACACATTCCTAGGTGGGCAAACAGCGGTCGTCTTAGCATTTCCTCAATAAATCCAAGAATAATTTCCTCTAAAAGTACTGTCAGTCGTGAATCACAGCCTCAAATCACTACTAGAAATAACGCAGTGCTATCAACAGAATCATAATTTGATGTGTTCCAGATCTGTAGTACTATTCTCTCATTATTAGGAAAACCGAAGCCTGAAATAACTCAAAGTTTTTAAGTAGTTAAGTACATTTCTTAATAAGAGAACAGTCTAAAAATGCTATGTTACAATGAGATTTGAGCATAGTTCCTAAATTCTTTCATGTTAAAACACTTTAAAAAGAAGTAATAGGTTACAGGAAGATTAATCAACAAATACTTACAAATACACAAGAGAATCAGCCCCAGCTCCCAGAAATCACTGGTAAGTTGTTTTTGAATTCATGAAACTGACCTGAAAATGTAGAAGAGAAAAAAAAAATGAAGTATAAACCTGATAAATTTTACTTTTATATTACCCTAAATAGTTGTGATTTTTAACTCTGAACTAAATAAATCCTCTAACACACCGCTGTCACTCTTTCAGCCCAGTAATTTACACAGAATTTGTTTCCAGGAAGCCAATATCAGGAGCAACAATTATTTCATTGTTCAGCATCTCACACCATAGCAACCCAGTCCATTACAGCTTCTAAGAACTGTCACAAATATAAGCATGGTTATCTTTTAATAAGGAAAATAGCTGTGAGGTTTGTTTTGTTTCAAGTGCTATGGAACATTCATTCCGTTTTAGAAGTATTTTGTTAACAGTATTCTGCAGTTTATCTGGTTTAAATTAGCACGGTTTAGGTGCACTTAACTGGAACCCATCGAAGGTCAAATTCAAACAGAAAGAGAGACTAACAGTTTTGTTCTCCTATGGTCTAGATCCCGATTAGAAGCTTAGGTTAAGCACAATGCATTCACTATACAGCACGATTAAATCCAACATTCTTCTTGCTGCATACCCCTCCGTTCTATCGGGAAAGGTAACAGATGCAACTCAAACCCACAGAGCTTGCCTTATAAAATTCTTTAACTAGCACAATGACTCACTTTATGCCTCTAAATATCCATGGTTTCCTCTCTCCAGAACCCCCATGCATTAGAAGGTAGCTCAGTAGTTTATTTTTATTGTTTGGTCTACATACAGCACATTTTTAGTTCTTACAAAAACAAAGAAACTTTGTTGCAGGGCTCTTGTTTTCCTTCCAAAATGTGAGGAATATGGGTAACATTAAACTGAAAATAGTCACGGAGCCTGGGCAACTAGTTTAGGTCAAAACCTTTTTGTTCTCTGGGAGCTATCTGATTAATTTGCAGTTCATAAAACAGTGGGTGTAAGCTCAGTTTGAAAACATGTAACTATATTTAAGATGAAATCATTTTTGTTAGCCTCCAGTAATCTTTGAGAAACACCTTCCCACAACATCGCTGTATCCTAAAGTGCACCAGCCAGTACTGCGCATTGCCTAGAGACAAGGAGAGAATACCAAACTTATCTTGATGCAGAATATCCTCCTTATTCCATACACCCACCCTGAAGTGCATATTATTCATTCCAGCCGAGCCCTCCCCCGTGCTGAAAGCACACGTTTAATTGTGTCTTCTCTCCTGTAATACCAAGAGAAAGTCAACAAATCTCATTTGCTGTATCAATGCAGTGTTATTATATATTTTAAAAGCAAGTCTGAATCTCATTATGAGCTGATTTATGCCATTAGTGTGCTTTGGAGCCACCAATTAAACAAGGACAGTGGTTCATAAGGTCACAGTTAATTAATCTGCAAGAGTATAAATACACTTTAAAGCACACCACCTCATGGAGAGAATTTAGGAACAAAGCACCAAACCTTGATGCTGAGCAAGCAATTAGGGGGAAAGGTTAAATATACAAAATTTAAAATTTAGCCTTAACATTCTGCTAATATTTAATCTATTGACAAAACGTTTAGTTAGACAAAAAAAAAAAAAAAAAAAAAAAACCTACCTGACCTACACTGACCTACCCTACCTACACTGACCCTGCAGAATAATATGGATATGAAACTTTCAACTTTGATGCTAGGGGATGCTATGCAGGTGAGAGGCCAGGTCTGAGCAAATTCAGCCCATTGTGCAGAAGGCACCTCAGAGCTAGAGCTTTCCCTGTTAGGTAGTATAAGCTCATAAACATGCTCCAGTCTCCCATAGGGAGCCCATCAGGAGCTTCTAAGGCTTGGGAAATGGGGAGAGGAAAAACAAACAAAAAGATCAAGCAAAACACACTGTCTTTGGGTCTTTAGTATACCATGAGAGAAGAAGAAACCACTAGGAAGTTTTCAAAACACAGGAGTCCAAGACAGGATTTGCAAAAGGACATTTGAATTGAGGCAACTGGCTTCCAGCAAAAATCAGGAAAGGCCAAGGACCTCCTTTTAAATGGGAAGTTTTGCTAAAAAGCAAGCGTAATGGCAGTTCTTCATGGTGTGTGAGGTCTCAGGTATGAGAAAAGCAAACCAAGGACACTTCAGCAAACCCTAAAAAGCAAGAGGCCTGGCAAGCAGTATTATTCATCTTAACCATGTCCCATTAACTTGGGAAAAGAACAATACCCCACCATTCAACAATTTCACAGAATGCTTCAAAACAGTTCATTTTTCCAAGAGTGCTTTATCTTGCAAAAGTACACTGACACGAAGGGAATCCTGGTCATACAAGATTACAGTAAACGACTGCACAATCACCTACGCCTTAACTGTTATGAACCACAGAAAGTGGCATAAATAGCACGCATTTGTGAGAATAGAATGTAGAAAGTATTTATTTATTTAAGCAGTCACTCAAAAAACAGTCCTCTCTTCTCCCAAACACTATCAGCTCTAATACTTTGAAGAGGTTTTGGGCTACATAACATAAGATTTCACCACTGATAGAAAGCAGAAAAAATACTCATTTGATAAAAACTTTCATTAAAAAACTGATTCTTCTAAGATACAGCCTCTACAGGTAGTCTGTAGTTTTTGAACACAGTTGTTAGTGAGCACGAAGGAAACCTGCGAGTAAAAAATGGAAGCAGTTACTTAGTGAAAAGCATGGCATCATGTTATATCATTTAAGAATGTGGCCTATCATTGTGGCTGCTGGGACTAAAATATGTACCATTCAACAACTGTTAAAAACCTATTTCAGAATTATAGCGTGATGTGAAATGAGAAGAAGGAATAATACAGAAAAGAAGTTATACGTTTAGGACCTGATTCACATAGCAATTTCACACCCTGAATGTGCAAAATTACACAAATAAACAACATTAATGACCGGTAAGCCCATAACAACAATCATAAAAATGAAAGGAGCGGAAGGTTGATTTTGATTAAATCTTTTGAGTTGGATTACTAAAAATCTTCCCTAATTGAGGAATGAGTAAAGAATGGTTTACTTAAACATGGACAACTCTTCATAGACAATCATTTTGAAACAGGAGAGTAAACACTATAATTAAACACTACTGACAAGACTTTCTACCCAAAAAGAAAAAAAACACCATGAGGGAATTCCCTTTATCTTCTTTTTGTATCATTTCTCTTCTCTGCGCCAGGACTGTACTTTACTGCCTTTGCTAGCTTGTTCTTAAATTGTTTACTCTCCTTGGTTCCATACATTAGCAAAAAGAAGTTGTTTACCTAGCGCTTTGCATTTGAGAACAGAGCCTCTGCAACGATCTTCATTTGGATTTTTGTGTTCTGTAACTGGACTCATGGTCAAACGGTCTACCAGAGCAGGAATCAAAGTATCCCGCCTGTTACACAAATGATCATTTTAAAACACATGCTGTAGCACCATGAGGTAAGAACGATGTGGGAAATATGATGTAAACATTGGTCTCCAGGGCTCTGCTCTCAGTCCCCTGCTTTGCTACAGATTTGCTGCACAACCTTAGGCAAAAGCAGGGGTGTGCACGTGTGTGTGTGTGCTTCTTAGTTCCTTATTCACAGAAAGAAAGTACTATTTCTTCCATTGCAGTGCTTCTTTACAATTTTACATGTCAAATGCTGTTATTACAGGAACGGGGCTCAAAAATACCTAAAATAAGATACATCTCCACAGAGTTTTGGAGGGAGATGTTAGCTCACTCTGCCCACGCTCAGAGATGACTGGCCACAAAGCCACTCTAATCCAGTTTAGTTCTGGTTAGGACTTACGTAACTACATGTCCTCTAGTTCAGAGCAACTTCGTATCTGCCTACAAGAAGCATGTAAACATAGGCATACAATAGATGGCATTTCTGTGAATCACTTAAGAGGGGGAAAATTAGGAAAAAATAAACACTGCCATAAGCATCCCACCACCACCCACTGCTGCATGGCTCACAGACACATCCCACTATTGCCTGTCACCAAGGGCATCACTTGGTAGTGCCATATGATCTGGCTGCTTTACATCATAGAATTGACTATATCGGCTCCTCATGGGCTCCTCTGTACAGTTGTATGCAGTTGCAAATGATGTACTTATGTCTTCAAAAGGCAAATCATGCAGGTTTCTCTGCTGTGTGCCTGTGTATATATAAAGTATCCAGTCACCACAAGACCTAAGCACAGAATGCAAAATTCTGTATCACTTCGTAGCATGCCAGCAGGTTAGGACTACAAGGATTTTGACTAAAAAAGGTACCAGCAACTAATATAATTCTATGATTATACCCACCACTTCAAAATACACTTGAAAACACCAAAAATGTGTAATTCACAGTGTGGATGAAAGCAATGCTTATCCTTTTATACAAAGAGGAAGGGGGCTAGCATTCCAGATCTGATAAGCGCTGTGCTCATACCTGCAAGCAGATAGGAACCACAAGACATGCACCACCCAACTTGAATGGCGAAGGGAGAGGAGGCTCCTCAGCTGTAACCCATTGCTTAGGGATAGCAGAAGGCTCCCAGTGGCCCAGAGCGGCTTGCTCAGTGCTGCTGGCTCCCTGCTCCCACACCAAGGGAGTCAGACTTCCTGCAGGGCCCACAGCAGCCAGCGCTGTTCACACACTCAGCTCTGACACAGAACCCAGGAGCTCGGGCTCCTTGCGAGCTACCTGCCACTTCAATAGCCACGAGCTCACGAGAGAGAGCGCTTTCTGAACCAGTACATTTCTGCATTGCTCACATGCACAGATGCATGTGCTGCAGGCACCACAAGGCAAACTAAGCCAAAATGAAAAGTTCCAGCATTGTAAGCCCTGAGAACCGTGTCTGGCAGAGAAACCCCTCAGAACGTGGCACTGCAGTAAGGATATATCAAATATAGGGAAGGTTTCACAGTAGATACAAACTCTATCTGAAAAGCTACTTGTGCTCCAGAGAACAGCTGTATGCAGAGAACACAACACCGATCTAGATCTAGGATGCATGGACAATCCTGAGAGGCTTGTGTTTGTCACAGCCACCTTTGAGGGCAACCGTAGGAAGACTCGTTCTGTGCTACAACATAGGAAGAGTGTAGCAGTTGTTAAGTTTTTCCTCCTCTCTCTCCCCTCCTGCTCTGAGAATGCTTTCTGTTTGTCATGAGAGCGTTTCAATTTCTCACTATCTGTGTACAGGGACTTAAAACCATAACAGGGCCTCAGGGCACTACTGAAATGCAATCTCCAATGGGGACTCTGCATACAACTGTAAGACATAACAACAACAATTTTGTTTATTATGTAATATTATCATTATGTAAGACTGAATTACTGAAGAGGAAGAAGACCGACCACATTCTAGGAGTTGCAAGCCTACTATATTGATTTTTTTTCCCTGACAAACTGTATTAACGATACCCTTTTTGGCTACTTTTATCTTTAGAATACATAACTTAGGTCATTTTCTCTGCTATTTCATATCGAGAATGATGTAGATTCACTGAAGAACTGGGTTACGTTATTTAAATAAAGCAGGTATTTCTTTCAGCTCAGTCATGTGACAGAAATGGACAGCATAAAGACCATAAAATTTTATTCAAACCTGTAATTATGTCTCTTTAATGTGCTTTATGAGCTCTGGACTAGACTAAATTGAAATTGAATTACACAGCACTATGGAATTTCATTGGTTTGCCTCAATTTCAGATCAGCTATCTATACTAAAGGTACATATTCATTTTATTTTCTATTTTTATCTCCAATTTCTCACCTTCTCTTCACAAATAAACGGTCTCTTTGAAAAAAAGGCACATTCACTGCCACAACAGCAGAGCACTACATAGCAAAAAATACAAATAAAGATCTCTTTAATAAAAATAAACAATCACACAAACAAAAAAGTAACAATATCTTCAGAGGAATTTAATCTAAGCAGGTGGTAAGCCAAATGACCAGGAGCTAACCAGGCTGTGCACAGACTCAATTCTTATTTTCCAACTGGTCTATTCTGTAACATTGCAATAAAAATATTCCTTTTACTCTCATTGAAACTAGGATTAAACCAGACATAACATGGGGGTTCTTTGCTACAGTACTATATTACTGAGGCTCTGACTTTCGAAGCTAGTTATGAAGTAGGACAATAAAAATCAATTAGAAAGCCTTCAAATTGCCTGCCTTCAGGTCTACTTCCCTGGATTCCCCAGAGGCAAAATCTCCCTAGTACATAGCTTGTGGGGGTTTTGTTTGTTTGTTTTTGTTTTTTCCCTGAGACATAATAATTATAGCTTAAGTCTTTCTAAAAAAATAAATGAGATCTCATACATTAACTTCCCTTCTCAGCTCTGATTTTTGAAACTAATATCCCCTGACACCATAACCAGAGAAAAGTAGGCTCATGTAATATCATTTTAATTCTACTTTCGAAAGATCATAAGTAAATAAAACTTCTTTCTTTAAGGATTTGTTCAGTCGACTAGAATCCTATTTTACACATACCTCCTCAGTCAGAAAACAATTCTAAACATATGTGGCACAGAGAGCTAATTAGCAAGGATATGACTTTGTGTTTTGCTCAAAGGAACATTTTATTTACAATTATATCCAGTAATCAGTCATGAAGACAAATAGTGCTCACATGTTCTATAAACAAATCACAGAGAAGAGGGAGAAACCAAGTGAGCAAGCGAAAGTGAAAGAGAAAAGAGAGGGAAAAAACCCCACCAACCTCACCAGACTTTCAAAATAAAAATCTTCCAGTCTGTGTTCAGTCTCTCCAACGGTATGACTATTTCATTATTTATATTAAGCAAGCCAAAACACATGTATTTAAATTGAAAAAGTGTACATCTTTAAATAAAATTTACCTTTAAAGGTTAACACATCCATTCCATGAGAATTCAAGCTTTGGAAACTTAACCAGGTGAAGCCCTCATTTCTTCTGAATGCCATCTATAGCATCTCTGTCAAAATTCGTACCTTTTCTTATTGCCTGTCACTTAAAGATTTTTAATTCCTATTTTTTCCTCAGCATTACACAAGATCTGCAAGATATTTTTAAACCAGACTTGAAACCTATTTGCCATAGTTTGAAATCCTTGCAGGCAATACTGTCCATCAAACAAATGATACAACTGCTCCTAGCTCCAATCTAAGCCAAGCCCAGCCACTAAGAAACAAGGAGGTTAAAACGCTTTCTCTCAGTCCACACAAACCAGTCTTCTGTTCACAGCCTGATTTTTGCAGTGTGCTCAGAGATTACAAGTTAATAAGTCGCTCATGGTCAAGTCTTACTGACATTCGTTGGATCTAGAGACGGCCTGTGCTTTACCACAAAGTAGCCACAACTACAAATTTAACTTTGAGTCTGGAGGATGGGTGTTCTTTTTTTTTTTTTTTTTAACATGCTGAAAGCAATTTGAGGAACAATTTCTTAGCTTATTTAAGTAATCATATAAAACCGTATCTCCAGGCACCTACTAGCATTGCTGAGTATCTGTGAGCCTCGGGCTATCTGCACCTGTCTGCAGCATGATCCTGACAGGCAGCAAGGCAAAGCTGACAGCTAGAGGGGTGGCTACTAAGTGCATAAGATATTTCAGAAATGAAAATGGAATATTGATCTATTCTGCTGCCCTCATTCCCTCCCCCCCAAAAAAGCCCACATTCATCTGGATAGCAAACCTAAACGTTTCACCAAATTAACTCATCAGCCTGACACGTCTCATTAAAAGATTTTATCACTGGTTTAACTAAACAAATGAAAATGAAGGAGGAAAGAAAGATATATAGTGAATATTTTGTATTTCTTTAAAAAGGAAGTTCTTTAAAAGAACGACTTCATATATGTTTCTGTGTTGGGCTAACGGAAGCAGCTATAGCTGTGGAATTTTAGGGTGCTGATTTTCTATTTTCTTTTTAAAGAACATCAGTAACATCCATCAGAAATCACTAGTGCACAAGTTATAACTACTCCCAGGCAACTACAAAGTATGTAGGTTTTTTTTAATTTTTGGGGGGGGGTGTGGGGGGGAATTTTCTCATTCCTGTATTTTACTTCACTGGGCATACTTTGCTTCTCTGAGCTAGAAATATCTCTTTTTCTAGGTGACCCTGCCCTCTTTTTCTGGCATGTGCACCCTTTGGAATGCACTGAGACTTTAACTACTTGTGTATAAGGAAAAACTTTTCAGAATCATCAAGGAAGAAGGAAAGATTTACATTTTTAGTCACTGCACTCTCCAGAAACAAAATCATATTATTAGCCCACTTAGCCCAAGTGGGCTAATAATATATGGATATTCCCACTAAACAAAGTTTTAATCCCTTTTCTTTCTTCATTTTAGAGCTATAACATTTTACACTTAGTAAACACATTTAACATTACTATTATAATTTCAGTTGTGTTATCGCTAGTTGTTCTTTGCTCCCCAATAATTAATCCCTTGCTTTGTTAGCAACTAATGCACTGAGGTGCTACTATAGCTTTCAGCTCCATTGCAGACATTACTGTTCGGCGGGCTGTCTAAATTGCCATAAAGGGGCTTAACAGGTTAGACTTATCTGAGGATATGCACTTTGAGAATGTCAACAGACACACTAATACTAATAAATATAGCCCCAAAAAGGAGTATAGCAAATCACAGGAACTCTCCTGAGCTCACAGGAAGGCATAGCTATTTTTGGAACACAGGGTTAAATCCTGGCTGTACTTTAATCACGGCAAAAGCACCACAATCTTAATGGATCTAGAATTTTACTCTTTATACTGTCACCAAAATGAGGTAATAAATATCTTAGATATTTTCAGAGCTTTGCTGGTGGAAATTTCAGTACCTCGTAATTCACTGCCAAGGCAGACACTGCTATTATTAATCATCACAATAATATATTGTGCACCTATACAGCTTTTCCAGATGCAATTTTGAGTACTTTACAAGAAAATAGACATTTAAGGATCCCACAATTGGATGGTATTTTCTTCTGTAGAGAGTACCAACACAAAGTTTATTAAAAATATAAGCCATATTTTGAGGATCTAAAAGGGAGATCAAGCAGTACATAGTCCTAATACTGAACCTCTGAACTGGGATAGTTTTTGCAATTCAGAAAAACCTTAACATCGAGTCAACTCCCTGAAAAGCAGGGAGGGAGACTCTCCTCAGGAAAATCAGGGACAGCAGAACCCCATTATACCACATAGAGCTTTGCAAAAATCAGTAAAAATTCTAGTAAAAAGTTTTAAAAGTCATAAGCATAAAAAAAAATTAGTCTAAGTAAGATGAATCGTCTCTGTAACCACAGATTTGGATTTGAAGATGAACTAATCACAAGTAGCTTAAGTGCATGTAAAAAAATAAAGAGATAATTAAACAAAAAAATTTACAAAGTGGCTCAGTGCCAGTGTACGAGTCTCCCATCAATCATACATGATACTCTTCTTGTTACCTCTCCCTACCTGCAGAAGCAGCTGTGCGCTGTAGCAAGTCCCAACAATCTTCAGAACCTGACTCCCACAGACACAAGAACATGGTCTGACAACATGAACAGTAAGGTGAGGACTTTTTTTTTTTTTTTTCCCCCTCTCTCTTTTTTTGTTCACTCTTATATGGCAACATAATAGGCAGGATTCTCACATTTTACACAACTCAGATTTCAGACAGAAAAGGAATCTCTCTTTTGGTTGAGTTACAGGAACAAACAAATTGAATCCTCTCCCATAGTTAGAGCAGCCCAACCCATGGAAGCCAAAGAACTTGCTTGTTAAAGTGGTGGCTGGACTTGGCTCATTATCTAACCTACACCTCATCCAAGCTTCATTTCAACAACCTGCCTCTATTATCATGCTCCAGTCAATGGTGAAACTTTCACTGATTTCAATGACAATAACTACTAGGGTTTCAGGCAAGGTAATGCTATTCTTGTAGAAACGGGTGACAAACACCATCCAAGGTTTTCTACTCTCACTAACAGCAAATCATACAAAGCAAAGAAAAAAATAAGTAACAGACTTTGTTCAATTATATACAAAGTCCTAAGTGATTAAGGCACACAAAAACTGCTACACAATTAGGACCTGGCTGGAACATATTAAAGCCAAAAGTCAGATTTTAGCACATTTATTACATTATGCGAACTATAAAATGTGATGTCTGCATGATCTGTTACTTAATGTTTGCATTTCCCCACTCTTCAAATGCAACCTATCCCATTTAACGGAAAAAGGTGCTACAAGAAAAGTCCACTCTTGAGCCATCTCTGTAAAATAAATATATCACATATATATCATGGGTATATCAACATTATACCCCTAAACCCAAAATATAAGGATTTTTTCATATTTAAAAGTGTGGTGAACAACAATACATAAAGACTATGCTTTATGAAAACTAAATATTTTTGTTTCACTTTGGAAACAATCTGGATCCTTTCTATTAAGCACAAGTATTCTCAGTTTCAAATATTTAAGAAAAGCTACATGCCTTTTATTCAACTCCATGCAAAGTAATATATGGCTCTTTCTTTCCTGTGTCTGAAAATAGCTTGCCCACTCTGATAAAAAAGGCTGCTGCTAGAGGTTGGTAATTATGCCTTTGGAGTTTGCCATCCATTAAAACTTTGGTGATCCCATCCAAAGCACTTCATCATCAGAACCATCTGGTGTTCTTTCTGCACAATTACCAAAACACAGAACATATTTTGACTTGGCACTTGCATTTCGTAGACACTTTAGTCATTTTTATAAGCAACAAGACAGCATCCTGCCAAAGCATGGCCTCAAAAGAAAATTTCAATACACCAGAATCTGATTTCTATCCTAGTGAGTTCTACCAGAACTGAACAAAATGTTTGGCAAATATAATGGTGGCAAATGAGCCACTCCCTTCACCTTCATACACAAAACACTTGTTGCTGCTTTGGTTACTCCACGTTTCCCCTATATGTTGATGATTCTGAGCATAATCTAATGGTTAGGGGTAAAGCAAACTGTCTTAGTTTGACGTTAAGATCTCTTGCTCAGAAATACAGCTGCAATGATTCACCAGAAGTGAAACTGTTAGAGGTATAAACAGGCAAAAGCATTGCACAATAACACCATAAAGAACAACAACGAGAGTATTTTGTACCCGACTCTGGCAATCCTTTTTTGTTCAGTGCTTACAAATACATTAAGAAAATCAGCACAACTCAAAAAAAAAAAAAAAAAAAAAAAAGAAAAAGAAAAGAAAAGAAAAAGGGAAAGAGGCAGGAATAGCAACTACACTTGAATAATGTGAGCCTTGTATGCCCCTTTTTGGATCTTGGTTTTCAAGATCACCTACATAAAAGAGGAGATGATGAGAATATGTAACACACTTCCACGAGCACTAATAAGTTTCTCTTGCAGCTTGCTTAAAAATCACTTTTCTTAATTCATGTCAATAGAATTTATGTCAAAAGGTGAAAACTTCTATGCGATAATGATGATGACTTCATCTTTCTCAGGAAAGTTCAGAGGGAAAAATTAAAAAAAAAAGAACAAACAGAGTGCTCAACTGCAGTTAGCAGAAGAGGGAGTGTTGACCATTAATTCTCCAAACTACACATTCCAGTTACCTTTGGGAACTTGGAGGACAGATCTACATTTAATGACTCTAGAACCTATGAGCATTCTCTGTTCAAGGAAGCTATTGTGAACACATACTCTCAGGAATCTATTTTATATACTATCACTGAGGGGAAAATATTGCTTCTCTGAAAGATTTTTTCTCATTGAACATATAGAGAATCAGATTGGTATTAAAATATGCAAACTAATCCAAAATTAGTGAAAACATATTAAAAAACAACAGATGCAGATTTTAAAAACATTGCAGCAGAGATAATCTATCCAAAATGGCAACTGGAACTTCCACAGCAAACACATAAAATGATCCTCCAAGGACAGGGATTTGCCATCATCAAAGATTTAACACATTCAAATTTGAAGAGTGAAAGAATTACTGATTAGGTCATCATAGACATGGAGAAGCTGGACAAAATATAACCAGAAAATTAGTAAGAAGGTTATCTAAGAAAATTGGGTAGAAGTTTTTTAAAAAATCTTTTATTACATGTAGCTTTACAATGTTAGTCCCCCAAAAAAGAACATTCTGAAGAGAGAGATGTAATGAATTTTCATCAGTAAGATACAAAGGAGACACAGAATGAATAGGTAGTGACACAGAAATATTTCTGCACAATAGTAAAATTCTGTGTTACTAACAAAAATGATAAATTTAAAACTCAATTTGGTGAAGAGATCTATTAGTGCATGTGACAATCTAAAAAAATCACAACATGCTCATCCTTACAAAATGAGCTGTCAGGCAGACAAAATGTAATATTTGAGTACGTAAATAAACATTTGACTACATAGGGTGTCATCCTCATTGGGTGACACTCCAAAGAGAACATATCTCAACTGTTGGCAAAAACAAACTGCACAATACATCCTTCCTTCTCTACAGGATCTCAGCAGATTCCCTAATATCAGTGACTCAAAAATCAAATATGGCTTAATTATTACCCACAGTTTTGCCCTTCATTTTATCATTATGGCTAACAGTGTTACATCAAATTAAAGAAAAAAATTGTTATCTAACCACATTTTCATATTTTTCAGAATCAGCATAACTTCAAGTCTCCGGCACCAAGTGAAAAGAAGACAAGCGTTTCTAGGATAACTGAGTTGATATCACCTTATAAAAAAGTTACGGAGCATCTGTGTTATTTCAGTTAGTGTCATCACGACATACAGCACCATAACAGGATGGCTTGACAACAAAAGAACAATCAAAAGGCATAAAAAGAGAGAGAGAATTTATTCAACTTACACCTTAGAATCTTGAGCTACTGCTATAACATCAGAAAATCTATTGCAGGGAAAGATGAAGGAGCTTTCAGGCCAGTGGAATTAGTACTCTGCTTTAAATTTCACAGCATCTAGAAAAGGTCAAACACAATGGAGCAGATTGACTAATGTGTCACTTCAGTTTTATTAGATGTTAACTTCAGTGCAACAATACTTCAGTTGACTGCAAGATATGAAATAATCAGACATTCTACCAGCTTCATCTCCTTCAAACAATCACTATGTTCTTCGTTGTGCCTTTTTTTTTTCTTTTTTCTTTCTTTTTTTTTTTTTAATAAAACTAATGGTTTACTACTTTAAAAAGTGATCAATTCAGACACAATTTTGGTGCAACTAATTAATTTGGTCCAACTAATTAAACAACCTTGTAGAAGACCACATTAAGGCACATTAAGCCTGTGTTGCCAGCTCTGATGCAAAGGGATAGTTTTTGCAAGAAGTATGAGTTAGCCATGAAGCCAGTGCACAGATTCTTCTACAGTTGTGCTTTAATGAAAGAGAGAGGAAGCTGGTAGATGTAAATTCAAGCAAGATTTATTGGCTGGCTCTATTCTTATCTATCCAAAATGAAGCAGGACCCAGCAGAGATTTCCCGTGTTCTCCCATGAAGAAACATATGCGCTTCTATATGTTTTGGCCTTCAAAACTGTGAATCAGAAACCAGGTTCAGCCCTGAAATAACTGCAGTCTGCTTTTCACAGAAACATAATTTTCTTGTTATGTCTTGCTACAGTTATATATCTTGTAATGTTATTCTTGTCACCTCCTAAAAATCTGCATCACATTTTTTGCTCCAGGATGAATTCTGCTTTCAGCTGCAAGTTAGGAGTTCCCACAGAAGCCGCAGCGGCTGCACGCTGTGCAACAGGAGCCTATGGATTAACTTTTATAGTAATACAATACGTGCAGTTTATGTTGTGATTGAAGAATTAAAAACTATTTTTTGTAAAATTAGCCTATTCAAGAAATAACTACCAAGTAAATTGGAATTAGAGCTGCATATGAACCATGGGGTGCTTGCACTTGCATCAGTGAGCTGGAAAAGCTCAGGGAGGCTGCCAGGCTGAGGGAGGAAGCTGACATTCCCTATGTGCCCCAAATCCCCTCTCCTTTAAACACTTGGAATGATACTGCCAGGTGAAGGCAAGAGGGAAAGAAAAAAGAAGAAAGGTAAGGAAATAAATTCTTAATGGAATAGCCCAGAAGGATAATCCTTTTCAAGAGTCTGGTTGTAAAACTATTCCCTTCTGTTTAATTCTGAATGGATTTGAAGTTCCTCCTTGTCTAATAATAAATTATAATATAAAATTATATGAGAGAATACAATGCCTTTTTTAACTTTCAGAAACAAAAATAATGAAGTCTACTTAAAGCAAAATGTATTTATCCTATTTAAAGATGCTTTTCTCCACTTTCCATATATTTATTAGGCAGCATTTCCACCACTGTCTTGATACAAAACTTTTGTATTGAACTAAGCTATTTTTAGCTAAACTCAGTGTGGACATTTTCCTAAATTAGAACTGTAAGTCAATCACATGGTAAATTAATCTAGAATATTATCAATTGATCCATAAATGATCAGCTTACAGCAAACTGTATCAGTCTTACCAAATTGTTACATTGATCATGATCTGGCATCAGCAGTCTATATTTTTCTAGCTACTTGACTGTCAGATTAGAATGAAATTTCATTGGTTCTTTTGATGAGCAGGGGATACATGAACTAAGCTATGTCCTTGACAACAGGCTTTTTGCAATATTCTTTTAGTTAACAGACTTCATAATTTTAAATTGCAAAATATGTTTCAATAAACACATTCAAAACTAGCCATATACACAAAATACTCCTTGATGAAAACACTCAAAAATTAAGAACATGAGTTTTAGCCTTTCCTCAATTTTTAAAATCCTCAGGAAATCTATAAAGCACAATGTGATTTGCTTAGAATCCCCACCCCTCAGTCCTTCCAGTCTTTTAGGAATAAAAAAACCTATCAAGCCAATCTAGCTTTTGCCATACTAGAGTGTTCAGATGGCCCTTCGATTTTTGGATACTGTTTTTATAAATAACGAAGAAAAATGACAGAATGAACTGAACTCTCACAAAAAGAAAGAAGATAACTGAAAGAAACAGGGAGAAAGAGAGGGACTAGAAAAACATAGCCAAGTCTTTGAAGGTAAAGAAAGTTGAAGGAAGAAAAGAATACACAAAACTGTACCGAACTGCAGTAGGTGTCTGAAAGTATGTAAAGTCAGTTTTCTTTTAAAGCAGCCATTCATTTTGTAAGACTTCATGTTGAGAAGACATTGATTTTCTTCCAGCTGCTGCTGAAAACTAGATCTGCAGAATCTCAGGTGTAACACTAAATATTAAGGCACACAGAATTAATTTTCCATTGAAGATGTTGGCATCTAATACCTATTAAGTGGCTGAAAATATATTACAAAAATTCCCTGAATTTGCTAGCAAGGTAATAGGCATTAAGAAGGTACAACTATCTAAAAGTAGCATAAATTAATTCAAGTAAACAATTTTTGCATCGCTTTAAAATCATGAAAAAAAAAAAAAAAATCCCAAGAGAGCAAAACAATTTGTAACTGACATTAAACAATTGAGAGGCCTAAGAAACAGCAATAATGGCATATTTGGTATGTTTCAGACTATTAGTGAAGGTTTTCAACCACTGGAAAATAAATGAAAATTCATTATTTCAGATGCACACAGAAGATACATGAAATGTATCTTATCGCAGAAGCAATATGTTATCGGAATATCTGTTTAAATACACTATTTGTAGAAGAGGGCATAGGGCATTCAACAAATCCAAGGAAATAAAAGCTTACTGAAAGACCCGATCCTTAGTGGAAGTCTGAACTATCGAGATGCTCCACACAAGTGGACGAGCTGTTCTCATGCCACACAGATGGGCTGGACAGTTAGCAGTGCAGGAACAGCCAGACAGCGGCCTAGAAGGCACCGCTGAGGCCCTCCTGCTTTGGCAGTCAGCAAAGCCTTCGATGTCTGCAGGGGCTGCACAAGACAGCTGAGACACACTGCAATAGATCCTCTGGCTCCGTTCTTGCCCTTTTCCACGGAGATTCATGCTCACAGTTCCCGGCAAGCAAATCTCATTTGCAAAGCAAATCTGCAGCAGCCCTGCTACAGGGAGAGCAGGAATGTGTACAGGTGAAGAACTGGCCTCTCCATCCTTACGTACATTCAGTGAGACCAGGGCAAGTGAAACACCTGAATGAACCAAACCCAACCCATCAAACAAGGCAACAACTTCAGTCCTGGGCAAAAGCGGATGACAAGTGCTCATACACAGAGAGGACGTGTCAGAAGCCCAAGCTAACGCTTTCACAAGGTATCTCTGGCCTTGTCTAGTACATATACCACAATTACCTTTTAACATGTAATCTGACAAACACGTCTGAAATGACCTTATTTGAATTTCACACAGTAAATCATCATTACTCAGAAGATAAAACAGGAAAATTATTTTAACAGAAAAAGCACAGCAATACATGGCCAGGTGAAGGCTCTGATCCTTACTCATCCTGTACCAAGAATATGAAAGATTAAACTGCTGATAGCACTCAAGGAGAGCAATGTTTTATTTTCAGGCCTAAAATACGTAAGATTTCCCCTCCATAAAAACTGCAAATAGAACACTTGTGAATTATGAAGGTCCTTCCTTTTTAAACAAATTTAGAAAATGTAATCATCCTTCACAGGTGAGATATTCCGTTTATTCTATGGAGAATCATTTGAGTCTAAATTAAACTCTTCAAATGGTTTTGATGATTGCTGCAATAAGGACACAACAGGGAAAAGATCTGGGAAGAGAATAACACACGTGTTAGATGAATGGTTGACAGAAATATTTCTAGCCTACAAAAATCACCAAATTAAACTTTTTGGAAACAAATATCAGTATTACTTCTTATGATTTAAAAAATAATACTGCTTATGGGTTGTGAAAATGCCAGTCTGCACCTCTCTCTCTAATTATCTTCAACATGGTCTGAGTGCTCTGAAGATAAAAGATACAGGTCCTTTAACCTTTCAAAAAAGCACCTTTTTGGAACATAGTAAAAATGGCTTGTCTGTTAAATATCTAAGCCATAAGTCCTGCCACAGATTGCTTAGAATCTAAGCAATTCAGAATTTAAATTTGATTTTGATAAGACAAGAGATAAAAAGCAAGGAAAGAATTTAAAGGCAAAATGCTATTCTCCTACATTCTCTTTTTCCTTTACTCTAACTTCAAACCTCATCAACAGAAAATAATATAACCAAAGAGATCTGCAGCAAACATTTGCAGAAAAGGTTGCTTCATATGTTCCCCTCTTCCAAGTTGTCTCCAAATTTACCCTTATTCAACAATATAATTTAGAACACTACTGCTAGCAATGAGGTAAAAACATCTAATATAAAGTCATAGAACTACACCATTTCTAGAAAACAGGTACAAGATATCCCACTATAGATTTGGGGTTTTTGGTAATATGACACAGATGCCAATTCAAATACTTACATCATCTCAACAGCAAATATTTTTAAGTGTCACAGAAATATAAAAAGGGAATATTGAAATCCAGGTGAATTAAACTGTGTGGCCTCCTATAAGCTGCCTTTTCACCCTGTAACTTGCTCATCCCACTGCTAATACTTTCACATTTCCAGGGAATACTCAATGATCCTTTACATATTGTTCAAGGTGAACTGCAGTAAAACTTTATTTGTCAAATGTACTTTGTAAGAACTATTTGTCTTTCTATGGCAATGTCCCCCCTGGAGGCTTTCTTGTACATACAGAGAAGGCAACAAATGGGCTGAAGAAGAGGGAAGCCCAAGTCAGGCTCATTTCACCTCCCTGGATAATGTTCCCATGGAGACTCTTTCGAAAGGACAATACAGCTCCAGGCTGCATCGTTTGCACTACTTATCCTGCTCTATTATGAAGAGGTCTTGCTGATGCTAAACGTTCTTGCGAGCGTAGCTGGAACAGCAGCACACTGACAAAGGTCAAGTCTGGGCACACAGGGCACCTTCGTGGCAATGCTCAGTCTGCTGCTGGTTCCGAGAACTCTGCCAGATACGCAGACAAGCTTTGGGGCTTATTGTACTGTGTGGTCCCTGGCCTCTCCATTCCAGCATGATAATGAAGAAAAGCCCAACCGAGGCGCTTTTCACAGCACTCCCCTCCCGGATTTCCTCCTGCTGCTGATATCCATCAGGCACATGGCACGAGCCAGCTGGCACTCAGCGAGGAAGAGCTGATCTGCAATCTAGGGCTGGAGCCCTGAGGCAAGAGAAGGAAGTGAGGATGCACACTGGGGACACTGCACTTGCCAGTGGGTCTCTTTGTACTGTGGAGTTTCTGGTAGATAAGGAGTCCAACTCACATAAGAGTCACGGGTTTAAGGTTACCATTGTACATAATTAGGCAATAAGAAGCTTATTACTTGCTTGATTGAGTACCTTATAATTAATGGCTTGTTCCAAAGCCTGTTTAAGTCAATAGGAATCTTTCTATTGACTTCAAAGGGGCTTTTGATCAAGCCTTGCCAAGGTAGTAAGATACTTCTCTCCCCATGTCATAACTCAGCAGTTGCCATCAGGAGGCACTCACATTGACACTCTAGGGGCTTAACCACGATGGTACTGGTGGCCAACCCTTTCATATAAGGACATTTAACCCTGTTCTGTAACTCTGACTGCTGATCTTCAGTACATAGGCCAGTTTTGGTCAGAAGAGCAAAAATTCATTGACGTGACTTGAGGAAAAGGGTAGTACTGACAGCCCTCTTGAGTTACCCAGCTAAAGACAATTTCTGCTGACCTGAACATGTAACATATATAAAACATTATCTATATACTGTTCAGATCACTAGACAGTATCATGGCCATTTATAATGCATTTCAACAATTCAGTATTTCCTCTGCTACATACCAGTTTTGAGAATGCATACTGCATGGTCACACTAACTTATCACTGAGACACATTGTGGAAATCCTCCTTATGCCACGGATCATTGAGCCCACATGTAAATCTTTCTTAGCTTGACCAGATACACCATAAAAGTCCCGAAGGGAAAGAGACTTTCTGGTCTGTTGAGCAAATTCAGCAGTTGCACATATATTTCAAATCCGCATGTGAAAACCTCCTTGAAATCAGGGTCCAGATTTTGTTAATACTTACGCACATAACCTGTAAGTCATCCTCATGCGCGTCTAATCTATTTATCAGGAATCTCAAGAAAACTAAGATTGTGCTATTCACATTAGGTAAATTTACCTCCAGAATCAAGACTTCATACAAACGGGAAAATGTCTAGAAATAATTGAACTTTTTCTACATTTCCCTGTAAGAAGAAATATTACTGGCATTATTCAAAGGAGGAAAGAAAAGGAATTATTGTATTATCAAGTGGAAAAAAACCTTGCATCTATATGGACTAACTTTTTAAACATGCAAAGTTTAGATTTACATAACTTTTAAAATAGCTAATTGGATTTTCCCTCTACCTTCAATACTCTTTAAAATCACAGACTCTAAACCAATTCTGCTAAATTTACAGCTATGTTTCTGCAGCTGAATGCCTTTGAAAGTGCATCTGCTAGTGATACAAAAATATTTTGTCTTCTAATCATTTTGTTAGATAACCTGTATTTTTCTTACTTTCAGATCTGAGGCAAATACAAATTCTGAAATGCAAATGTTATTTTCTCCAGTGCTGGCACACTGTTATTTTCCAGATCTCCCTAACATGAGGTAACTATTATCGATTGTGAAAGCACAACAGGTGGGTCACATGAAAGGTCACATTAGTTTTGTTCACAGGGCCAAACAGAAGGTTTTCATTATCCTTAATAAAAACAGAAGCAAGTAATAAAATATATCATTGCAATAACATATCTCTCCATTCATACGCAATAACCTCATACATTAGATCCTATAATTTCAAAATACTGCTGTTGGCTCCAGCAGCATGATTATTTTTGCGGTTGCTACTTATAAAAATAATATTATAAATCATAGTTTGACTTGCAAATTTCCACACTGTTCTTTTGAGTTGCTTTTTGAACTGTTTTTCTGGACAAACCTCCTCAAAGCAAGCATTCACTTTAGAAATATTAAGCACTTTAAATGATCAATAAGGCAGCAAAGATTTTTAGTAATTCCTGTCATTAGTGTAATAGCAAATCATGATGACCTCGAACCAGTTAGGCACCTTGTTCAAACCCTGATGCTAAGCTAAAGTAGAGTCATAACTCCGACACGGTGTAAAAAAGTCAAAACATATTAAATCCCTTCACAATAGTCTTTGAAGACGAACTGCTTGACTGCCTCTGGTTCCCCCATGACACACACAAACATCTCTGCTCTTATCTGAGCAAGAGTGAGGACAACAAAGCTTTACGGTTCAAAGTAAATAGAAAATATCCTTGCTTCTAGTAGACTCATGTATTATTTTGGTCACCTAGCATTCTTAAAGGTATATCTTCCATCTCAAAAACATTTCTGTGCAAATTAATTTAGGATGGCCAATATTTAAAAGAAAACCATTCATCTGGTTTATTTCAGAGATACTGTTTAATTCTTTTTTAGATAAACATATTCTTTCCTTAAATGTACTGAAGCATAAATAGTGAACTAGCTCTTCTCTGTATACTCTTCTAGCTAGACTGCTCTCCACCACCAACTTTTTGCAACTCTACTTCTTCATCTCAAGACCAACATACCAGAATATCACACAGAAGTGAAACCAAGAAATAAAAAGCTAAAATAATTTACCGTTGCCTAAAAAGCTATTTCCCAGTGTAATGTGTTATAGGCATCAGTGATAACAGTCCAATGCTTTCGTGTGGATATTGGAGCAACAAAGAGAAGGCCACTCTAAAAAGAAATTTCTTGCTATCAGAAAGCAACACGTGTTTTCGGAAGCAGCAAGCAGCTGGGACAATGCGCAGCTATCTGCGAACGCAAGATACCCCCGCTAGAATGACACTCAAGTTGGGCTCCTGAAAGCCTCACTGCCTATCACGCTGTCCCCTCACCGTGCAGAGCTCATCTCGGGGCATGTTGTGTCTGTGCAGCGACTCGCACGTCTGCCAGGGGGGCAGCAGCCACCAAGGCAACGCCACGCTGTCCCCTCGATCCGCCTGCCTCCTCGGAGCTGCAGGACAGCACGTCCGGCTGCGGCCACGCCTGCCGGCCTTCGCAGCACAACAGACGGCCACGGGCTTCTGAAGAGGGTCAAAATCTCCCTTCTGTCTGGAGACAACTAGGCTGCAACTTAACAGTTCTTTGCAGCCTCCTCCTTTCTCCTCTCACAGTTTGATGTGCTAATATCAAAAAGTCTAAAACATAAACATAAACTGGCAACAATACTTCTATGCAGTGAGAAGCAAAGGTTATGAGGATCTCAAGCATTTTAGGTCACAGTCTCCTCAATTACACCCTGATACCGACATGTTGTGTGGTATTCTTTCGTTTACAGGGCATGCCCAAATCTTTATCTATAAAGTGCTAGAGTAAAAGTAGTGGCATATAAATAACTGAGACGTGAAAAAACCTGTCTTGAAAGCAGACTTTGTCCAAAGAGAGTATGTTATTTTTCTTTCTGCTTAGGCTAAAAATTCCAAGGAATTGTTGGAATTGTTCCAGGCAATTTAGATAGCCAAATTTGTATTTCACATTTTGCTTACATTTTTATGTGCTGTACTTAAACTAGATTTTCAAAAGAAACTAAAAAAGTAATGACTCCCCTAATTGTCTCTGAACTTCGGAAGAAATTAGTATTTTTTGACAAATTACCCAAAACCACAGTGAAAATAAAAAGCCTTTTTGCCTCCCATATTTCAGAGAAGCATAAAGCAAAATGAAGATAATTCAAAACACAGTATGTAGCTGACAGTTTGTAAAGCAAACCTAATGTAAAAATAAAAACATTGGAGGAAAATTTTCTATGTCAATAACATGATTTATGTGATTTATAAAGGGCTGGTGTCATTTCTGGACAATCTTTTGAATCATTTACAATATTTACAATCTAGCTATTCTACATCTTCAGGGTGTTGGCAAAATAAATTGATTATTTAGTTTCTTCAATGCTCATAGAAAAGCATTACCTACATTACAGTAAAGATGTGGTACCTATGTCCAAACTGCTTACAATCAGGAAAAGGCTCATTTGCACTACAGACCGTGTCTGACAATCTTGTGTAATCAGATTCTCTTATAAATGTAGGGGGAATTATAGATTTTGACACAGTAAGAGTGGCACTTATGGTAGCTGTTACTAAAACATAACCAGTGAAATACTTCAAACGGGGGCACCTAAAGCAAGCATTCTAAATTCCTGTTCCACCAAATCAGCCGTGGCCTGATTGGGAGAGGCACTCAGTAAGCAGCAATTCCTCCCTGATTCCAGGAAGTTTTGGACAAGCACCCTTCAGAATAAGGCCACCTCCACTGTCAAAAGTCCCAACGTGGAACTGAAATTTTTACTTTAGGCAATCTTTGAAAGCCTTCCCACTGCTTTCAGTTTTTCTGTAGTGTACACGGTACTGACTGAAGTGCTTCTATATTGCTCATATTCCCCTGTCCCACTGTCAGCTGATGGCAGCTTGCAGAAGGCCTAGGTTTCCAAATAGGCTGTTTGGACTAAAACTTCAAAAAGGTTATAAAAATCTGCAAAACCAGATGGTATATTCTGCATTTGAGAATTTCATAGCACCTCTCTCAAATCTGCCTTCCTCTATCTCATTTAAGGATTGCTTCCCAGCTCTCAATTGCATTTCTTCAACAGCAATGAGAGCGTATGCTAATACCACGACTTGGGCTAGATGAGCCTTCTCTGAATAATGACACTAAATCAGAGGCATCATCTTTGAATTTTACTGATATATGATTATTCTGCAATTTCTATATCCTTGATTATAGTTATTACTGTTAATTAATTGTACTAATTCAGGTAACATACCAATTGACTTGAGGAAATTTCAGGCTTTGGTCAGTATAAGAAATTGTATTACATCCTGCAGATGATGAAAAAAGGAAGGAAAAACCTTTGTAGCTACCAAATTGAGCCGTTGTAATCTCAAATCAGTTGTTCTGCACGTACGGATATAATGACAGGAAAAAAAGTAATTATAATTAGGTGTCTATTTTGATTTTTCTCTTCATAGTATCCGTACTGAATGTCATTTGATTTTAACAAACTATAAAGTCATTTCAGGCAGGCACTGTATATGCTTGTAGCTACTGGTACACTTGAAGTCTCGAGTTTATTTTAATAAAATTTTCATATGTGAGCCTTTAAACATTTTTAGACTTAAAAATTTAGAAGGAGATCACTTCCATGTGTAAGACAATTAGGCTTCTTTAGTAGAACAAATCATGTTCTAAAATCTCACGTTAAATATATTGAATATTCCTATAAAGCCAAAATCCAGAACATGCACAGAGTAGGTCTAAGAGTTCAGCTTTGCGGGAGGTCTGGCAAAGTAAGTTAGCAGAAATTAACTCAATACTGATGAAACAGATTATAGTAATTAGTCCATTCACCTAAGTAATATTTTCCTAGAAATAGTAGTACAAGGTCAAATACCTCAGTTAGAAACATACTAAGGAGGGAGTGAAACGGGGTGGACAAGCATTAAAAAAATATTTTGGAATTGTACTGATAAAAAAAGATATTTGGATTTATCATAGGTGTATTCTAGTAACTTTCTCTTGTCACTGTAGCTCTAATGGCACAAAGACCCTTCCTTAACAATATACAAACAGTATTCCATTTCCCTATAAACGCAAATTACTTTGCATTGTGTATACATACAAAATTGCTGTCATTTCTCATCCCTAACAAGCTTTCTGATAGCTATATAAAGGCAACCAAAAACTTTCCAAGCTTGTAGTTCCAAAGCCAGTTAAGGAGCTTCTGGACTTGTCTGAATCAGATTTATGGTTCTGTATCTTTACACGCTTCACAAGATCACAGACCAAACTATACTGTAGTAACCCAGGTTATATATAATTAAACCTTCCTTACATAGATTTGAAAAATAAAACAAAGATGTAAACTTATATTTCCTCTGCCCATATCCCATTTGCTTCAGTTAAATAATTTGCTTCTTTCTGTTTGCTTCTTTACCATGTTTTGAAACACCCACAAAATATTTGCCTGATGACTTCCTACTCCATAGGAGGCTTCCAGGACAGCAATATCCTACCTCAGAATGCTGAAGCTGCATTTACAGAAAAATAGTTCTAGCCTGGTTTTGCTCCCATCGCCTCCTTTCAGTCTGGCATCACCTTCATCTGCTTCTTTAGACCATGCAGATCACTTTTTAAATACTATATCTCATTTTCTTTTTACAGGCAGTTCCCAGGAGAGATGAGCTGTAAAACTACAAGGAAGATGCAGATTCAAAAAAGCTTGGCCACTGGATGTCCACCCTGCGGCACCCTGAGACACCAAAGGTTACGAATAGTGAGCAGCAAATTACGAACGACCACTTTAACTAAGCCTGCATCCTATAAGGCTCTCTTTACCAAAAACAGATAATTATCTCATCACTGCATTTTCTTCTCCATTTATCTGGCCTAATTAACAGAAAAAAAGTGAGGCTGGCACAGACAGGTCCATGGTGAAGTGTTTCTTCTGTCCCTGACAGAATGCTGCCTTTTTCTGTGGAAGAGGAAAAAGAGTAAGACTAACCCTAACCTACTTTTACTCTACTACTTTTTCACACAGACACCAATTAAAATATGGAATCCATGAGTTAAATAGCAGTTCTCTCATTCAACATTAATAACAACCCCCACACACACCCCACAGAGCCTAAAAGTTACAATGCATCAGCTTAAAAAAATAGTTCTTAATGCCAGCAAGTTAATTGTAGTAAAATGAACAATACTGAAATTGTTTGAAGATGGAATTAAATTTAATGAAATGCACAAACAAACCCCTTTTAGAAAGTAACAACAGTTTTTTGAACATTAAAGAGAAGCTCATTATATCAAGACAACTCCAATGTAAAAGGCAACCCGACTTCAATCACTGCATATCTGCATGTTAATGAACTTGCTGTGTGCAGCAGGGACTCAACAGAGTAAGTAATGGGAAGACAGTCTTAAAGCATACAGTACACTTGAAAAAAAAACACGCTACCTTTAATCAATGAAACACCTTTTCATTCGTACCTTAATAGCAACTGAAATGATTTCAAACGTAACACAAAGGGAAGATGATACTTAGTAAAGGTTTCTTTAAGACATAACATTTCTTGCACATTCTTTCAGCATTCACATGCTGTCAGCATCACTGTGGCAAAGACTTTCAAGTTTCAGCAGACAGATACCGCCTAGTACAAAGTCTTTGTCATAATAATTTCATTGCAGCCCCCTGATCAAACATCTAGACAAATCTGAGACTGAAAAGTGAAAGCTAACCAGTGACCTTTGATTAGAACCACAAGCACCAGTTTTAATAAAATGCCTCATTCATTGCTTTCCACTGCCAACAAGGAAGGTGTGTTTGAGCCTGAAAAATGTAGTCAATATACCATTTACACCCACATAATGATTCCTATTATTCACAGTTAGAATTTGTGACTCCAGCAAGTGAAACGTAGACATCTTAAAATAGCTAAATGAAAACACACTGACAACATTCTACCTTTAAAATATATTCAGGAGGCTGTCTCTGCCTTTCTGTTGCCTGCTGCTGGCTTTCATGTCTTGCTGATCGTATTGTAATAGGGTCCCCCACCCCCCAAGCTTCATTTACACAATGTTTGGTTTGTTACTATTTCTCAAAATCTGTGACTGTTGGCAAAGTCCAGTTTTCAGAAGCCTTTGAATTTGTACTTCACTTAAGTAACAGTGCACCATTCAAATACACATTTATAAAGCAGCCTTTTTATATGTCATACATGAATATTTATGTATTAAATTTGAAAATTCAACTCATTTTTGGAGCTGAATATCCTAGCATACTCTGAGAGAAGGTTGGAAAAAAAGACTTTGCAGACTTGAGCAATTGTTCAAAACACTTTTTTTTTTGCTTAATATCTAAGGTGCTGCTAACTCAAAGACAAGAGTTCCAAGGAAATACAATTAAATTCCATTTCATATATATGCTTTAACATGTGAAACAAGAGGACAGAAAGGGGGTCTTATCACATATATTTCCCACTTGAAAAGAGAAAGTCTTAAGCAGGGTAATAAATATTCAAATGACTTAGCACCACTGAGCCACCATATCAAGCTAATGATCTGTAGTCTGGAGCTCTATAAAAAGCCAGCTTACTGCCTGCCGTCACCTAGAGGTGTTGCTGTAAACACTGTGGGGGGAGATTCTCCTCTCAGTGTGTGTGCGCGCGTAACTACTCTTAAAGTTGTTTTCAAGACAGAATATATTGCTGAGTCGTAAAACAGAGAGATAGGATGAAACAAACGCAGGGGAAATCTAAGGACAAAATGAATTAAAAGAAAGTTTCTAGTAATTTAACTTGTTCCCTCACTGTGCAGTGAGGAGGTAGGTTTGCATTTCAGGCCTCACTTGTCGTAGCAGCAATGGCAAGCAAGAGAGATACAGCTGTTCGGTCTTACATATGGTGGGAGCTCACGGCTAGTTAACTAAGAGCAAGATGGGCGAACTCCAGAGCATGTCGGAGCCTGCTGTAATCTGGAATTCACTGCAACAGAACTACTGCTGCTATAAATTGGTATGGCCCACTACATAAGAGAGCAGTCCCCTTCAGGCAGGAAGGGAACAGGAAAAAACAACAGATTTGTTATGAACAGTCTGCATCTTCACCGAAGCATGGATCAAGCAGGCATATGCTCCATCAGAAACCACAGAAAAAAAAGGCAGCACTGAGTACATAAAGAACTATTTCTAACTGCATATGCAATGGTATAGAAAATCTTATCTCTGTTGCAAGATATTGCATAAGAAAAAGAGAGAGAGATGGCCTGCAATTTAAGCAGAGGCCTGGAAATGAGCCATATCTTCGAAGTTCTAATTCTGGCTAGGACCCAAACCATCTTGAAACCTTCCTGCTTCAGTTTCCCAACTGGAAAAGTGAGAATAAACATACTTGCCTACAGTATTTCCCTCTCTAGAGCGGAGGATTCATCAAGCCCAGTGCACTAGTAATTCGTCTATCTAGATGCTCCCATGTCCCTTATCTCCACACAAAATACAAGTAGCAGTAGCAGTCATGCATATGCTCTCTTACATACACTGCCTTGCTGGTTAAAAAGTGAGGGCAGACACGTTTGTGCAGACAGCTGAGAGCAAAACAGAGAATGAAAGGAAACTACACAGAAAATGTAGAACCAGAAGGAAACTCTTCCAAGGTCCACATGTATTTTCTTCTGAGCTTCACTCCTATGAAAGCACTAGTGTCCTTCCAAATCTGAAGGAATATGCCGACTAACAGAAACTTCACAGGTCAACCCAAGCAGGGCTTAAAATGACAAGCTAGCCTGAAGCTGCAGAGGAAAAGCAGGGAAGCAAACTGTCTCCTCCCCGACACAGTAACTTCAGCCAGGCTTTTTTTCGTTCTTATATTTGCTACTAAATATAAACAGAAAATATATTGCACAAGAACCACAACTATTGCTGCTGACCCAAGATGGATGACAGCATTTTCTTGCTTACATGTATACAGCAAACAGTGCCTTGCCAGTTCTTTAGGGCTTTTGACAAGTCAGAAGAAACAGTCCTATTCAGTAATAATAGTAACAATAAATATTTTATATATATTAAGTATAGTACTAAGATGAAGAAAAGGAAAGGCTGAGAGAAAAGGCCTGATCAGCCTGGAGAAGAGAGGGCTGAGAGGAGAGCTTATCAGTGTGTCCAAGTATCTGAAGGGAGGCTGTAAAGAGCACTGGCCCAGACTCAGTGGTGCGCAGCAACTGCATGAGGGACAATACACATAAACTGCAATGTAGGCAGTTTACTCTGAATACGAGGAAGAAATTAATTTACTGAATGCGACAGAGCACTGAAACAGGTTGCCCTTCCTTGGAGGTACTCAAAAGCCACCTGGACACTATTCTGAGCAACGTGTTCTAGGTGTCCCTGCTTGAAAGAGTTGGACTACATGATCCCCAAAGGTCCCTTCCAACGTCAGCCATTCTGTGAGTCTTATACAGTCTTACAGTATATAATAATTTATATCTTAAATAATATATATTAATATATAATTAAATATTGTATCTCAGTCTAAGAAGTTGCCTAGAGCCTCAGTGCCTACAGCATCTCCAAAGTGGGAGCCCTTAAGTGGCTGTTTTTCCACTGACTTTTCATTTCTAGCAGTCAGCTCTTAAAGAGCAGCCAGAAAAGAGAGTGTCTTGTGAATATTTGGAGATATTTGGTAAGAAAGAGGAGCCAAAACAGATAAGTCTTTTTTAGCATATACCTAGTGACTTTAACAAACATACAGGGGGAAAAAAAAGAGGAAAATGGATATGACCACCCTTATTGTGTTTCATTTGAAGGAGGGAAAAAAAAATCATGTTAATTGTAAATCCTAAGGATTTTCAGTCTTCCACAAGATTCCTTCTGAACTGCCAAGGCACAGGTAGGTCTGGCTAATACATGCAATATTCTGTAAACAAGTAATCAAGTTCCTGATTTTGATTCTGTTTGCCAGTTTTAACATCCCAATCTGTTATACTTTTACCCAAACAAAACTGAATGGCTGAGAGAAGAAACCCTAGCACCTTCCTCTGATGTTTTCCTTATGGTATTTGCACATTCTAAAGACACAAGAAGAAACAAAGACAACCTCTCAGAAATGCTTAAGTATCCTGGAGTCTACCAAGGAAATGCAGTGTTACCTCACTCAGGCTGCAGAAGGTATCACACTGTCTATAGTCACACGCACACACCTTCCAGTAACAATTTGGTAATTCTCATTTTCATCCTACAGCTGAAAAAGCTAGTGACAGATTGGCCTGTCAGAAGCTTAGATTTTCTGTTTTTTAATACATAAGGTCTGTGCAATACTGTTGTTTGAACATATGTGAGGTATAGAAAAATATAGTCTTAGTTTCTTCTACATAATTAAAAGTTTGCTTAATGTTTATTTATATGTTTAGATATCTGCTCTATTTTGTACTAGTAGCCATCTAAATATAACTGCTGCTATAATACAATATAATATTATTGCTCATTTCTTTTCAGGAACCACTTGGCCTTTATATGAAAGTTGCCATCAAATGGAGCAAACCAGACAGTTGAGCATTAGGCCTAAGTTAAGTGGTAACATGATCTATTTAGTGGCACACTTACCAAGTCAGCTCTACTGCTGTTTATTTAAATAGAAATTGAAATATTAGCTGTTCAACAAACACCAGGCACTCTGTGCAGGAAATTGAAAGGATTTTAGACCCTCCTATAATGAGAGAAGTTTTGACAAGTCCTCCTTTAACAGTTTCCTATTCTGAAATACAGCAACAGTTCTAATACTTGAGAAAAAATATATATATAACTAAGCAACAGTATGAACATAAGAGACAAATGTATCTAAGATGGACATACTGCAGATATACTGGCAAGTATTATTACCTGAATTTAACATTAAGCCCTTAGGCTCTGTGATTATAGGATAAATGAAAAGATACTCTGTGAAAAATAATAAAATAGTGAAGTGGGTTCCTTAATGTAGAGCCAGCTCACTAAAACCCTATTTAAAAAAAAAACTTTACTTGGCACCTTTACTTGGCACTAGAGGAAGAAAAACCTATCCATAATCTCACACTCTTGAGTGGCATTAGAATTATTGATCAACAAATGCTCTAAATACACTAGCACATCCTGTATCTTTGTAAGCACTTTAAAATTTCCCTGTGAGATCCAGTTCTACTACCCACATTTTTATTTCTGTGTATATATTCTAAATGACATGATTTGAGGTTATAGAACTAAAGAATAATTTTATATTCTGCTGTTGCCACCTGTCAGTGAGTATTTCCTAAGGGTACTGCCACTATTCCCAGAGCTTCACACATCTGTATAAAAGGTTGCATTTTCTTTCTAGACTGGCCACCTCTGAACATTCAACCATAAAGATTTTGATTTGCTGAGAGCCGTTTTGCAATGCAGGAAAACCAAAGAAGTCAAGTAATGTTATCTAACAAACCAAATTGTTATGCCTGATCAAAGCAACCATACAGTTAGTATAGCATAAATAGCATATTCTACTGCTATATAAACTTCAGTATTGACCCTGCAAGCTTTTAGGCAGCAGAATAACTTCAAAACAAAAGAAAGATTTGTTTACCTGCACAAGGACTTCAGAATCATACTGCTAATTCCTGGCCAAATAAAAATAAAATAAAATAATAATAAAAATAAAAATAAAAAAATCACCACCACAAAAGTTACATTCTTTATGTAACATCTTCATGGCTGAATGTGATTTTTGTGCTTAATTTCACATAAGAGTAACTTTTTTGTTTCTTGATGAAAAATAAAAATCCATTATACTTGCTTCAAATGTTAGCATCGGTGATCTTAAAGTAGTTATTCTTATTCTCAATAAGCAGAATTATGTGAGTATCTTATTTATAACTAAACAGTGCTGTTCCACTTCTTACTATTTTTTACTGGAAAAGTATTACTCTTTTCACTTTTAATAGATGATTCACTTGCTTGATAGTAAATGGAACAAATGTCTTAGTAACGTAATCAAAAATATGTAGACATGCATTTCCAAAATTAATTTTGATATTTCCTGCACTGAACTTGCCTCATCAGAGCATAATAGTAATTTTATAGTTGCAACAACGCTGATTTCACCACAGAAGAATCTACAGGAACATTTGAAGTCACACACATTCAAGATTTTTTTTTTGTCCAGAGCTGCTACACAGAGCCAGCTTGCTTCAAATTCCTCTCTTCTTCCCTTTAAGTCAGGCAGCAACTGGATTGTGAATTTCCAAAGAACAATAGTGTAAATCATAATCTAGATGTCCTTATGGTCTATCTCTTCATTCTCTTACAAAATGCTGAGAGTTTCAGAAATCACTCCTATGCTTTTTTTTCTTGCCATTTAAATTACTTTCTCACTATTTAAAATATGTATCTTGATCTTTTTAAGTAATTAGGCAATCAGTAAAAAAAAAAAAAGAATGTGGCCCATTACATTTATTGTTCAAGGCTTAGTTTATACTAGGCTCTGCAGGGGTATACCAAACACTTATTTTATAAAAGTCCTTTTCCTCCTGTTCACACAACATTTTTCAGAAAATAATCAGTTGTACAAAAATGTTAACATATGGCAGTATTCTTG
Organism: Crypturellus tataupa; assembly: GCA_034781795.1. Classification (NCBI taxonomy): domain Eukaryota; kingdom Metazoa; phylum Chordata; class Aves; order Tinamiformes; family Tinamidae; genus Crypturellus; species Crypturellus tataupa. Next base: position 2,891,824 of record JAWLRI010000355.1, on the reverse strand, counting down.
GAACTGCTGTAGAATTAGAGGCAATAAAATCACGTCGGACAAGAAAGAACAAATAGGCCAAACCAAATAATTATTCTTGCAGCTTTCTTTAACCACTAACTCCATTTTATATGCAGTTTCCAATCTCTCATATTAAATCCTATCATATATATTTAATTCCATTCTTAAAAATTTCAGTAGACAACTTCAGTGCTAACCTACAACTGCCCTGTCAGAAAATCTTTGATGTCACAGCATAATAGCTCCTGAAAGAACAGCACTAATACTTAATGTAACATGAAACCAGGGCCCTGCAGTGGGGCTGTCTGCTGTCAGGAACAAACAGTTTCACTGCTGTTCCCCAGAAGTGACAAGATTGAGAACTAACAGGGCAGCACCTTCGCAGTGCTACAGCCCTGTGCACCAGAGTCGCTGGCAAATCCTATCTCATCAATTCAATACACCACCACAACTTAAAAATAAACAGAAATGTCCAACACTACAGCCATAGCTCATCTGAGATGTTATCTTCATCTGTTGTAAATACAAACATTCTGAGGGAAATATGAATGATTCCTTCACTACCATGAATCTGTAGTTAGGGGGAATTTCCTGAAATCTTATGTTTTTAAAAATGCTGGTGTTGCTCAATTCATTCGAAACCCCTTTTCAGAGTTCATCTGTTGTTTTGCTATCAACTTCTCTGAGTTGAAATTTTAAGCTCAAAAATATCACTACATGGTTTTCAATAGAAAACACTGACACTTTTCTCAGTTACTACCATGGATGATTTCGGGCCCAGCTGTAACCTTATTATCAGATGTTTGCTAATGAAAGCCACTCTATCTGTTTGCATGCACTGCAAGAGCAATTTCTAAGATCCTACGTGGCACTATTCTGAAAGGGACCCAATGTCCTTTGCAAAGTGCTCCTCACAGGGGATCTAAGGCTTCTCCCAGGAGATATATGACACTGTCAGAATTAGGACCCATATGCCTGTGTTTTGAGTCCCCCACTTTTGACCTCTTTTAAAACGTTTTTAAGTTTCCCATGTAACATTGCTTTAGGTCAAAATCTATTATTATAAATGAAAGCAGCAAACTCCCAAGGAAATCAGCTCCATTGCTGGATTTATTTTGTGTCTCGGAAAGCTGACTAGTCTATTTTATAAATGAGTAATAGCTGTAGTTTCAAAGTTTATAAAACCTGGCCTCTGGCTAACTTGTAAACATAGGATATATTATCCTTTTGTTTGCAAAGCTTAATCCTACAACTGTCAAGCTGAATAAACCTTTAGAATAATAGTAAAAATACAAAAAAAAAAAAAAAAGAAAGAAAAAAAGCCCACTTGTCATTAGCAGAAAACTGAAGTCAGATTAAAAAAACAAAAATCAGTGGCACAGTCTTTGATGTATTTTGCTAGTAAACATACAACTGTGAACATGTTTACCATACTAATTTCTCAAAAGCATTCTTGGGCCATCTAATTTTAAGGGACATGAAGTGATAAGTGCTTTTTAAAAGTTCCCATGCATCATCATCCTCTCTCAATGAATCTCTGACAGTTGGCAAAAATAATCTGTAATGTTTGAAATCGTGTAGGATCTTATTGACACTGAATTAGAAATGAGATTCTTCTTTGGGATTCAGAGCACACATCCCCACAACAGCATAAAAAACTATCTGTTCATGTATTTGCAACTGTTATTTATTCCTAGAACACACTGAAAACTGATATCCATAGTGCAGACACTCAGAAAGAGTCTTTACCTTAAGAGTCTGCATAGATCAGACAGGAGGGGAAAGGAGGGCACTGTCCGTGAAGTAATGTGTTGGTTGGCAATCACAGTGCGTTGCAATGACAAACCAAAGGTTAATGCCAAGTTCTGCCATCTCCCAGGTCAGTGGCATCTGCACTAGCACCCCTGGCTGCCAGAGCAACACGAGACAATAGGTTGTTCCAGCCCTCAGAAATTCGCCCAGGGTCCATTGAGAAGATCGTGGCGTTCCCGCCCCTGCTCTCGGTGGAGCCTCCCTCCCCTCGCACATCGCACCGCTCCAGCTGCGGGTCCTTGCTGCAGTGATACTAACGGGCAACTTGCACAGTCCTGCTCTACATCTCTTCCGAGAGGCTCGAAAGAAGAACTAAGTGAACGAATTCCTCTGTCCCTCCAGCTAGACATGCAACAACCTGCCTGGCTGCACTCCGGTCTAAGCTATCTCTGCCCTACCTCAGCACTTCGAAAGATGGTGCTGAAAGAGGCAGATTTAGGACAGCACTTAAGAGTACCCATATTCCACCTGTGTGGGAACCCAGAAAAGCCCTGAGATGACTAAATTCTTATACCTCACTGAGCAAACAAGACCAAAATTTGCTCTTGTTCACGAAAAAATGCATCCATTACTCTTGCCCAGGATGTCTTCAGCTGTCTTGAGCTTCCTTCTCTCCCCCCACCCCCCAGCTTTTCACTTAATTTAGTTTGTTCATTTGATCTGTTTTGATGCTTGTTATTAAAATTAGAGAGAATGAGGTACCTACGTAAGTGAAGTTTTTAAAATACAATTGGGAATAATCAAACAATAACAAGAATAGATTCTCTGGCTTCTATGACTCTAGCAACATTAAAGAAGGAGCAGGGTGATCCTGTGTAGTAGGACAGGAGAGACGAGGAAAACAAGTCAGAACCATTACTCTATGTGGCCAAGACCTTTTGAGAGGAGACCACATATCTGACTGAATTGTCCAGAGATCCCAACTCAGAGAAAGCCCATGGCTAATTATTGGCCAAAGAGCACTCCTCTGGAATGAGAAACAAGCTGGGGAGAAAGCAAAGAGAACTTGGAAACAGAAAAAGTCATTTAAAAAAATCTAAAATTAATTTATCTTTAGAATTTGATATACTAAGTATAGCTGGACAGTTAATTTCTGTAGATAAATAACACAGTTCTAAAACAAAGGCAGAAATAAATTCTGGGTCAAACACTGGAGTCTCCATCAAAAATCTTAGTGTTTCTATATTAAACACAAGTTGATTATAAAGGACATACTTATCGTTATCTAATATCAGTAATTATGCAAAATGAGTTATTCCCTCCAAAGATTATACATAGTTTTGTAGCCACAACAAGCCCCAAAAGCTTTTAACCCTGACCATATTGAAGGCTGACCATCAAACAAAAAACACATCAGTGAAGAAATGCATACACCAAAAAAAGGTTATTTACAACATCACTACTGAGTAAGGATTCAGTCCCCCAAAGTGCTAAGCATGTTGGCTTCAGTCCTGCAACGTACTTAGCTACATTTCAAGCACACACATAGTCTCATTCCCACTAAGATTATTCTCAGAGTTTAAAGCTCAGCTCTTGAACCAGGACCAGGGCACTTGCTATCTTGCAACACTAAATCCTGAGTGGTATCAGCTGGACTTAAAAGAGTTCCAGCAAATGAATTTTCTACCTGCCTAAGTCAATAAAGCTGACTTTCATTCTGAGGACTTGTACCATTCAGAGATTATGAGCTAGGATTACCCTTCCTCCACCACTAAGCATCATCATTGCATGAATTATTGTGAATAAAACCAAATTATCCAGTTCATCACTGATATGTATTTTAATACAACAATTATGCTAACAGTCAAACTGCTCTGCACACATTTGATTCTATTTGTTGCAGCTCCTGCACTGGAGAACAGGCAGCCCATGGACATCACTGACCTCTGGCAAATGGGAATTTTCTAGCCAGCAGCTGCCTTTGCCAGAGCTCTGCCATTCACCAGGAGGGGACTGAGGCCCGAGTGTGGCCTAGGAAAAATGCCCTTGTCACCTGATGTGCTTTCAGACAAGAGAGAGCACAAGAGCAGGATGCAAATAAAAACTGTTAACTTCACAGAAATAGTAACTAATGTTAAAATAGTCTCTGTGTGCAAAAGGAATTTTTTTTGTCTTTCATCCTCCCTTTCGTTTTAATTTCAGAATTTTATTTGTTGCAAAAAAAGGTATGTCAAATATTTTTAAACACAAATAAAGGCATTTTGTGAGAATCTGATTTTTTTAAAAGCTTAGTAAAGATACTGACACATTAAACAAATAAGAATTTTCACACAGAAACCAGAAGAACATGGAAAGAACCCCATGTACTACTATGTCTGAAACAAGGTTTGAAATAAATTGTGAAAGGTTTGTCTTTTATGTAATAAAAGACACATCTTGCCACATCTCATTTGGACATCTATACTACACTGGGACACAGAAATGAATTAAAAAATGCACACAGCCAGTAATGGAGTGACCCTGAAATCATCAGATAGTCAAGACTGACATGATCTGGCAGCTTCAGCTGGAGAGAACATTACTCTCTGGAAGCCTGGACTACAGCACTCACCAAATAAAAGATTTGACATACATCTGTGATGCATATTTTTATATGTCCAAGAATTCCAATCAGACCATGGCAATAGATGATCCTACTAAACCTAGGCACCCTTAGCAGGAGTGTGGAAGATCTATGAGTCCTTCTCTGGAAGTTCAGTAGTTCAATGCTTCTCAAGATGAAGCTTCATATTTATTGTAGTTATAGACTGGTTTCTATTTATTATCTCCACAACATATCACGCAAGCCAGCCCGGACCTTTTACTACATATAGGACAGCAGCTCCAGTCCCACCTAATACGCAGAACTAGAAGACTGCAGGCCATGATTTAGTTCTTCTAAAATAACTGTCCATCACAGGAAGTCAAAATAAATAAATAAATAAATAAAAATAAATAAACTACTCACTGAAAACATGTTATAGATAGAAAGTGCTGCAGAACCTACTGAAAAACTGAGAAGATATGAAAAATATTTTTCTATTTTACATATCATAATATTCTCTACTCTGCAGATTATATATCCCAGTTATCAGCATCTGCTCAGTCATTAGTCCCACTCTAGGCCCAGTTAATATGCCATTTGATTGTGAGCGACAGGAATGATGATTTTGGTATCTTCTTCTCAGTTTCTTCGAAAGTGGAAGGGATGAAGCAGGAAAGTCATTAAATATGACCTGAAAGGCTATATTCACTAATAGATCTGATCCCACATACCATCATTTTCTTTCTTATCTTATACTCCTGTGTATTTGGGTTGTTAATTTATACTAATAATTTAGAATCTGCTGAGTCTTTCAATAGCATTTGTTACCTTTCCGTTGTTAGAAGGATCAGTAAAACACAAAATGTTAATATATCCATGCAAATTAGAAAGTCAACATAATAAGAGCCACATGCAAAATTTCTAAAAATGTAAATATATCAAGCTATGATCAGTTATTATTTGATTGCAGAAGTTCCCTATGCATATTTGATAGCAATAAGAGCATTACTGTCACTATTCAGTTCACCACATTCACTCTTCCCTCCTGTCTTTGTCATTTTGTACCCCTTTCCTTCCTCAGTTTTTTTCTTCCCTTCTCTGCTCCCACACACTTTCCAGAAGTCCCAATTCAGCAGTGTGGACTCAGCAGAGACCAGCGACAGCTGCTGGCTCCATCTACAACAGAGAGTGGATTAAAGAAAAAAAAAAATGTATCAGGGAACAACTTTAAAGTTAGGGAGAGCTATTTAAATTGAATATGTAATAACTCTGCTGAGGATTTGGACTTTAGCTCCACTCAATAGGGGTGCTTCATTACCTACTTGTGGGAATGCCACTTTTATGTGATGAGGTCACAGTCTCCTGGCGAGAAATTCCGTACCTGCCGTTTAGCCCGGTCAGCTGAAAACAAGCTAGCAGATGCCGGGCTGATTTGCATCTAGTTGCTATCAATACTGAAGAGACAATATGTGAAAGACAGGAAGCATCATGTGGGAGCCACACTTGGACAGCATGAGGGGAAGCAAGCATTCACCTTCTTTATCTAATCATCCCACACTGAATTACTGAAATAGAAAGTTTTCCACAAGAGGAATGCAATGAGCAAATATAATTTGGGGATGGATTTGTCTCTTCCTGCTTGATTTGTTACCCTAGTCATTTCTGTATGACTTTTACTAAAAAAAAATAAAAAAAAATCAGAAGTTGGTTCAGCAACCATTTATGCCTTCAAGTTTACACTTTTCTTAGCTGAATTGTGAGTGTGATCTCTTACAGAAGTTTAAAGTGTACAGAGGTGTAAATTCCCTCCTATTCCCTCTGCTTTCGGTCACGTTGTGTAATATACTCCAAATCACCAAAACCCAAATTTAGCCTGTCCAAGAGCAGGCTTCACAAACTGAAAGGCCAGCTAACGCTCAGTAATTCTTGGGCGTTTCAGCTGCCTTGGCTCACCTATCTATGTTTTTCTCTCTCTCCAGAACGACAACACACAAGGCTCAGAGGATTCAAAGCCTTTCACTTTAGGGCATCCTCTTGACTTGGGGTCTGTAATTCAATCCTGTTCCTATTGCACAGTTATGCGACGGTGTTTTCAAAGCAACTGCTAGCAGGCACATCCACTTGCTTGACCAAACGCACGGCAGTGCATCTTCACAAACATCACTGTGTGCAGTTCTTGTTACAAAACATTACAGATTAAATCGCTATTGTTTAATGGCAGTGAATATCGAAATAATAAAGGGACTTTCCAAAGGAGGAGGAAATTCTAACATGGGAATTTGTAACTTGGGATACTCTAACAATAACCAAAATACAAAAATAATACCATTAAGAACACCAATGATCTGTTGTACTACTGCAAGACAGAACTGATAATAAGTTACATTTTCTCTTACTCCTCCTTCCAGGACATTATTTGGTACAGCAACCTTTCTTCCTTGAACTCTTCATCCTCTTTCACACTTCTTTTTTAATCTCATTACATCTTTCTAAATATACTACTAATAACCTTCATACTGCTTATCCTTCTCAACCCCAGTTAACCACCCTTTAAGCCTATGAAATCAAGATGAATAGCTGATCATATCTAAATAAATGAAAGGATGCCAGTGTTATTTTTAAAGAGAAATGTCTTCGGTGCAATAACTTCCACCATAGACCTATGGTGGAAAGAAAACATAGCATAACTGAAACTAGAGCCTATAGAAGACTACCAGGCACCGCAGTAACTAGCGATTACCTGATAACACCATACTTAAAGCTACTACAACTTTGTTCTTTGCTTCTATAACAGAAAATGACATTAGAATCCTGCCTTCTATACTTTTTCACTGTCCCTCTCACACTGATACCCTACAAAGGTGTATATGCACTTAAGTATGCAAGCATGTAGCTAAAAAGCGATGAAAAGAAAATAGTGACTTGGTATCTTTCAAGCCTCTCTACCTGAAACACAAACACACCTCCAGTAAGGACAGGTAGACAGAGGGGAAAAAAAAAAAAAAAAAAAAAGAAAGAAAGAAAAAAAAAAAAAAACATGCACACAAACACAAAAAACTGATGGATTTTTAGGACATATAGTTGACACATTATTTTTGACCAAATATTTCTATATCAAATTACAAATTGTAGATACATTTTCCATTGGAAACCAAGGATCCCATTTTATAACTGAATGCACATACCAACATTAGTCAAAATTATACTTCTGTATAAATACATAGTTGAATTCAAAACACCCAACTCTGTCAAAGTATGGAAGGGTTCTCCTACAATTTATCTGGCATCTATAGGAGAATGTGAGTTTACTAAAAATTGATTGAAACATTTCTCTTTATTTACAAAAAAAAAATGCTAATGAAGTTAAATAAAGCATGTTCTTATGGCAGTGGCCTACATGAGTCCCTTAGGAGTGGACTGATGACATGAAAGGCTCAGCAGAAAGATCATCACTCTCACTAGACCAGAGAGAGTATGAGCAGATACATGCTCCGGTGTAGAGTTCACATTAGATGAAGTCCAGTTAATTTCCTCCTAAGCCATAAACAACCTCGTGTAGATGAACCTGACTTCTCACCTAAGTGAAACCAAAGCAAGTTATTTTCTACATTGAATTCAATGTGAGCAGGGCCTTTGCCAGCAACGCAACTCCCAGCACAGTTACAGAAAGGCCTTTCCACTGGATGCAGCAGGAACAGGACTGTGTGCTAAAGAACACATTTGCAGCAAGAGTAACATGGCTACTCTGGCTTATGCCAAGTGAAGATTTGTCCTCATGTATCAAAAATGTTTCTCTCAAATAGCTCAAAATTCAAATACCGCATAATAAAATCCTTCAAAATGTTCACTCCAATACTAAGCCGGTCAGGTGTATGAAACATCTCTTACCTGGAAAGTTCCTAAAGTGGCTTCATTATTTATTCCGGATATTATTTCAATAGCTGTATTTGTTACTTCTGAGGCAAAATGCAGCAAGTGTCCTTAGGACACGACTACATTTAGGAGAGGAAATGAGGATTAACCGAGTCAGTTAAAACTGTAAGAGGAATGTAGATGGGCAACTACATCCTATCTTAGCTGGAATTAGGCCATGACATTGAGGTTAACCCCCCTACTTGTACAAAAATACCATGGGTTTTTACTAACCACAAATGGTGAGGAACTGTTTAACAAGCTCATCCACAACAATAATACAGATGTAAAAAGCATACAGACCATCCTCTACAAGTGGGACATTACAGCTCAAAGTGCTCACATACTCATAAGCCAGTTGTAATCCATAATTCATAAAAAAATGAAGATAGGTTTCTAAGATCACCATAACACTGAATTTAAATATGAAGTCTTCCCTAAAGCTTCACCTCAATAGTTTGGCAGCATTAATAGACAGAGCCTCTGCAGAACTAGTGTCTATGAGTAATGAGGGCATTTGCAGTGCTCACAGCCTCCTCCGCACTGGGACACTGACCAACACAGTTTATGAAGTAAACAATTTGACAGCAGCCCTTCCGGAACAGCTACTTACGAGGACAATCTACTCTGGAATTAAAGTCATATTTATTCCAGAATACAGTATCCAGATATGGAGCAGATATGGCACAATTTATGTTGATTTTCCCACATAGGGAAAATCTTGGAAGCAATATATTAATTCTCTTCATGTTACATAACAATTAGTCAGAATTAATAAATACATATTGTACCATTAAAAACACTGGGTTCCAGTACAAGCATTATTTGTCATAAAGTATGGTGCATAAGAAATTGCACTATCTTTCATGCACCTAAAAATATATCTGCATCTTTCTTGTAATAAAAGACATTTGAAGCAAGTAGTAAAATTTCAGTGGTATGTAGAAGGGGTCTTAGAGAAGCACACAGAAAAATATGACTATAAACAAGCCATCATTCTGGTAAGAGGAAATACAAACAACCAGAATAAAAATAGTTGATGCACAAAAGCCATAATGAGGGGGTTGCTCAAAAAATAACTTCTACTTTGAATGGTTTGGATGAAATACAAATTATCCACAGAAAAGTGTGGACTGGCATAAATGTTTGTACAAAATTATAAGTATATTTCTAGAAGTAGGCAAGAGACAACCGCCTGCATGCTGCACAAGGTCCCAACAACGCTCTGCTTAAGTGCTAGTGCACAGAGTCCAAACCACTGCATTTTAATTACTATGCAGCCTCAGATATATTGCCTTTGATATGGAAATGTTCTTGTTCTCTCATCTTCACATACGGTCTCATGCACAGAAATCTTTATCTGATTCATAAAAAATAAACTAGAATCCAATCTCAACACCTGACCTCAGTGCTTAGAAGTTTTTTACTAAGCATGGTGTCACTATAAAAAGAATGGCTAATATTGGTGTAAAGTTAGATATTTTGAGCAATGATATGAAGGATTTGCAGTTAGGAATCAAATCAATATTGCGCCTCTGAGGTTTTAGAGTTTCCTGTTGCCTCATGTCAGTCTATGAGAGACTGGAGGAACAATTGCCTGTGTACCTTTCTGTCGAGCTGAAGAAGAAAGAGAAAATATTTAAATGACATCCTGTCTTACCACCAACAGAAAAGATCCATTTTAGGCACCAGCTGTATGAACAGGTTATGAAATTCAATAGCTCCCTAACATCAAACTTTACACCTTTTTTAAAAAAAATATGCAGATAACATTGTTATGCATATTATTTAAATTGTTGAACTCAAAAGTTCATAGTATAAGTAGTAAAATGTTTCCCAGGCTTCACTTCAATGTAAAACAAAAAATATTTAAAACACAAGAGAGTAATTTTCTATATCTTAAAATAGCATGCTGTTAAAAAGAAGGCTAACAAATTTCCCTTTGATAAATTCTACCAGTCACTCAGAAAATACTATATATTCAAATGCATTTAGATAATTCCCCTAGGTCTGTGGAATTACATTCTGTTTTTATAAAGGATACAATCTTTGTAACCTCTCTATAGAAAATAATGACCCATCTATAAATCATTTTATTGCAGGTTATCTGTTTTCTATCGCTTCCAGTACCTATCTGTGCCTGATATGATACCCTTAAACACATTAGCTTGATGGAATGTTTCTTCTGACTTCAAAAAAAAAAAAAAAAAGATTGATAGATAGGTATTCGCTGCTATAAATGAACGATTCTGAATAACTTAATTTACCAGTACATCTAATTTTATATTATTCTTTCCAATTTGCAAGACTCACATTTGAGTAAACTAATCTCAAGCAACAATTTTCAAACTTAAACTACTGCTTTTTTTCTTCTTAATTTAACAGGACAAAACAGTAAACATATAAACATAAAACTGATATGAGGTTTTTAAAATATACAAGAGGAAGAGAGAAATATCTATGTACAGATTCTTGTTTCTTTAAGAGAAAATCCATTTTTCAGGTTCCTGTTCTACTAATTGAAAGAGAATTATTTAAAACTTCACTGAATACTTGAATACACGATGGGTATGTGTAGCAGTTTCACCAGTGCCAAAGAATTCTAGACTTTTTAAAGGACAGTAAACTAAAAATTGGCAGGAAACCTCTTACAATGATGTCACAAATATTTGTTGTTGCCACAGAAGAGTGTTTTAAAAGAACACCTACTTCTGTCCTGAAAAGGCTTTGGGAACATACAATTATCCAGTTTTATCACTGCAGAGATCAGCTACTTTCCAAATACATCTGTCAGATATCTCCCTTCTATACAAAACTAAAAAGGTATAGTCATATTTTCAACTTAGGTACCACACTAACCGAGTATACAGCCCTGCTAATGACAAGTTTTTACCATTTTTATTGCTTTTAAAATATGATGCCAGGACTTGCAATGATATATCAATAAATACTCTGAAAGAATTTTATATGCCTAAGAAATTCTGAATAGCTTACATGAAATAAAATCGAAGTCAATTGCTATGTTTCAGTTACATGTCCCATAAAGGTCCCATTCTTACTATTCTACCTAAGGGAAAAAAAAAAATAGAAAACTGCATGTAAACTTGTATGCAAACAAAAAGATACTGAAAGAGGCAAACAGAAATTAACTTACTAAGGCAAACCTTTGAGATGTGCACCTTTGTATTTTGTTGCTAGTTGGCCAGCAAGCGGCACACGAACTACCGAGTATATCATAAAGCAGGGTTTTTCTCGCAGGTTCTGACATCATTCAGAAATGTTTCAAAGTTCTGTTTCCTTGACTTTCTATTTTAACAGAAATGTTTTTAAAATATGCCGTTGTATCGCGCTTGTTGACATAACATATATACATATACACAAGCACCCCAATTTACATAACTTCTAAAGCATTAGTCACTACGCAGAACCTCTGCCAAACAAGCCCGTTGATCTTTCAAGTCACACTGTGGAAAGAGAAATATACATCACCCCACTGTATGGGGTGAAAAGTGTATTGCTACTCCCTTTCCTAAATGATTTTTGTGCTGTGAAATAAATAAATTGATAGAAGCCTTTTAGGAGAGATCCATACACTTTGAGGGTGAAATCAAACCAAGTGGAAAAGATTAACGGATACGCTTCCTGAAGTGGTTATCTCCCAAGATGATTACAATGTTTAACACATATAAGGTCAAGCCTAAAGAAAACTAAAATAGTGGCATTAGTATTATTAGCAAAAATAGTTGCTTCTGCTATCATTATGCAAAGGTCTGGCCTTCATTACCAGAAGATATTTCAAGGCCTGCAAGAGCTGCCAACTATTATGTATACCTTCAACTAAAAATATGATCAAATAATAATTAAAAAAAAAATCCAAAGAGATTTTTTTTCCTCCCTTGAGCAAAAGAAGTTCAGCTGGAATTGAACACTAACAATTTTTGGCCATATATTAAAAAGCACTGGCCAGGGAACAGGGAATGGCAGTCCACACTTGTGAAGAAAATCAAACTGACAGGCAAAGGCAGCTAGCTTTGGACAGTAGCTAGTACTTTGTACAAGTCAAACACTAAGGGCCTAATGAAAGAAATGGATCAGTTCCACTATTTCTCTTTGCCTTCTTTGCACCAATGTATAAACATCAACCAAAAAACGTAACAAAGAGTTAGGCAAGTTCAGCACAGTAAGGTGCTGGGGAGACGGCCATCTGTCTCACTGCCTTTCGACTGTGCATTACACACATGGCCCGAGTTCGCACCCTGCAACTATGAGCGAAGGGAACTAAGCGAGCTTCAAAACAGCCAGTGACACCGCGCTAAAGCGGAGTGCGAGGAGGAGAAGGGAAATAACGCGTTCCTCGGAGGAGGAAGCTTTCTGAGCAACGGGCCTCTGCCCCTCTCAGCCCCCGCTGAACTCACGTTCTGGGGGAGGAGGCGGCGGAACCGGCGTGCCAGGAGCCGGGGCCGCAGCGCGGGGCTCCGCGTGCCCGGGGGCGCTGCCCGCGGCAGAGGCGCTCGGGCTGCCCCGTGCCGCCGCGCTCCCCCCTCGCCCCCCGGGAGCGCGCTTCCAAAGGGCTTCGCAGCCGCCGGCCAAGCTGCGCTGCGAGCACTGATTCCAAGTGCAGAGCCTGCTTTGGTTTCCGTATATTCTTTGGCTTTTAATAGCTAGCTGAGGAAAAAAGAAAGCATTATTGTTTTCCTCCTTTCCTTCTCTCATTGCCTATTCTAAATTTGACTCCAAAGTTTAAGCAGTTGAATTGGCTAATTCTGAATACAGTCTATTGAGAGACCAGACACAGCACTATATCCCTGTATAGCAATAGATACAATGTGCTGAATTGGCAGTCTAATTATAAATGTGGCATTTGGACCTCCTTTCAGACCCAGTGCCACCTTACCTTATGAGGGAACTTCAACTACAGCAACTGTTCAAAACAAAATGCCATTACAGGATCAGCTTCACCCAACGCTAGAAGCGGCCAGGGGATTGTTTTACAAACAGCCTTTCTCACTTAACACGAGAATGTATTATAAGAAAAAGTTATGGATAGTGCAGAGTCTCAAGAAAACGCGTATGCAGTTTCTGCCAGGTGTCGAGCTACTTCAAACTGCAATGTACTCCAAATGACCTCATTATTTTCTCTTAAACGCGCTCACTATTAATAGACGATTTTTTATTTTTACTAGAATGAGCTGCTAGGTACGCTTGCTGTTTATACTCTAAGAACAGCGAGCATATCACACCGTGAGCCCAGAAATGCACGAATGTCAGGGCTCAAAAGAAAACCTGCTATAAAATCTTACCAAGGACCCAAGACATGCCGAAAAAGTTTATTTTTTCTTTTTTTTTTTCTTTTTTTTTTTTAAGAGCCTTTTCTATGGAAGTATTTGTATCTAATGGCAGGCTGCACGCACATATCTCACATTCACTCTTACTATTTACTTTATGGTATAATGGCTTAATTAAATGAGTGGGCACAAGCACGTCAATAAAACAAGTCAAGTCAAGTCGAAGTCTCAAAACAGGTTTCAAAATTACTCCATTACACGAATACGGAAAGGGAAATTCGTTAATTTTTGGACTCGAAATCCTCCTTGAGGACTGGCTAACACTCCTCTCCCGTCCTTACGATCAGCAGCGAAGACGGCAATGCTAAAAACGCTAAAACAAGGGCAAAAGACAACATTATGGACAAAGCGCCGGGCATGTGCCGAGAGCTATTTAAATGACTCCAATAAACACACACCTTATCTGCACGCAGCAGGCGAAGACGCACGAGTTTATCGCTCAAAGTTTGGCCGTCTGCGTTTTGGGGGAACACCCCTGGGACGGGGCTAATCTGACGGCCACAGGCAGCCCCCGGCCCGCAGACACAACAGCGCTGCCGCCCGCCCGCCCGCCCGCCCTCCGGGAGCCGCGACACGCTGCGCGGCGGCGCGAGCAGCGCTGCCC
>JAWLRI010000355.1:2841590-2877565 GCA_034781795.1 Crypturellus tataupa | reverse complement strand
GGGAGACGGGAGGGGGGAAGAGAGGAGGAAAAGAAAAATAGGAAAGGCAACAGGAGCGGGGCGGACTCTGGGAGCGGGTCTCGCCGCGCAGGACCCGCACGCCCCGGCGGCCACGCGTGGGTGCAGAGCGCGGCGCGGCGCGCAGGCAGCGGCTCCCGCGGGCGGCTCCTCGCAGGAGCGTGAATGGAGCAATTGTCCCAAACTGCGGGAAAAGACACACACAGACAAGCCCTGAGACTGCCATAGACACACAGCTCGGGTGCGCGCATGTGACACTGCAGGCAACACAGATTTGTTCATAAACTCTTCAGCCTCAGTCGAGATACAACATTAAATTGCTTATGCAGTTAAAGAGGCTCCTTATGCCTAATCAAAAAGCAAACAGCTTGGAAGGCAGTGAAAGCTATGAAAAGAGCAAGCAGACACACCTTGTCTTGCTCGGATTCTACAGCACTGGCTACAAACAGTTGCTATATGTTGTTGCACTGCCACTACTGTATTTAAATAATAATAATAATAATAAGTAGTAGTGAAATATATCCTGAAAAACTTACTTTGCATTTAGTTTAGGCACTATTCTTTTTTTCAGCTCGCAAAGGAAGCCGTTTTGTCCAGGTTAGGTATTGTCTACTTATGGATCAGCCTCTGGCTAAGGGTTTATTTTAATTTATGGCTTATGCATTCTTTTAAGGTCGATTTGCATGACCTCCGGCAAAGAGCTAAGGCAGCAAGAAATCCCAAGTCGAGTGTTGCCACAAAGCGGCCCAGATCCCCCCGCGCCGGGAGTCAGCAGAGCAACCCGATGATGGGCTGCCTTCTCCCTCCTCCTGCACAAATTAGGGCGTGATATCAATTTTAAAGTTTTCGGTATAACTTTATCCAAGCCCTCTGCTTGCAGAGATAAGGCGCCGCCACAGGAACTCCAGATCCTCGGGATAGTGCCCCGGTGTGGCCAAAACCAACATTACCACCGACAGCTCCGATATCTTTTGTATTATTGCAAGCTTCGGGGATAGCACTTATTCGTGGCGAACTTCGGAGCAGTTACCCACCTCGGACTTAGCGCAGAACTTAACAGCACTACTACATTACCCGCGCCTCGCTCCCTTCCGTGCTTTTGGGGCAGCCGTGAGGAGAAACCCCCGCCAACACTCCGCAGTAATGACAGCAGCTTTCTGCTCCCAAAGATTTATTTCGGATTTTATTTTTCCTCTCTCTCTTTCCCCCCGCCTCTCGTGTTAGTTTCTTGCGTACAATATCTTCCTAGCACCATGTGTTCGCCTGCCGTGGGTGATCTTAAAATACAGTGCTGATCTGTCACTACATTTTAAAATAAACTTCACTCGCGGAGGATGAGAAAGTGTTGTGATTTCAAGGTACTGAGAGGTCCCTTAATGCCTCAGAAAGCTCGGGGTCCAAACAGCCGCGGAAACTCACGCGGGGATGAGACTGCAACTACTTTTCCCTAAAAACCCTCGTGGTCTAAAAGTAAATATTCGTGCAGGGGGAGGCGCGGGGAGGGGGGCAGGGAGAAGGGGGGCAGCACTGTCAAAAGCTAAACAACATCTACCTCCAGCCGCTCTGCTTCCCTCAATTGCAACCAACGACCATTAAAGCCAGCGCGGGGGGGACCGGGTTCTCTCCTGCAAAGCGACACGAACCCGGCGACACCCGCTCCCCCGCCGCCGCCCCGAGCCGCGCAGCACTACACACCACGGCAAACAACAGGTACACGACACAACAGGGCTCGCTTTCCTGGTTACCTCCTCGGGATCCAGCGTGCCACAAAGCAATGGGAGAGCCGCCTTTTTTTTTTTTTTTTTTGAACGCGCGTCGGTAATTTTCATTAAAAAATAAAAAAAAAAAAAAAAAAAAAAAAAAAGAGGTGAAGGGAGAGAGAGGAAGATGAATAAATGGGTAGTAATTCAGTAAAAGAAAATAAAATGAGCTAAAGTCTGCTGGTGTTTCTCCGGGCCATGGATGTGCAGGATCCCGATCGTTAGAAGTTTGCGGATGGGTTGCCTGGAGATTTGGTTACAATCAGGTTCATTATTATTATTATTTTCCTCCTGAAACAAGTGAAGGCGATGGTTACTGCTGTCAATCTTGGCAATCAATGTGAGCGGCCATGTCGTAAGTATTCAAAGCATTTCCCGTCGTGCAACATCAGAAAGTGAGTGGCCAGGGCATTGATCTGAGGAAGGCAAAAGGAGGCAGGGCTCCCCCGCCCAGACAGCACAGGCAAGATGAGACAACACAGAGAGAGAGGGAAGGAGCGAGCGAGAGAGAGAGAGGGAGGCTGAGCGCGAGCGAGCGGGGAAAGCAACAACTGCGGAGAAAGTGAGCACAAAACAGAAAGTGAAATCACCCCGGGCTGCCAGCCGCATCCCCGAGAAGCTATCAGCACTCACAGTGCTGTTAGACAAATGAAACCCTAACCCTCTCTGCTCTAATGACCACTGATTGCCCGCAGTGGTGAGGAAAGGTACTAGGAAGTCACCGGGCGGGGGGGCGGGGAGGGGGAGGGCGGCGGGGCCGGAAAAGGAGGAGGGGGAGCGGGCGGGGGGTCCCGGAGCCGGCGCGGGGCAGGCTCGGGTTACAGGCGGCACCGGCGCGGGCTGCGCACGGAGCTGAGAAGGGCCAGAGGGGAGGGAAAAGCGAGGCGGACGGACGGACGGACGCACAGTCCGCAGGAGCGGCCGAGCAGCGCGCACAAGCGATCAGCAAAAGCTCCCTGACAGATGATAAACGGGGCTCCAAGGAGCTCCCCCCACAACCCCGCCGGGGCACAAGCGGCTGAAACGTGAAGCACAAATCCGCAGGCTACCCCGGTTCGGGGGAGGAAGCGGGAGAGGTGGGAGCAAGTGGGGGAGCTCGAGGCAGGGGAGGGGGGCGCTCGGGCTGAGGCTGGGGGCGCAGCAGCGGCGCCCGGGCTGTGTCTGTCGGGCTCCTGTCGCTCTCCTCCAAAAGACAACAGCTACAGAACGTGCACACAACTTCAATGTCCATTTAGGACCTCGGCTCCCGTGGTAGTGCTCACTGAAAGAGAAATCGGGGAGAAAGGAAAACTAGAAGGGAGGAAAACCCGCCAGTGGCACAGAACAGTGCCCGCTCGGGAAGGTCTCGCTCCTGTCCTGCACCGCAGAGGTAGCCAGCGAAGCGCCGGGCCCGCGCCCCAGGTAGGCAGGCAGCGCCACGAACCTCTCCCGCTTTTGACATCCTTCACACTTAGGCTAAGCTGCTGCTAGATGGAAGTGCGGAGAGCAACCCAACCTCAAGCCCGCAAACTCAGAGAGTTGTTGATTCATCTCTATTTTTGGCACTTTCTCCCCATTTTCCAGAAGGCGCCTGGAAGAGTTAGTAACAGAGAAACTTTTTAATTTTAAAATAGCTTCATAACTTATAGAGACCAACCCGGCAAGGAGAAAGCCTGGTTTCGCTCCCCGCTCTCACCAGCTGGAGCGCGAGGAGCAGCAGAGCCGAGGAGCCTCGCACGGGACTGGCGTGACCCGCCTGGCGCTACTTCATTAAGTTGCAAAACTCAAAGCACCGAGAGCCGTGGACTGCAGCCGCTGTCTCGCTAGCGAGGCGGCATCCCCGCTCCAAGCGAGCCCAAAGAAAATGAGTGTTAAGTCAGCACGTCCTGGAATAACGGAACTATTTTATAAAGTATTTTCGGGAATTCCACTAAAAATGAATAATAAATAAACAGCATCCAAGCATTCGGTGCGGAACGGTCACCTTGAAACAGAACTTCAAACGTATCTATCAATGCTTTATCATTAAATCAGCTGGCTGATTACATAACAGCTAATTTTCATAGATTGTTTTAATTCTAATAAAAGACACAAAGATTCAATTTACCTGTTCCCAAATGCTAAGACTGTAAATACCGAGTTTGAATTCACCTGCGTTCAGCAAATTCAAACTAGTCACCTGGCTGCAGTTAGCTAGAGTTAGCAGGAGGAGATCGCTTCCTTTCCAGATATTGCTGTGATGTCCTTTAAATTCTTTAATTATAAGAATTCCCGTGATTAGTCAGTGACACTTTCCTTTTTACTGCCGCAAAAAAACACCTTGACTTTCTGCCTAAGTTTGTCGCACACACACCAATCTGTAAGAAAACAGCTGCAATCAGAGTATAAGGATGTACCATGTGCCCGCGTTTACTACCCCATCCATTTGCTACTGCAAGATTTTTTTTTTCTTTGAATAAACAAACAGAAAAAAAATACATCCTCAGATGTAGTGTCCTCATTTGAACAACCTACTAAGTGCGAGACGCTAATGGGGCAACAGATAATTAAGGCATCAGAAAAAAATAACCGCCCACCTGGATGCAAATCGGGAGAGCATCTCTGCGTTCCCGAAAACGCATAGCCCGGCACAAAGAGGTGCCCGCGTCCCCCTGCAAGTAACGCGCTGCAGCTTGTTGCTTCCCCGGTGCGATCAGCTATCAGCTAAGTTGCAGATACAGCTCTCGCTGTCACCGAGCTGCAACTTCTCGGCGGGAGCGGAGGGGGACTCGGTGCCCACTCTGTGCAAACGTGTGCGCGCTGCTCAGTGACAGCCCGGTGTCCCGCTCTGTTGGCATAAGCGAACGTCCGCCGCGTAAATAGGTCTACACGTGCCGAGAATCAGGAAACCAGTTCTTACTTTTAGCGTTACAATTCGCTTATGCCTGTATTTTAAGTGACTTCCCTTGCTTTTCCTTCACAAAGGAAGAAGACAGCGTGGAAGGCAGCGCAGCCAGATGCTGAGGGATGCTGAACTGCTGTGGTCCTTGCAGGGGGAAGGAACCAGGGACTCTCGCTTCACATTGGGGCACTTACCTGTCCGCTGCTGTCACTGCATTTTGCGCTCTCTTCATAAATACATTAACGTAAAGCCATATTCAACAAGCAGTGCAACCTGTGTGCTAAGTTTCACACACCGCATCTTCAAGATGAGCAAATCTACAACTCCTACGGAGTTGGTAGAACAGGCTCTAAAGTTTTGATTCAAAGGGCAAGAAATGCCACGTTACAAGTCATTCACACATTCACAGCCATTCTCCCCAATTAATGCCGAACAATTAATAGACATCTTTTTAAATTCACTCTGCTCACATTCTCCGACAATGAGGACTTTTTTATAGGCTTGCTGGAAGTGTTCAGAGAAACTTTTGTAAAATAATCAACTGCATTTAAGAGAAAGCTAAAAGAAAAGAAGTTAAAACCTGATCAAAAGATTGGAAAATAAAAGTTTTGTTAGCCTAGATAAAAACACATTACTGCATGCTTCTTCACAATCAAGCCCAAGGATCTCTGGCGATTTCCTCAAAATTTAGGGGACGTTTTATTTTATTAAACCCAAAGCAAAAGGTCTGACTGAAAACAAAAACTCTGAATTCCCTAAAACATCATCTGCTAACACAGTGTATTATCCTGTCAGAAACAGTATCAAGAAGAAAAAAAAAAAAAGAGTTTTAATTTCATTTGAAGCTGTGCAGCATCTTGATAGAGAAGCAAAAGCCGCAGCTACAACAATCCCCCCACTCCACCCCCCCAGTAAAAAAAAAAAAAAAAAAAAAGCCACATAAACTTTTACAAAGAAAATAAGAGCAAGTTTGACATGAAAACCCCTTCCTGTCTCAGAAAGTTCATTTTAAAGGTCCCCTCTGTAAATCTAAAGTGCAAACACCAGGCTAAGGTAGTGAGTGGCTGGAATTTGCATGCTGATAAGAGAAGGCTGTTGTACTTACAGTGACAGAGGGCAGGCTGCGGAAGAAAAGCTGTTTGTGTTAGCCTGAGAGTCACCCAGGGCTGCAATGAGAGGAGAAGAGAGGAGTGGGAGTGCCAAGCTGGATACACCTTCACCGCATCTCATCACATCTGCCAGCCTCTCTCTCCCTCTCTCTTTCATTTCCACATTCCCTTTGTTCCTGAAAAAAAAATCTACACGTCACATCAGTCCCCAGATGCAGTCTACACCAAAGAAAAAATGAATAATTCAATCAAACTGTGCATAGTCTCTAAGGCAATAAATCTATTGCACTTAAAGAAACGAAGGGTAATTACCGCTATAGAATTAGAATAAGGCCAGAGAGCGCAGGGATCCCAGGGTCTGTAAACTCCACGGTCAAATAAAGTTTCATTTATTTAAATCATTTGACAACCCCAGTGTAAACTGAAGGGGAGGATCGGAACTTATTCCGGGGAGGGGGGGAGAGGGGGGCGGCTGAGAATGCTTGAAGTGAATGTTATGAGTAGAGCGCCCGTGGTCTGTAATAAACACAATGTGAGTAAGTCGCAGTGTTTCACTGCATCACCTCCAGGGTCCGTTCCCCCCTCCCTAATGAAGAGCAGACCACACTCCCATTTCCCTGGCTTCTGCCGCTCTCCGCAAGTGCAGCGGGAATCGCTGGCAGCGAGCAGCAGCCTTACCTGCTCCTAGATTGCAAATAAAGCCTTACAAACAACACATGGTAACCGGGAATTTTGTTCCACGCTCTGGCGGAGAGAAACTCTGGGGGATTTGCACCGGCCCGGAGCGAACAGAGACGCTGTCCGTGAATCCCGGATTTGTGCTGGGCTCAGTTTAGGGGAAAGCCTGCGGGGGCGGGGGGAGCACGCTCGGGAGCGGAGCCCGGGCGGCGGCAACGCGATGACAGCGCCCTGCGACGCACCGGCCGAGGGAGGCTGGAGAGCCGCCGTCTTCCCTCTCCTACCTCGGAGGCGGCTCGCCCGACTCGCAGGTAAGCTGCCTCTCTATGGTGCTTATTCGCTGCGGGGAACGCGGCTCCCAGGGGCATGCTCTGGTGTTAATGAGGGTGGCGGCTTAGGGCTGGGGCTCAGGTCGGTCTACCAAATCAGGCTGGAGTTTAACATCGGCATCTGCTGCTTTACGCTTTCAATCACATTCTTTGTAAACTTCTCCTGGGGGAGGAAAGAGAAGAGGAAAAAAAAAAAATCAGGTGAGGCTGCGCTATTAAGATGACACAAGCTCTAATTCAGCGAGGCTTTGTGTGCCCCCAAAGATTAAGGCACCTTCCACTGACGTAGGGAATCGCGCATCTCCCATCCTTGAGCCGTTTTAAAAGACAGTTTTGATTTATCCAAAACATTAACGGAACTGTTATTCTAATAGAGGTAAACTAGAAAACACACTTGCCTCTGCGCTCATTTGGTCTTTGTTTATGTGCTTAAAACGCCACCGTGAGGCGAGTGCAAATAACGCAGCGAGAGCAAACGCCTGCCAAGGAGCCCTCGGATTAGCACTTCGCAAAGCAAAACAAACAGCGTTAGCAACGTCGCGAAAGTCATCGAAGAATTTCGCCCTGGCAACCTGCTCTTGCAGCGGCTCTTGCCATGAAACGGCAGCCGGGGCCTCCCTGCGGCCTCCCCCCACGCGCACGCACACACACGCACACACTTTCCCTCTCTCTGAGTGATACGTGGGTCACTGAAACAGGAATACAATTTAAGGCTCAAAGGTAGGAAAAACACAAAGGAAAAAAAAAAAAGTCACACGGATTCTCCTAATCACATGCCTCCAAGAGCCTCATCATTTGCCTTCCCCACTGGAAGCCACAGCGCACAGTGCTTATTTCCACAGTGGCACCTGGGTGCAGAAGGCAAGAGCCCCTCAGCCCTTTCCCTCCTGCATAGTGGCTCTGCTGTCTGCAAAGCGCCTCCAAACTCCCTGCTTACAGGGAACTCCTTTTCAGAGCATGTGCATGGAATTATTTGCAACTGTTTTTCTCAGCTTGAACCCCACTCCCCAGGAAAGCTCAGGCCAAGCGCATTGTCCAGGCTTCCCTGGGGAATTTTGTTTCTCTAAGCTATTTGTTTTCAATTCCTTGGTTGGCTTTAGCATTTATAATCTACATAGACTTATTTTTTAATGGAAAGGGAAATAAAATAAATAGCATGTTGCAACCCTCAAACAGTACCTTGAGCTGTGGTGCTTATTTAAAGTTGTAGGCAAGGCTCTGTCAGCACAGTGAAATTTTTAGGCATGCTCCAGTCACAAGAACACTCTAGCATTGGATCAGCATCAAGAGAAGGATCGGAGGGGCATCTACAGGGGCATAAATACATCCTGACACACTACTGTTCATAGCTGTAGTCCTATGAAAAGCCTTACCCAAAAAGGGGAGTCTTACCCCCCAGCCCAGCAGCTGGTAGGATTGGTGCTCTCCCCTAGCCCAGGAAAGCAACACAGCAGGGCAAAGTTTCCATCCCCAAACTCCCGCCTGCAAGTCGCACTAGTGGAGTAAGCTCTGCAAAGGGATCCGGAGATTGCTAATAAGAAGCTCCAAAAGCAAGTTGGTATCACTTTCAGCTGTGATTAGAAATCACATTAAGCTTTACCATCTGATACTTTATGGGCATCACATTAAAACAAACAACCCCAAACCAAGTGTTACTGTGGAAGGAGCAAACTTTCCCACTGAAATGGGTCTGCTCTTTCCATTCTGTTCAATTTGGCTACCAGATAGATCTGCCTAGTTGGTATATTGGTATTTTTTCTATTCCTGTCTCTGTATCATAGAATAACAATAAAACACTGTTATCAGATAGAAAAAAAAAATGGTGTCTGGGGTGGATGGATAGTTTAAAATGCATATTCTCAGAAATAACCAAGAGCTACATAGAAGGGACTTAAGCAATCACCACAGTCATATTAAGGCATCTCGTCCCTGAGTGTACATACACCTGTCTGACTCGCATATTATAACGATACTCCCAGCTTCAGAGATAGCTGATCATGTTATATAAACAAACGACTGAAATACTGGTATGTATTTCTATATATTTCTATTGCATATTCACATCTGAGGAGCCCTTATAACTCCCAGTTGTATTATTTTATATTATAGCCCAGAGGCTATAATAGGTCAGTGATATAAACATGAACGCTGCTGAATATTTTTTCCTAGAATATCAATTACAGAGAAATCTTTGCTAAAGATGATTACTACAAGCCACGCTAAGCCATTCTAAGGGCTTATTAGCCTTACCAGCCTGGCACCGTGAGTTTGTGTTTCCCTCTCACTGGAAGTGTCTCATCCTGATGGGTGCACACCAGAATAGATGCACACTGTATATAATCTATCAGTTTTTTTTTTTCATATATTAAAAGAATCCCAAGAAAAAAAGTATTTTTTTTAAAGTTCCTGATTTGACTAACATGCTGCAAACAAGATACTGTGTAAAAAACAAAAAATCTTAAACGTTAGAATATAAATATACACAGCTGTTTCTGACCAGAGGACTAGTCCACACTACAAATAAACACATTGCCACTAAGCCACGTACACTGGCCACACGAACAGAAATAAAAGGTATTCTTGAACAAGGCAATGATCGTGTATTTTATACTCCTTGAACTGTGCCCCTATAAACTGCACTGGTTTCAAGATACTCCTGTGCTTTTGTGCTAGTATGGCCTAACCTTGTAGGCTCACGTCACTGTCAATTGTTTCACTTGCAAGTTCAGGCTCTGCACATTGGAAGTGCGTGTCCTTTCTTAGGGAGATCAAAATGATGATGAAGTGCATAAAATGCTTAGGAAACATTAAAAAAAATGACATATCTACAAAAATGGGGGTACAGAGTTATTTTTGGCTATCCTGTTTTGCCTGAAGTTATCAATATCTAATAGGTAATGTAACTTTCTCCCACTTAGATCACCTCTTAGAATATTTTACATTTCTAACTAAAGTTTGTACTACTAACCTTTTGCAACAAAGTTGACTAGGAAGCAAGTCACTGTATAAATCTTTCAAAACACATTTAAATGCAGCTGCTAGACCAGAAACATCGAGTAAAAACTGTTGAAAGTATTCAAACTGTTAAAAATTAAAATGTGACATATCTCAATATTTTTGAGCATTCAATTATATGAAACTTTTTTTTTCCAACATAATGTCAAATTTAAGACCAAAATAAGGTGAATGTGATTTGACTGTTCCAGAATCTTTGTAAGAAAAAAATGACGGAAAGATCAAGATGTTTTATTTCCTGCTTGAATCAATAATCAATATGTCTTATACATGAGAATAGCATATGTTAAATATAAACTGCCTTTTTTTTTTTTTCAAATAAGCACAAGCTAGAATAAAAAAATGTTTTAAGAGCAAACTACTTATTAAGT
This sequence comes from Crypturellus tataupa, assembly GCA_034781795.1. Classification (NCBI taxonomy): domain Eukaryota; kingdom Metazoa; phylum Chordata; class Aves; order Tinamiformes; family Tinamidae; genus Crypturellus; species Crypturellus tataupa. Next base: position 2,867,425 of record JAWLRI010000355.1, on the reverse strand, counting down.
TGTTGCAATCTCTAATTATGAAGTAACCTGAATAAGGCATCCTACACTGGTCCTAAATTCTTTAGTCAAGTAAAACACGCATTGATTTCTATGTGAGTGTTGCCCGAGTAATAGGGTTTCCTGTCAAACATAAAATCAGCTAACTTCTGAAAGTCTACAGATTGATGGAAAAGCATAGTATGCTAAAGGTATGCATTTAATACAGAAAAGTAATTCAAGTTACTGGGCAACAGCTTTTTAACATTTACAATAAAATAGGGCATTAATGTAAGCAGATACTTTAAAGGGATTTATAATTCCATGTCTGGTCATGCAGACAGTTATGCTTGTATAAGTAGTGCCAGAGAATTGGTCTTCTCACATCACAGGCATTTGAGGGTTAGGATCTATGACACTAGAAATATGAATAAATGGGCTAAATATTCCACAAGCAATAACAATACTATCTGTAAATCAATTAAAGTATAAGGCACTGTAAGAGTTGTTTTGGAGTGCTATATTTAGAAGTTTGTGACTCATATACATTTTCTTTGTTTTGATTTTTAAATCTTTTTAGCAGAGTTACCTCAAAAAAAAAAAAAAGTTAACAGAAATTCGAGCTCCTTTATAAAAAAGCCTACAGCAAACAATCAAAAATCCTTGAAATACACATTTTTCTTTGCCTTTTTAGTGAAGTATTGTAAGCTTTATTCTAAAATTATTATGAAGTAAATAAACATTAACTCTGCTCAACAGCTTCAGCATAGTTGAAAGTATACTTTATAAATTTTTGAGAGCATCAGCATCATGATATGGTTGTCATAGAAACTGCAACAATATGTCATTTCAATTAATTTTATATGCAGTGATGCTGAGGCCTGTGTAATAATTCTTTTTAAAAGTTCCAAAAGTAAATATTAAAGAGTAAGAATAAAAATATGAATAGGCAATAGTACTCTTCAATTATTATTCAACAAAACTAGGAGAAATCTAAATTTTTGTTAAAACAGTAAGTCAATATACAGTTGTAGAAACTACAGTTAAGCAGACTTTGACCTAAAAACACTGAAATTGAAAGGTGAAAGCTATGGAAACATTCAAACTAACCGAAAAGTATTTCTGCACATTGAACCACATCTGGCAAAATATATATGTGTGTATATATATATGTATAAAATCATATATTAATGTTTAAGATATATAAAATATAGAATGTTTCTAAATTATGAATGTTTCTTTTGTCTGTGTAAGAAGCAAACAGTCAAACATCACAAATCCAAGACCAAAATACAATGCCGAAAAAAGCTTTAAAGGTACAAAATGTAACATGAATAGATTTATTTTCTCTGTATAATGCAGCTACTGTGTGTTATGAAAGCTACCTTAAGTAAATCATTTCCAGACACACTCAACTGACATAATGACTTGATTATTAGAACAGAAGAGCTAACCGAAATAGTTGTATTTTTTTTTTAATAATTGTATTGAAGCAGTATAAAATTTATTTGCTTATTTTTGCCTTTATTGGACAGCACCAACATATACTGTTTTCACTTACTGCATATGAATCATACAATACTTAATCATAAGTTTATAGATGAAAGAAAATACAGAACAGAACGGGGGGGCAGGGAATGTAGAGTTTTCAACACATTTTACACAGTAATCAATAATTACATAGTACACTTCATTTAAATCTACTGAGTTGCCACAGAGACTAGAATATGCAAGACCTTTCTATCGGAGACGTGAAATAAGCTGCATTTTTTTAAAGAAAAAAGAAAAAAAAAAAGAAAAAATACAGAAAAAAATGAAAGAAAAGGAAAAAACCCTAAGAAGCTATCCGTAGCATCTAGAGCTATCCTTTCTGATGGGATTAAGGAATGCTACAAAAGAAGCATTTAAATCTCTAGTTTTCCCTGACAATTAACAACGAAAAGCAGATGTTTACAAAGCTATTTTGCATGCTGGTTTATAAGATGCTAAAAGATGGTTTGTGGATGGTAAGAAGGAAGAGCTGGGTAACTGCTTGTCTGGTGTATATTTAAAAGCATTTTCATTGGCTCAGTTATTGTTAATAATGAAAGAAACACTTTGTGCTGTATGGCTGTGACTATAGAAAAATGCCGTCATAAAGTCCTCAACAAACTCTTAAGATGCAATTTACAAAGATAATAATAACACAGAATTATTTCACTTCTCTGAATGCTACACATTTGCATACCAGGACTGTGTACAATATACTCATAATGCACATTCATAACAACAAGGACTTAACACTGCAACTACAGCACAAGATCTGTGCATTAAACATCTAGCTTCAAGTTTCCCTTTCTGGTGGGAAACTATTTGTCTATATAAGCCAGATGCTCTGTATCCACACAGGGTATGTTCATATTCTATTCCACACCTTTGGTGAATGTGATCATACCATGAAAATTATGTATCATGGGAAGGTAGCAACAATATTAATAATTTCACTGACACATAGAAACACGACAAATTAACTTTTCACACAAATTTAAGTCTGTTCTATAACTGAGTCAGGAGACGTGGGTTCTATTCCTGCTGTGCTACAAACCTACAGTGTTTCTGAACAAGTCACTTGCACCAAGTCACTTGAAGAAAAAAAAAAAAAATCCACAGAATGCATGCCTGAAACTCAATTTAGACCATTCCATATCTCTTTATATTGGATGCATGCAAATGTAGGAACACATCTCAAAGCAGAGGCCTGTTCTCTTTGGACTTTACATCTTCTTATTTCTCTACATGAGAGATTGTTGGGAGACTTAATTCATAAAAGATATCTTGCATATCAATTATATTTACACATAACACGATTACCATTAAGAGTCCCAGCCCCACGACTTATATGCACATTTCACTTAACACATTTATAGCAGTCCAATTTACTTTAATAGAATTATTCACTCTGAATAATTCCAGGCATATAAACTTCTCCAGGATCAGGAACTAAGTTAATGAAATAGATAACATGTAAAAATACTCATACAAGTTAGTAATAAGGCTTCACATTCCTAAAGGCCCATGTCACATTCAGTACAAGGATTCTTCTAGATGTTGCTATTACAATATCCTGCTACAAGTAAGAGAATGCACAGTAAACTGTATTACAACATTCTGCTATCCTTTGATATTTTAAATACCTTTTCAAAAGGAAAAAAAAACCTCTTTAGACTATGTAAAAAACTTCCAAGACTTTAACTAATCACAAAATCACTCATGTTACATGTTCACACTATCCAAGTTCTTTTATGTGAGGCATTGAATAAATTATTGTTCATTTTATTGCTTATGCTATTCCTACTTATTCCTACTATTTATCTTATTTTTACTATTTTCAGTTGTGATTTAATATATTGTACTAAATTACAGAAATATTAAATTCGTATATTTTGGCCAGATTGAGTTTCTTCAAAAGATTCTTCACCAACTCAGTATTCCTATTTGTAAGCTAAATCTCTTGAAGGAAAATCATAATGGTATCACTTATAATGATACGCAAAGTAGGTTAAGTTCCAAACTTGCAAATACCTATACTTAACTTCACCCAAATAGAGACTGCTCACATGCTAAAAACTAAACATGCATATAAATGTTTATAGAATTACGTCTGAGAGTAGCAAACAGTCCCCCTGATTCAAATGCATTTTTGCTATAGCACAAATTATTTACATAGAATTCTAATAGTAAGGCATTATTGAAAATGTTTTGTATATCTTTCCCAAAACACCAGGGGAAAATAACTTCTCAGCAGCTGTTATTGGTAGAGGCGATGGGGACAAAAGAAGGAAATGGCTTCTCCCTCAGTCTGCAATGGCCTATGCCAGTACAGCAATGATGCCAAGCACTGAAACAGCAAATATGACATATCTCACAAGCCCCTACTTTTTAAGGGATACAAAAAGTTCCTTCCTTCCTTCCTTCCTTCCTTCCTTCCTTCCTTTTCCCATAGAAATTATGCTCCTGGTGAGGTCCTTCAATACACAACCACAGAGGAAAGGGTACAAATTGCCTCTATCCCAGTATTTTGCCACCATTTTAATAAATTTTTCTGACATTTTAAGAATATGGAATGGTATATTTCCCAAGCTACCATCCAAGATGACCGTGACTAAGGTTTCAAGTCTGTATGTCCTTCTACCTCAGACCTGCTCCCTGCCTTTTTTTTTTTTTAATTAGCTTTCTAATTTATACTCAAGATGAACACATTATGACTTAAAAACAAGATTAAGATAGGAGACGTTCTCACTCTTCAGCAAAGGAGCTCATGCTTGTGGAATGTGGAATTAAAAAGCATAATTGTTTTACAATATTATTATTTTAGAATTAACTCCTCCCTCTCACCAATCTTATGACTAGGAAAAAAAAAAAAAAAAACTACCAACCTGCTTCTCCACCTGACTCACCAGCTTCAATATGGTATTTTTGCACTTAAGGATTGTAGTCCAAATGGACTGTAAAGTGTTTTCAAGGAATCACGGAGTTTGCCTTGGCTTTTCCTATCCTTTCCAGGATTTGCAGTTGCAAAGGAAATGCATCATGCTTATTTTTCAATGTACTCACCCCAGTGGGTGAGTGGAGGTGATGCAGTAATGTGTTAGCTCCAAATGCACATATCTGTTGTAGCCACAAATGATGAACATTTTAGAAAATATCCTACATAATTATTATGTTCAACAGAGGAAGCAATTCGTAAGAAACAAAATATCCTTGAATACTCTCAAAGGGTTCTGGATCAGGGAGGTTGAAACAAGCATTTATTGAGGCCTGCTTAAAAACAGCCACAAAAAGTCAGAAAATAAAAGAAAATCTCTGCTTTAAGTATAGTAGCACCATACTGACTCCTGTTTGCAAGTCTTAAAGTTCAGATTTTAAAACTCTAGCACTCTGCTAAAGAATATTTGGCACATTTGTTTTCCAAGAGTTGAATTCAAACTTTTCAAAGTCCCTGCATGAGGAACTTGTTTCTTTTTGCTCACAAAATGAATGAGAGATATGAATCCTTTGATTTAGAGAGTAGCTTTATTTTGTGGAGAATATTAAGGGATTTTACTGTTGATATTTTCACATTAATATACATTATTTATCTCCACAGGGTGGCGAAAAAGAGAAAATTGCAAAGACTTACTGGGTGGCAGGAAGTGGGATTCACTATAATCAACAGCAGCAGGGGACTCTTTGAGGTTGTGTTGCAAGATACATTCAAGATTTTAGCAGAAAGAAAATAATTGCATTTAATATTGTGCTGGTGGGAAATAACATATGTACAATCTTTTCCAGCTTTTGGACTTATATTCAGATTTAGACTCTTGCCTTTAAGATGCAAAGATACTGCCCCTTAAGATCTGGATTTTTTTTTTTTTTTTTTTTTTTTTAGTACACTTAAGCAGAAGATATCCTATTACTACCAAGTTAAGAGTTCTGTGCTATTTAAAAATTTTACTTCCAAAATCTACCAAGGTTTCATGAACTTACTCACTGGACAAAATGAACGGCTTTGGGTTCTGTAACCAAGTTATTATGAAAACATAATTAAGTTTCTGGCAATAATTTGTTTTAGATTTTATATGAAAAACTCTGAAGTTATAGATTTTTTCACATGTTAGCAAAAAAGTTCCTTCTAGGTCAAATCACTACACTCCTTATACAGTTAACACCTCTTAAAATGGATGTCGTTCTATATGAGCAAAGATTGACCTTACAGAGTACGGAAATAAGTGAAAGCTGTTATCATAAAAAGTTGCAGATTATATAGAGGTTTTCTACACTTCAGGGGAATGAAGATTTGTGCACAGGATGAGCTATCTTTGAGGGCCAACTCATGTAGCTTCAGGAAATTAAAAATAGCTGTCTTGCCTAAGCTAATTGTGAAAAATTCCTTTATAATCAAATACATATATACAGAGAGGTATCTTCATAGACTGTTTCAGTCTTGTCCTGTATGCCCACGAATCCGAGGTAGGAAAGATGAACTGGCCACTGTTAGAATCTGTTCCTTCTTCCTGAATCGTGAAGGATCTAGAACGCATTCAGACTAGATGCCTGCCTTTTACTGATAAAAGCATATGAGATGAATTACACTTTGGATAACTAATGCAACCGTTGTCTAGTCTTCCCATTTACTTTTTGTCATGCTCATTCTTTTTGTCAGTTCAGAACAGGGATCACGATTGTTGTAAAATGCTAAAGGAACAGTGATAATTTACACCAGACATGGATCTGCCTATTCCTTGCCTATGAATTCAGGAGCACACTTCAAGAAAGCACATATAATTATTTTTCAAGGAGAATTTGTTAAAGTACTCTTCTCACAACCCTACTGTTTTCTTAATTTTCTACATAAATAAGAATACAGATATATATTTATAGAGGTACATCATAAGCTTTGGTAACACAAAAAATAACAGGGCTGGGCTTTATACTAACTGCAAAAAAAATTATCTGGGAAATGAGTACTAGGAGAAGGAGATAGGGGAAAATAATCTTCCATTCAATACCAACCTTCTTAAATATTGTTTCACATTCAAACTGATTATATATACACAAATGCAAAACACTTTGCAAAGAGAAAAGAATGTTTCTATTTGCTGTAATTCCACAGTTACTTTAGATGGGTTAAGGGCTGATATCAGGAAGTTTACCTTCCTTGCCCCACCCTCAGTGCCCACACTAACATGAGGTAGCTACATATTCAGCCAGTCACAGAAACTGACCTGGATTTGGGGAGCAAGGAGAAGGAATCACAGCACTGCAGTTTGTTACACAAATGCAGTGTTAGTACAAGAGGGGACAGAGGGCAGTGAATGAATGCTAGCATGGAAATCCTACTTCTTTTCTTATGTTAAAAAAGAGCAGAAATGCAGCCTGTGGATGTGATCCTACAGCACGTCAAGTTGAGGTATGTTCAGGTTGACACATTCTTGCCTTCCTTCTTTCCTTCCACTACTAGCTAGCATCAATATTCTTTTTCTTGCATCAGAACTAATATGGACATAAACATGCAGGAGATGCTTCAAGGGAGGCCACGTGTCTGGAAGCTAACCCCACAAAAATAACAAAGACAAAAAGAACAACCAAACAAGAGAACTTTTCAGCCATATCTGCTCCAGAGCAATTCAGAATGATCACACAAGATCTAGTGTGAACATAACAGGAGGTGGAAACACAAAGGCAGAAGCAATAGAGAAAAAGAGGACAAGGCAACCAAAGCTCAGATCAGCTCCAGCCAGTGCCAGCCTGACAGCTTACGTGCTTCCTCCAAGACCTGTGCACTTGCTTCTGAAAGCACCGTGATAAAATGATTAAGTATCTGGAGCTGAAACCACCAAGATGCCTATGGAAAATGAGAAATAAAATCAGGAAGCTTACTAATACACTAAATTAAGACAAGAAGCAAGAAAGTAACAGGGTCTTAAAGCTATATTAGCATAGTTTTTGCAGAGTGTAATAGGCAAGGACAAATCATTCCTGCTAAATTCACCAGACTTCAGAAAAAATCCACTTTCCAAGCCTTCATTCTGTTCAGATTTCAAATAACAGGTAGACATTAGCACTGGCTTCAGAAAGCATTACTTTTGGTATGAATTTTGCTATGCCGTTCTCAGTTAAATTAGGATACGGCAGAGATAAATTCAGATGGATTGGGAGAAGATTTAGATTGAGAAAACCAGGCTCTGGTATTTAGAAAAAAAATCAAGAGCTGCAGACTGGACTTCCTTTCTCTGTGAAAGTACCTTAACCATGGCCTCCCACATCCATCAAAATCTGAATCTTTTGTTATTTGAGGATAAATATATTTTGAGAACAACCAAACATAACCCAATTTAAGCTTGAGAGGACAACTATCATCAGACACAATAAAAGTGTTGCAAAACATAATTTAAAAGGGAGGAAAATCTTTACTCAGGGGGGGATTAGAACAATCAACCACAGTAAAATTTTCTAATATTGCAAACACTCTATAAATAAAAAACAAAGTCTCATATGGTGGAGCTATAGTAAGAGATCTAAATCTTTGTCAGTGTTTTCTTAAAACTTAAGGTAGGTATTTTCTTAAAGCTTTGATGACTGAAGGTAGATAAAAGCTACAGGGAAATTAGAAAGGATGGGTACATTAATTCCCAAGGGAAAATGAAATAGGCTATCTGCTACTGACTTTGATTCTATCAGTAAGCCAGCTACATGAGGACTGTTTCACATCATTGCAATATTCAATTTTATATATGTGAGGCATAGGAATAAATAAATGGATACTAATTAATAGGTGCAATTTCTTCCATCTGCATGCTGTAGTAGTTTGAAAAAGGCAAAAAATTATCACTGATTTATAAGAAAAAAAGAAAAGATTAGAAAGTTTGATACTGATCACCTAGCAAGAAGGTGCAGCATAAAAAATGGTAGCAGACAACAGAATGACACTTGTCATTGTGCAACCTCTCTTCCTAAGCATAAATATACATTAGCAGAAAGGTCTTTGCAACCAACTAGAATATTGTAGTATTTACATATACATTTGTGCTCCCAGTGTTGTAGTACCTTCCCATACTGAACTAAGATATTAAGATCTCTGCTAATACCTAGAGATAGTAGTAACCCTGTATAAGTTATCTGAAGACATAATGTCAAAAGAAGTTTCAGAAAGTAGAGGGTCAAGGCATGTTAAAGATTGACATAAATGTTTTAACACATGGTGAGATAAAAATAAGTGCTTCTGGAGGATGGCAATGGAGAGCATCAAGGAAAGAGTGAGAAGGACACTTCAAGGGGAAAATGCTGAGAAACAGTTGTTGAAGAGAAGGGATCAAAAGTAACTCTCATGCTTTCAATCTATTTTAAGACTTGGAGAATTCTTAGATTAAACTTTTCTAGAAATAAAAGTTGCTCAGAAATATTTTCATATGTGACTTTCCCCAGGCCTTGTGTACAAACATTAAGCAGAAGAAAGGAAATAAATTAGAATTGTGAAGTTTTGAGTATTAGCCTACCCTAGCTGAGACTATATAGCAAAGTTAAGCACATTTAATTTGGATGTATACTGACTGTTTACAGGTCAGCTACATTTCTCTAGCTTATTTGCTGTATTCTGGGACAGATGTGTGACAAGAAAATTGTCACATGGCATATCTGTTGGGAGGCTAAGGAAAAAGACACACTAGCTTTGATTCTATGACTGCGTCTCTTGTGTCTTTCCGGACTGACTTTTCATTAATCAAACAGATTAAGTCAGTTGAACTCATACTGCCTGTAGGAGCACAGCTCAAGGGTTCAACCACACTTGGTGGTTGGACTTCAGTAGGTTCATCATTTGAACATTTTTCCCTATGGAATTTGTTATGGAGACAGGACAGTCCTTTGTGCCTTAGAAAAATGAAACCAGAAACAAACAAAGCGACAAAACACACACACTCACACACACACACACACACACACACACACAAAGCTTCATTCAAACCTTTCCTTTCTACAGTATTTCAGTCCAGAAAGCAGAACTCCTATCTGCATCAGTCCTCATAAATAGCAGATGACAAGTTCCTACCACAGTATGAAGAGATTTTTAACTGATAACTCCTCCCTTTTTTTTTTTTGGCATATCAGTTCAGCAAGTATAAACTATCATATAAAATAGTAAAGAAAAAAAAGAAAAAACAGATCAGGATACTAAAAACTATGATTACATTTCCATAACAAACTGAAGCTCAACACCAACATTTTAAATTTCCTATCAAAAAACAAATGAATGGTTAAACCCCTAGCTCATGCAAATTCTTCCAACCTAAATTGTCACAAGAATGTACAAATCAACCAACTACAATGAAAGAATATGAAGGTGGTTGCTTATAACCAACTACAATGAAAGAATATGAAGGTGGTTGCTTATAAACAGTGTGAAAACTACACTGAAGATTCACTTTTCATGCACACTGTGCTCCAATATGCTTAAATATCTTTTCCTGCACAATTACCAAAAACCCTTCCAAGTACTTTCACATGCTCTGTATATTTCTCAAGAATTATAACTTAAATGCACATATGAAGTTGAGAATACTTAATTAAATTACACAAATTTTATTTTGGTGTATTACAATTTTAAAGTAATTTAAAAATGGAGTAGTTGCCAATTTCAGTGTTACAAAGTTGTACATTAAAATGGAAATGGTTATGATTCCAGTCTGCTACTCATAACATGCAGAAATAAAATATACATAGTTCTGGTAAGCCCTGTGCTTCATTATATTAGCATTTACCAACAAAAACATTTTCAAGTATTTTTTCTAGCCAGAAGTTTATCAGCTGAAGTTGGAAAGTTGGTCTATAAATCAAGGAAACAATTTCGCTATCAATGACTCTCTCTCTTACTTCAAAGTATCTATTGCACATAGAGACTTCATTAAACCAGACTACAGAAAAAAAATGTACAATAGTATTTGCCTTTCATATTGCAGTCTTAATTTATTTCAATATATTATCACATACTTCAAAATCTGAAATCAATTCAATATATTGTCACATACTTCAAAATCTGTAATCAAAAACCTTATATTTCAAATTCCTTACCTATTTTTCACCAATAAAAAGCACTTTAAAGTACTTTGTTCTTTTAATAACATGGCAAATATGGTAGTTTCATTAAAATGAAATGAATTACATTGCTATCTAAGCAAAACAATGTAAGCTATAAACAATAAAACTATCATAAAAGACTAAAAAATTGTCTTTGCACATATGTTAATTTCATTAAGATTACAAAAGACTACGTTATCTCTGCTCAATTGCTCAATAAATTCAGTATTCACAATCCACTTTTACATTCCTTACATAAGGAGTTCAGTCATTTTTAACTGTATTATGAAATTACTGTGGACTGCAAACTCCAGCTCACAACTGCATCCCATTTTCTCAGACGCTCCTCATGCCAACAGAAGATATGCAAGAAAAGGCAGATTCTGTCCTGAAGAGTTTGGAGTTTAACGGTCAAGGAAGACAGGATGTACAAACACAGTATAATGGGGATTTGGGACAAGAGAAAGCAAGCAAATTTTGCCCTATCTCATGCTTTCTGGTAACATGGAAGAATTATTTTATTTCTGTCTGTATACATGTAGTTTTGCTTGCCTTTCTGCAGATCTTAGGCTTTATTTAAAACTCAGACTGAGATAAACCAAATATTTAGGGTCTTCATCTTTTTTTTTCATTAAAATCAAGTATCAAGTCTAAACACAGCCTGTCAAGGCCATAATGTGACTTGCCACTAACAGCTTTCTATTACACAGTATATATGAAAGAATATTTAAAGAAACAAATTTTCATCCATTCAGTAAAGAATGGAACTACCATGGTATCTTTTGAAAATGGGGATTACAGAAATAAGACTAGGGAAGTTAACTGCTATTATTAATATTTTCTTCTCTTTATGTGCCTAATCCTCAAGTCACCCATCCACCTGCCAAGAAATAATATATAATCTATATAATTCCATTACATTGAAAAAAAAATTATCAGAATATGCACATATTCAAATTTGTTTATTTATGTGTCTACATATGGAGACATAGAAAGATAAATATAGATAGGTAGATAAACAGCTATGTATATTTCTTCAAAAAATTAAAATATCCTGAAAGGAAAAGAAAACTCCTTGGCTGACTATGCTAATTGCTTGTCAGTAAGACACTCATTCAGCCTTTTCTTAGGAAAATGCACATAGGTGTGAGTTTTACTATAGATATATATTTTTTAAGTTAACAATTCTGAGCATTTAAACATGACTGAAAATAGTGCCTATTATAGAAAAGGGCTAATGGAGGCCAGCACAGTACAAGTTAGGCTCTTCATGGTCTTACTGAATCAGCACTTCCTATGTCAGTCAGTGCTACTCTGTGCAATCCCTGCCTGCATTATAAAAACCACTAGCTTTGTGACAATCAAGGCAAAACTTATCAGTAACACAGATGTATTTCCAGAGAAGGTCAAAACACTCATGGAAATAAGGAAATCAAAGACGATGCCAAGATCCAGCCCCTGGTTTAACGTGACTTCAGATTAACGTCTTTGTCCAGCTTCAAAAGTGCATGGGTATCACTATTAAGGTCATCAAACTGCTGTTGCAGACAGCTTCTCACAAAATTAGATCAAAATAGACAAAATAGATTAAAATAATGGGAATATAGTTTAGCAGATATACTAAACAAGGTAAATTATTTATTCTGTTGAGCTCCATATAGAACTAGAGCCACTAAAGCCCTGGAAGAAATTGGCAGCACTGTACATACTTTCCCTGACAGACAAATTAAAGAACAACCTTTCAACCAAATACAAGATTTTATTTTAGAGGTAACCTATCCCTATTCTCCTGCTGCATTTCTTCAAGCATACATACCCAGGGTAACTTATCTATCACCAAATTACACATCTTTTTCTTTTGTCCAAGAGATTTTTTGTTGTTGTTGCCTAAAGGCACTAGCCAGAACAATAAACAGTTACAAGTTTCCTTTACACAGCTTTGCACAGGCTAAAAATTAACCTAATAAAACCTGATCACAATTGAAATGTGTGATTTTTTTTCAGCTTTTAAAAACTAGTTTTCATTTATCCTGACATAAAAATGATGAAAATATGTTTTTAAAACTTTGTAAAAAAAAAGTCCCACAGCTGTAAAATGGAATTAAATGTCCTATTTCTCAGTGGTGAGAATACTCTGAATGATCAAAATGCATTTAAAAGCAGAAAGCAAGAATTTGATATAAAATGCATAGGCTTGTCAAACAGAAGGAATATTACTAATTTCAAATTCAGTGCTGTTCATTTTTACTTTCACTAGTCCACAGTTCTCCCGATTTTTATTAACTACATTGCTGCCACTGATGAGTCCCTTTGCTACTGCATTTGACATGAAAATGAACAGAAGACAAATTTTAGGAATATCGTAAACATTCTGCTAGCAGTATCTCACATCACTTTTTTCCAATACGCAACAATATCTTCCTCCTAAATACTGAGTAGATAACAGTTATTCTTATCTACATTCATTTTTAAAAGTTGAGATACCTTAGATTTTTAAATATGTGAAGCAAGTAAAGCATCACTGTGGAACAGTGGACTCAAAGTGTTAAAATAATCACAGGACACTCTGTAGACTCCCTAAGGCACGTTTGAGTGGGTACCTCCGAAATCAAATATCAAAGCATTTGCTTAAAACTGCAGCACGTGAGACAGGAGTCCAACAATCTGTTCCTTATGGACATTTTCATTTGTGTGTTCTTTTCTTTGTCTTTAGTATGCATTTGACTCTTCACCTTTCCTTTTTTCAAACACCATAAAATATGCTACATTACTCAATCTTCTTCTCTCCTCTGCCAAATAAATTATATTGCATTGAAGTGTTCAACATTTTTGACACTCCTTACAGAAAAAACAAGTTTGCTCAAACTTGTTTGATCACTCTTTGGTATATCTAAATTACACTTGTTTAAGCAGGATCCTGTCAATGCTGTTTTCAGACTAGGTACAGACTACAGAAAAGTACAATTACTTGTTTTCCCAAGATTACTCTTTTTGGGAAGAGTGGCACTGCACATAAAGAAATATAATTTTAAACCCCAACTCATAAAGCAGTTATACTGTATCTTTAAAAGTAATTGAATGCAATTTGCAAAAATATAAAAGAAATCTTTTCAATATCCCATCAGATGCTGCAAATCCTCTCTGCTCTGCCGAGACAGGAACAGAACAGAGTAAGTATTTGATTTACCACATTCACAAAGAATTCCTGAACATAACTGCAAGGAAAAGCCTGACCTCTTGAGTTCTTACATTTTAATCACTAGACCAACATGAACACCCCACCTCTCGTTAATAATTGCTTCCTAAGAAGTAAACATAGCATGCTTGCAAAAGTGTAGATAGAAGACTCAGAAACAACTCTTCAGCTGCTTATACTTCAGATATAAACAGTACACAGTTTATAATCCACATGGAGTTTTCAGAAGGTTTTGATGTCAATGCTGTTCAAATACCTCCTCTAAAATGTTGAGTCTATAATCCTTCAATAAGTGTGAGATCAAGAACTTTTTATTGATTTCAGGTCAGGATTTCAGCATATTACAAGTCATGCAAATTTAAGGCTTTTTACATTGTTCCTTTTCCTTTGGCTACCTGCTTTTCACTTTCAAACATGCAAACTGCGATCTACGAGACTTAGAAAAAAATCCCAAACTGTTTTCCTTGCAATTCAGAATATCCAGACAAAATCCTAGGAGAAGGTTATTACTGATGCTTTGTTTGCTTATGTTATATACACAATCTATTATATGTAATCCCTGAATGTTCTGAAGAACCACTGCAAATATTAAAGAACCTTTGAACCCAAAGTTTCAGTAAGTTTCAGAAAAGTTACTTTATTCATGTAAAGTACCAGATCTAATAGACCTGTTCTACCAGAAAAAAAATGTCCCTGATATAATTGGAAAGCTGATGTATCATCCATCACTATCATGCTGAGGGATGAAAAGGTACTTCCATTTTCCTGGCAACCAATCACAAACTTTGGGTAAATGCATTCCTAAAGTATTTACCCTTGCTTCTTAGAAAATTGAAAGATGCTATCAAACCACCTAAGCTAACAAATCCTAGTAAGTATTTTAAATTTCAGAAAGTGTTGAACATACCCTAGACTCTCTTTCAATTTAGAATAAGATTTTTCAGAATTTTGCAAAATATAATGACTCCTTGCTACATGGTAGCACAGGCACTGAACCACAATAATAATACAAAATATTAATAATTTGAAATATTCTTGATGGAAATATCTAATAAGATATTAGATATTTCAATTTGTTTTTATTATTGAGTAGTGATCATTGATCTCCACTTAAGGGACCAAGAACAGAGGAAAACACAATATATAGGTATTATACAACCTCTATAATATGCAGTGTCATTCATGGAATTTCAATAGATACAGGTGTTTTTAATGAGTACGTTGCTCTGCGAGCAATGGAAGAGTTCACAAAGTGGCTACCAGGAGATTTGTGTTGGATCACCCCCACGTAAGTCCTGCCACAAAAATTGCCAATCATTGATCATGACCTCCTCTGGTCTCTCCGTCTCTTTTCTCCTGGCTGCTTTGGTTCCCTTGAGTGCTGCCCCAGAGTCCCCAAGCTGGTTGACAGCCAGGAGCAGGGCAAGATGCAATGTGTGGCTCATGCAAAAATGCAGACTAGCTGCCTAGATGGCTAATAGTCCTGCTGCACTTACACTGCATGCTTATCAGTCACAGGAACACTTGCTATCACTCTCCTTTCCTATCTAGTCAACAATTTTTTGAAAGCTTATAAAAAAATTTAAACTATAAGAACCCTGTCCCTCAAACATATTTGACTGAAGTTGGTCAAAATTTTCTGAAATGGAAACAAAAGGACAGTCAAAGACAATTGCAACAGTTGAGTTTCTTTGAGACTAGATTAAAAAACACTTGTCAAAGATGGTAAAGATAACTCGCTTTTCTGGAGGTAAGTGATTGTCATGGTTTTCTGCTTCCACAGTACTGAACTTTGTCCCTTTACATAAAGGGACATGAGACTTTACATCCCTTTACTTGAGACTATATCACATTACAGAGCCACTACACTCAGCAGTAAAATGCTGTATCTAGCCATTTGTTAAATTCCACAATTATCTCTGCCAATACTTCAAAACAATCCACCACTTTAGTAGCATAAAAAGTATTAACTATATAGATATAACAACAGAAACACTTTTCCTCTTTTGCTCTCAGACTGCAAAAGATAGCATTGTCCAAAAATGAGGGTATTTCTGAGCAACAAGATATGGAAGGTCCTAGATGAGCTTCCAATTGTGGGCAAGTAACATGGTTTGCATAGCAGCTGTCTGCATGTAAAAAATTTTTAGGTGTAATATCATTTCCCCGTAAAATTTGCCTGTAGATTCAGAGAGATAAAAACATACTAAAACACAAGAGTTAGATGTCTATGCAAATGACAGTGCATAGAAAGACTGCATGCTGTTACTTAAATGAAGTTGACAATCTCATGAACCATAGTAAATGATGGGGAAAATACAGAAAGACTTATGGATGACTACACAGACTTCCCAAATACTCTGTTATTATCTGCAGCACAACCATGATCTGAAATTACCAAAACTTTCTTCAGTACATATACATTTTAAACTAAATGTATGAAGGCCACCTATGGCCTAAAACCTGAGATTTTAGGTCACTTCTGCACTAATAATAGATTTATAGCTCCCTCTCAATAATGCTACTCTAATGCAAAGCACCAGGATGAGGCAAGTAGCATGATACATACCAATTCAATATTACTTTAGCTTCATCAGCTCTGAAGGTTTTAAGTACAAAGCGTTTGAACCTGCAGCATATTTACTACCGTTCAAGTTTAAAATCTGTTTAAGTAACTTTAGAAAGTTTTACTAAGGAACACCTAATGGTTATTAAAGCATCCCCAATCCCATTGCTCTACAGAACAACGCTGCAGACTCATTCATTCTCTTCAAGGTTTGAGTGGCCTAACACCTAACTATGTGTTAGGTCTTGAACTCTCCTTGCTAGACATATATTTACCTTATCACTACCATTTTATACAAAATTCTTCATCAGCTTCAGTGTCATTCCTTCCTTTGAGCCAGAGCTTTCACTCTTTAATTTCTGCCTTTTAATTTCACTTTGCCTCTTCTAGAGAAAAAGACATTGAGAAATTCCAAATTTCCTTTCTTATGGCTTCTGTCTCTTTATGACAATCCCCTTACACATTCTTAAAAACACAGTGATGCCTTCCTGTGTACAGCTCTCTTTCTCCAGATCTCACAAATAGAGCCAAAAAGATCTTAACTAATATGGAATTTCAGTTTAGAAGGTCACAAATTAACCAGAAAAGGGTATAAGTTAGTTTAAACAAATTACTCACATTTTCCATTTGCACCATAAAAAAATTAGATAGTTAATTTTAAATGCAAAACTTTGTAGAGTGTGCAAATCATGCCTGTATGTCAAAGTAAAATAACAAACCTAATGAGGAATGTTAAAAAAGCAAGATCCATTAGTTTAAAGATACATGGAAGCAGCCAAAGATGACAAACATGCAAAAAATTCAAAACATGATGGAAAAGGGAACAGGCACTGAACCACATAAATCAGTGTTTTGAATTCTATTTCTCTGTGGGTATAATTGTACCTTAGTTTCTTATAATGATTTATTGAGGTAAATAGTCTGTATGGTTTAACAGCTACAGCTTCAAAGTGTCAGGCACAGACTCTCCTTTATTCATGAGGCAGCTGAGTATTGGGATGTGAATTAGCTTCTGTATTCTGGGACTTGGCAAAGTTTGTTTTTAAGGTCCTTATAAAGGATTCATGTTGATGCAGCTATTCAAATGTGAAAAACACTGTGCTGTAATGGATGAAATAGAAAAGCTTTACAGTAATTCTGGAGGCAAAAAAAAAGTAAAAACATTGAAATACACCATTCAGAAATACCTTCAGCAACAGAAAACAATGTCCTAGAGTTAATTTTAATTCATTATAACGTTTTGGGGAACGCAGGAAAAAAAAAAAAAAAAAACTAAATTTCTTGATGAAGTACAAAAGTGTGAAGGGATTCCAGAATTTACTTTTAGGTTAAAATAAAACGAAGTATGAAAAAGAAATGGTAGAAGTTTTGAGCTGTGACATTCACACTTCAGGTTGATTGCCAAACCACACATTCTATTGCTCTCAGACCAGGATAAACCAACCATTAACTAATCAAAAGAATCGTCATCCATGAAAGCTATGATGGCATTTTAACAGTTTCTAATCTATTAATAAGGAAGAACAATTTGCAAAATATATTCCATTTTCTTTTTTATGTTCATGGGGCCATTCTTAGCAGAAATTATATATAGGCTCCCATGGTGTAGAAAGCCTATGAAAGCCATGAAAATTCACTAAGCTTCCTTACGCACTGTGCCAAGATATTCAGCAGGAACCTCGGTCGTTGCCAAGAAACACGTGTGCCTCAGATACAGAAGCTCTGCATGTACCGGTATTTCAACATTCCTGGATAGAAATGTGACCCCTTGATGCATACTCTGGTTTGCTGGCACACTTGCATTCCTCCCCATCTGTCAGAGTGGCAATCTGCCTTCTCACAAGGTGGGATGCCAGTTTTGGAGCACAGGTGCCAACCAAATATAGGTTTAGACTAATACTCTGCAAAATGTGGCAAATGACATTTCACCTGCAAGATCATTCTACTTCTGACCCATGCCAAATTAGGAGTGCATGCTTCATTAGCAAATGGGGTCATCTTCTGAAAATCAGAGGCAGCACCAGAAATGCTGGTTTTCTGTACAGCATCTCACAGATGACAGTCTTCAACACCAGTGTTTAATTTACAAAATGCCAAATTTCTTTAACACTGCAATTTTCTGAAATAAGACATGTCTGCAGTAGAGCACGAAAAGAGGTATGTTGAATTCATTCTTACAGGGTTCTTAAACTGGACAAGTGGATTAACAGTGGAGGAAAAGTGTAAATAAAGATTTGCATTGCCTCTTAAAGGGTTTGCTGGCAAAAATAACAAAGCTTTTATACTATGATGGCCGCCACCCCCCCAACACTTGTTTTCAATCATCAAATTCCTCATGTAATTTAGAAATTCATAAGATACTCAAATATTTGTATTAGAAAAAATGATAAGTTATAAGAACAATCGAACAATTGAGCAACAATTGAGCAATGTGAAAACCAACAAAGATAAAGTGATACTGATATAATGTGACAGTAAATGGCATCTTAATATTCTCTGAATAAAATATATTTTAAACTCTTTCTTTAATAAATTGCACATAAAATTAATCTAACAGAAAAACGTAAAAAAAAAAAAAAAACAGCTGATCAATAAACAGAATAATCCCAAAGTAGTATTGGGATTAGCATAGTCTATTTATAAATGTACATATATCACAAAACTCAAGCATCATTAGTTAAAAAAAAAAAAAGAAAAAAGAAAAAAAAAGACTGCTTTCAAGAAAAGATTTGCTATTCCTTTTCTTTGGCAATTTAATACAACTTCTGCAATTTATTTATCCCAGGATCCACCTGCTGTATCAACAGCTTTTGGTGATTTTGTTAAATCAACAACCCAGTCACAGGGGGTCATATTATGAATAATTCTGAATTATTTAGACTATGCCATTGATGTTCCCAAATGACCCAAACCCAAAGCTATTAATTCTCACGAGCACAAAATAATAAGTCAATTCATTAAATTCTATATTTCAATACGTAAATATGCAGAGTTCTGTGTCTGAGATGGAATAATCCCATACCACAATAAAGGCCAACTGGCTAGAGAGCTTGTTTGCAGAGAACTCCATGGGGGTCCAGTGGACAAGCTGGCTGCGAGCCAGCAGGGCGCCTGGCAAAGTGAGCCCAGTGCATCCTAGGCTGTGTGAACAGGAGCATGGGCGGCACGTCAAGGGATGCGCTGGGCACTTGTGACGTTAAATCGGGAGTACTGACTGCAATTTTCGTCTTCCCACTGCATGGCAGCCATTGAAACACTGGAGCTGTCCTCGAGGCACAAAATCACAATACTGTTAAATTTTCATACCCATCATAAATATCACCATATAAAGTAGGACATGAGCTTGCCTAGGTTAGGTAATTTATTCAAGGACTATTCCTTCAGACAGATAAAAATATCCTGATGCTTGAGCTACAGGTTTATATTCTCAAAGCCAAAATGCATATAAATTGCTACAGTATTGCACCTGCAACTTAAATGTCATTTATTATCAAAGAAGGCATATCCAAATGTTAACGTCAACTGCAATGTACATAGAGGGCACAGTGGGTTCTTGGCAAAATTGCCAGATAGTTTATGGTTTATTAAAACTGTATATAACTTTAAAAGAAAATCATTACATTAAATTTAAAGAGCTGATGCAAGAAATAAGATTTTGGTCTTTAATAGGTAAGACAAGAGTAACGAATTTTTGAAATTTATTTATTAGTCATTCAATGCCAACAGCCTGAGGCCGATACTGAATTAAAAAAAACAAAGGCCTAGTAAAATAGTAAAAGAGAAATTTTCTGCTTTTATGTCCTTTTGTGCAGTAAAGATGTTACAGTAACTAAAATGAGCAAAACTTTAGCATTGCCAAGGAGACATAGTTTTCAGAGTTTACTTACAATTTGGGATGTGAAAAGTCTTCTGTGTTCTACTCAGCATGAAAGTGAGGAAACAATATTTCTTTGCAAAAAAGACTCTGACTGTATGATTTGGGAGCCATGCACATATACCTGAGTGCAAATGTTAATGCACCCATTTTATTCACATCTTGAAAATCTTTCTCAAACTGTTTTGGACTGAAGGGAAACTATCAGTCTAAAGATACATGGTTTTATTTCTTATTCCTTACTACTGACCATTTCCACAAATGTTATTGGTCCCCAGCAAGAAGCAGGTATTTCAATCACACAGTCAAGGGCTGCATTTTCTTATTTTCATATAACGGGTTGATACCAGCTACAACTAAGAGACACATGATTGGCCTTGACTGGTTATCTGGCTGTAAAAACCTGCCTGTGTTTTGTTTCCAGCAGGACTGAATCTAGAAAAAGTTGCCTTAATTTACCTCTTATGGTATTAAGAATGTTTCTTTTTTAATCTTTGTATTGAGGACAAAGCCTAATACGTACAACAGTACGGCAAGTCTGAACAATGTTGGATTGAAGAAGATAATTTCTCTCTTCTTTGTTTTCTTCGGTCGTTAAACTGGGGCAACATTTGCTTTTTCTGCAGTATGAATAATAAATAGACTGCTCTGCCACCCAGAAATGAAAGTGAAGATAGCCTTCTTTGTATTGATGTGTTCCCTGTCTTGTTTATGACAAAAACTGTTTTGTTTGGGAAAGGGAAGTGTTCTAAGAAAAAGCTTTTATAAGATGTTCAGAAATATAAAAGCCATTTAGGGATGAGGACATCTCTACCTCTTATTTTGTTAGCCCTTGAAAGGGCTTCTTAAATGTTAACAGCTATGACTGCCTTCTCTCAACTGATGCTGTCTTCTCAGCAATGCTTTTGTTGATATCTCTTAGTTTACTCTTAGCTTGTCTCCTTCTCAACCACTTAAAACCAAACTTTGCAAGAGCTTGGAATAGAACAAAATCATAAAACAAAAGCACACTGAGTAAGTATATTGTGCAAGCCAGGTAACAATAGAAAAAAAAATCTCTCCCATTTTCAGTCAGATGAAGAGGGTTCCCCCCCCCCCCGCCCCAACTCTCCTCTGTATGTTGCAGTGACAACTACTAAGCAAAGCAGGAATTATTTTCATCTTAAATTGTGTGCTTGAAGAGTGTGTATGTGTACATATAAAATATTTTTTAGTTCAAGAATTAAAAGAGTTGTCATGTCTTTCCCACAGCAGCATTCCCTGCCTCAGTGATAGCTACTTTAAGCATCAGAATTTCGTTAGTAACAATTAAATACTCTATAGTACTTGAGGTTGATTCCATTTTATAGGCCAATAGACACTGACATATTTTCAACTACAGTAGTCCAATTACACTATAGCTAATATTTACTTGCTTTGAACACACACTGTGCAATCATTAATTCAATTCTAACCACTGGCAAGTAGAATTTTACCCGAATTTATTTCACAGATAAAGCAGAAAGATGAGAAAAAAATTTCAAATTTGCCATTTAGTCTTGGACAGAGCCAGGATGATAACAGGGCAAGATTCGACTTCAAATCCATGGCTCCCAAGCCAGGGCTATCCAATTTCTCAGTTACTATGCGACAGTTTCATTACCGCTCCTTACACAGTGGCTGCATGACAAAGAAATCCTTATCACATTATACAATATTTTTAAAAAATAAGTGTTTTGACTGTCAGATCTAGTTTTGGTTTAATCTACTCATCTACACAAAGTTCCCAACATTTTTTTTTCTAACATCCTCCGAAAGACTCTTCAGAGACAGAAATGCTTCTGCAAGATCTACTTAGGATCTTGCAAGATCTACTATAGAAAAGCTTTCCCACACCCAGCTTTCCTAAGCTGTTGTCTGCCTGAAGGAACAGGAATTACTGAGGTCTGAAACTTCAAAGTGAACTGCTGGACACAATCTTAACACAATTTATTTTCTTGTGGTATTTCGCATAGCAGAGCAGTTGTCCCTTGTCTCCACCCACTCCCAAAGATGCTTCCCATCCAAAGCCTAGAGCTCACTACAGAAGCAGAAATACAGAGAAAAGTATAAGACCGAAAGTTATAATGGTAGATAACAGTGACTAAATTTGTCACCTCTTCGTCTTTTCACCTCATTGTTTGTCTGTGTCTATTCATAATTTCCAATAAGATAGGTCAAAAATCCCTTCCACCCGTTCTGAAATAGATTAATATTTGGCATGGGCATCTAATCTTTATGTCCTCAACACCAAATTCACAATAGTCTGTGAATTTATGAATTATGAGGGACTGTCTCAAAGAAACATGGAAAATTCACATATTACCCAGACACTCACCCTCTATTTTGTTTATATGCCAGTGTAGTCACACAATTTGAAAAAGACAGATTTCTTCTCAGAAGCTCAATATTGCTTGTTTTCCCACAATTCTTTTTTTTTTTTTTTTTGTCAGTTCTTCAAAAGACAACAGCAAATACAGCACTAAATTATAGTATGATAGGATTTTCGTAACTCTGCCCTTTCTATTTTTTCACTCCCCCTCCATTTGCTAGCCCTACTGGAATTAAATAAAGCTAACTAGTCTTATATTCTCATAATTATCTTTACTCCATAAAGGTAAGTACAACCTTTGCCCAACCCATTGAATACTGGAAGAATTCTTGGGTGTTTTTTTAAGCAGTCTGATCACTCAGTTTTTCACTGCTTCCCATAAGTAAATAGATGCCATATAATGTTAGTGACATATTTTTTAATTAGGTACCTCTTTCCTGCAAAATAAGAACATTTTCATCCCAAGTGCGAAATAAGATAAGAAACAAAACATCTGTAAGAGGCCCTTATTAAATGTCATCTGCACATCATTATTCAAAATGCAAACAAAACAAAAAAAAAGATTGCAATAAGCCATGTAAAGCAATAATATATTTCAGTCACCCAGAAAACAACTTGAATTTAATAGAACGCCACAACTTAGGGACAATATCTATTCTGGGGTTTGATAAACATTATTTTCTTCTTCCCTCCTCCCCCCTCCACTTTTTTTTTTTCCTCTCCAAAAGCAATACTTCTCAATTTGTCCCATAAGGAAAGTGTGGGTATTAACCTAAAATTTCATGCTTTTTTTTTTTTTTTTTTCTTAAGGAAGAAGTCTTTAGGCAGAATAGCACAGGAACTGTACTAAACTGTACTCTATTACCATAAAATGAGAGAAAAAAATAAAATGATACAAAAGGAGACAATTTCACACACTAGAAATCTGGAAACATAGTGGCATACTATAAAGCACATTTTTTCCTATTATAAAGTGATTATATTTTATTTGCATATATATTTTATATGCCATTTTTATATTTTATATGACTTTCATATTTCACACCCTTTCTGTAAAAAATCATTTAAAAACAGCCATTCCAGTTTGATGAATTTACCATGACAGACATGTCAAAAGAAATATCTTATATATTTAAATACATGAAAAGGTCATTCAAGGAATAAATAGAACATTCTCTTATGTTAATGCTTCCTTCTATTCTTTACCATTACCAAAACAAACAAACAGATTATGGAAGTTTTGAACAACCAGTATAACAGTCACATCTTTGTATTTGATTTTGCACACAGTGACATAATACCTAGAACTAAGATTTTAAGTATCACCATCCCCACGTGGTTTTGTGTGATTAATAATTGAACATAATGACCTCCTGCAGATACCTTTAGCTCTAAATCCACCTACCTAGGATTGGGAAGGATACCAGCACCTCTCTACATTACTAGATCTGCTGAATTTTATGCTCCATCTTCCAGAGCTTTATCTTACCAGCTCTTCTTTATTTGTATTTCCAGCCTACAAAAGAATAATGGGGATATCTGAATAATAAAGTATAGAAGATTATAAAGTATCAAAACATCAATGCACATCCTCAAAAGGAGATTAAACATCACATTTCTAAATCTATGAGGAGGAAATTCATAGAAAAACTTAGATAATTCATCCGCTAAACACAAAGATTGCTCTCAAGGACAATTTTGAGCAGAAGCTGAATTTTAGAAGGCCTATAAGAACTTTGAATTCACTACAAGTACAGCATAAACTTCAGGAAGCTGAAGCTAAATACCACCCTCTCACCCAAAAACCCTTTAAAAACAAGACTCATCCCCAGCTCTGACCAGCACTCAAATGATGTTAACTTAATAAGTTAACAATACCAGCCCTCCCACCTGACTCCAGGTAGGCAACAAAATTCCCGACCTTCTCCAGCTGCTTCAACATGAAGAGAAACCATTTGCAAGGACCTGGATGCCCTTTGAAAGGTGCTGTCCATCATCAGCAGGTGTATGTGGTTACCTCTAATTACTATTTGCAGGGCATGGCCTTCTGCTTGCACATGACTGACGACACGAGGCTTTAATAGGCACTGACTACCTTATCCCTTCTTTCCCCTAACCTTCACAACCCAAAATGGAGGATGGAGCAAGAGAGGGAAGTGAGTAGACTGTATGTGCACACACAGACACTGCACCTCACAGAAGTCCCATTTGACTGGGTGTATGTACACATATGTAGGTGACCTGCAGATTTCCCTCACCTCCCCAAACTACATGGTCCTCTACAGAGGCAGCTGGAGCCCCCAGTCTAAAATACAGGGCTGTCAAACCCTGCCCGCATCTCCCTAACTCTTTCAGGATCCAGCTGGAATTACAGCTGTAGAGCTCTGGACTCTAACACAAGACATGCTACAAACATCAGCACAATTTCATGAGGTGTGTTCAGATCTGTAACCCCTTGGGGCATTCTCTAAACTGAAATAGTGATACCTCAGTATTTTTCTGACATAGAGCAAGAAAAATGCAAAGCATCTTTCTGAGCAATTCATCTCTCCAAGTCGAGAGGCAAGAGTGGGTCTGACTGGCAGCCAGGTTAGAACAGTTTTAGCACCAAAAGACATAAAAGGTAAGCAAAACAAAACGCCTCAGGCAGATCTCAGCACTTGGAAATAACCTAAGGAATGGATTTAGGAAGAGTTTAGAAAATGTAAAAATTTTCCAATCTTCCACATAGATAAAAGCCACCACAATCAAATCACGTAAGAAGCATCATGTTACGGTGTTGCCAGTAAAAGATGCGTGGGGAGCTCCCTCGAGCGTCTGCGAGGGCGGCGCTTGTGCGAGACTCGTACGCAAGGCGTACGCACAACCACCCCGCAGCTCGTGCCACCGCCAGACCGGCCGGGAAGACGCCGGGGCTGCCACACACTTCACGGAAGCCCCAGCTCGGGCTTTCTGGCGCTCGCCTTCCCTCCTCAGGGATTACCTCAGGCTCGCAGCCCGCCGCCTGCAGACGCGCGCGCGGGCAGCGCACCACACGACGGCAGCAATGCAGCCACCTTCCCCGAACGGGGCAGCCCTGCCGCTGCCGCCTGCGAGCGGCTCCTCTACCGACACGGCAACGGGCGCCCGGGCTCTGTGAGGGGCCAGCGAGGCACCAACCGACCCCCACAACAGCTCGCGCCCAACCGTCGCCTAACGGTCGCCCACGGTCGCCCGCGAGCCGCGAGCCACGCCCTCACCGCCCCCTGCGGGCGGAGCGCGAGGCGGGCGCCGCGCTGCGACC
>JAWLRI010000355.1:2750926-2840991 GCA_034781795.1 Crypturellus tataupa | reverse complement strand
GGCGGCGCCGCCGCGGGTGCCCCCGCGGGGCCGAGGGGGCCGCGGAGCTGCCGCGGGAGGCGGCCTCCTTCCCCGGCGCTGCCCGTGCGCAGGCCGCGCTGGGGGCAGTGCTGAGGCGTGTGTGAAACGTATCCGTACGTTATATGAATAGCGCGGCGTGCAGCGTAACACAGCCTTGCGCGGGGTTGGGAGCGAAGGCTGCTACACCCCTCGGCAGGGGGGTATTAAAAAGTGATAGTGGGTTGCATCTCACAAGTTAAGAATAACAGATGGCCAGATTATTTAAGGAAAAGATATTCTGAATCAATTCTGGTGTCAGGCTTTCTGCAGAAGATTGCGCAAAAATATAATGGCATTATTATTATTATTTTTTTACATGTACAAAGGGTAACTTTGACATTGAAAGTCTACTTAAATCATCCTGAAAAGGCAGAATTTTACTTATATCCGTTTATGTTGCTAGAATATTCTAAATTGAAGTGCTGTTTTAAAAGGGTGGAAGCTAAAAACTTACTAGAGGATAGAAATGCAACACCGCCTTAAAACATCCCAGTGCCACCAACTGCAAGTTCTGCGTGGACACTCACTGTGGCTGTTACACCAGGTCTCGCCTCTAGGGCTACATTTGACAAGCCTCCAGGATGTGGCCAGCGTAGTGCCCAGTGGTATGGAGATCCTGCTTGATGCTGGGAACAGCCTGTAAACAGGAGGGTGTACATGTAAGCTGCAGAGGCTGAACATCAGAGAAGTGAACCAGGAAAAAAAAAAGCTAAGATGCCACAGTCTAAATTCGCACACTTATGTGTTGTTTTATAGTTGACTGACATACCAGTATGGTTTGATGACTTTCTCTTTAGAGTGGCAACGAACAGGAAGGAAAATGGAACCAGTTTGGGGCATGTGGGAAAGTAAAGAATATCTAATGGTTGGGGTTTCTTTTTCCAGGTAATTCTTTTGTGTATAGACCATATTTGTTAGCTGTTGAAACTTACTGTCTTACAGTTGGTTGTCAAGGTTTGACAGCAGACCTTTTCTGTTCCGAGATTTCCAGAATGTTGGCAGAGCTGTCAGTGCCCCCTAAAGCTCCAAAACACTGCGTTTTCTTTTAGAAAGAACATACTGGCCGCCTTGTTATCGGAGACCACAGATCAACCTCTCACTTCAGGACAGGTCAGTTTATCCAATAGCCGATACAAAGCTGGAAATTAAACACATTACATCTCAGTTCTTTGAGCTTAACATGTATTTTGGGGAAGGATTTCAAGTTTTTTGGCTGAGGCTGAAGATAGGTCAGGTTGTGAGGTTATAAAAATGTCTATTTTTTTTTGAGACTACTGACAAACAGGTGTCGCTGACTGATTTTACTTCTCTTCAGCAAAGTACTTCTGGCAGTCAGCTGAACTTGTGTTCAAATGTTTTGCAAATTAGGGTCTATACTGCCTCACTCTTACTCTACAGGTGAACTAAAGAACTATTTTATTGGTGTTGGGACCTAGGAGTGTCCTAGGAGGGATGCATCTTCATTGTTGCCAAGTATGGCCACCTAAACCTCTAACATCCTTGTGTGTGAGGGGGAACAAGGCTGATTTCCCCGCCCATCCCATCCCCAGTCCTTCTCTTGATTACTTACTGAACAGATAATGATCTCTGCCTCACAGCAGCAAGGTAGAAGATAAAAACACCTGCAAAGCTATCTTGGTAATTGGTAGTATATTGTAATGTAATGTAATTAGTAGTTGATGTCATATAAGATACAGCCCAGATAGCTTATTTCTTATCAAGTTTGCTCAGGTAACAAGTCAAAGTACACTAAACTTAAACTGTGCTTTTGACTACTTGAGAGAAGCCTTGATAAAGCTGTGAGGAAGAGTTACTGCCAGGGTTCCAGAAAACTTTTCCCCAGTATGATCCACTAATAATTTTTTGTCTGGATATTGAGATAAAGAAGCAAAACCACAATGAAGCCTGAGGATCAGCTCCAGGTTCTGTCAGCTGCTGAGTGACTCAGAATCATTTCCTTGTACCTGACTTTTCTAGAAAGGGGATGTTTTCCTCTAAAGAATCCTAAGTGCTTGGTTACTCGTAAAAGGTCAAGATGCTGCTTTTTCAGCAACAGACTAGCACAACATTTGTTCTCTTAATGTTTTCCTTTTTTTTTTTTTTTTTCCCCAATGTGTCTTCTACCATACAGCTACATCTACAGCTCTGATTTCTATTGAGGAAATGTGAATTTGCAATACAAAGTTTCATTTTACAAAGTTACAAATTAAAAGTTAAGTGTTGTAAGCCTGTGGGGCTGACAAGGTCAGGGAAATCTCAGCTATTCCAAGACCATTAAAAATAACATTCCTTTATATACTTACTGAAATAAGTAGCTACACAAGGCCTGTAAAGTTAGCTGATGTTGTGCTAACTAGACACGGAAATTAGTTTTCCTGCCGCTTTCTAAAGATGGACAAAAATAAGACGCCGAGAAGTTGTAATATTGAGCTTTTGTTTGTGAGGTAGAAAAATACACCATGCATAGTACTTCGGTCTGAATGTGTCAGGTCTTAGTCTCATCTTTGTATTAGAGCAACTTTACTGGCATCCTTTGCCTATAAACCTGATGTTTTGTATATAATTACAGTAGTCAACTCTATATATAGTTTCCAAGCAGGCTAAATTTCAACTCTTTCACATTATATAGCAATGAACTTTGAAAGTCTGGTGGCTTTGTGTAATTGGATATCTTTGTTGATTTGAATGAACCATAACCAAAGTACCCTGGAAATGCAGGGGAAGAAGACAAGAAAATGAATGAAGAACTAGAGTCTCAGTACCAGCAAAGCATGGACAGCACGATGTCTGGGCGGAACCGGCGCCACTGTGGACTGGGTTTCAGTGAGGTACTAACTTGTTTAGCCACTTAATGATTTCTCCCGTGCTTCACTATGACAGGGTGATACATGGCTTAAATGTTTAATGACCGTGAGTAGTAGCAAACTTAAGCAATTTAGGTTAAGGCACAAACCTGCTGCATTCGATTCCTGTTTGTGTACATTGTGGTAACTATTTAAATGCCCCGAATGATTGATGTTTCTCATTGTTCAGAGAAGGGGTACAACATGCATAATGCTGCATAGTAGTCAAGACAGATTAGGACAGAAAGTGAGAAATCTGTTAAACCAGGCCCTTGACAGGGAATATATGGGAAGTTAAGGTGACCACCTACACTGTCACTGAGAGCTAATTAATTAATGTTTTAGCTTCTTGCTGTGCATATACCTCTCTGTTGTACTTTCCAGAGCACTAGAGGGAGACAGAACAGGGAAATTGTCTGTACAAAGACCTGGAGTTGTTCATTAAGTTGCCACCTGACTTGTCAGTGTAGGTGGACAAACAGGAAGAGAAGTGTGAGGGTAAACAACAGAAAGAGGTTATTGGGAAGCTACTTCCACTGCAAGTGGAGAGGTGAACTACTGATTTTTTTTTTCTAACTTTTAGCATTAACTACTGTAAAGAACCTTGGCAAAATGTTTCCCAGTGGAGTACAAGAAACTGTATAGTGCCAGGAATTCATAGTGTTATGAACAGAAAAGCTTTGTTCTTTAGGGGCACGAACAAAAATCCATGTCAGGGCTGTCCTTGTTGGCAGCAACATCACTGGATGACTCTGGCATTCCAACCACAACATTGTAATGTTGTGTGCTAAACTTATTGCCAAAGATTATTTATGAATATGAATTTTTGAAGACCTTGGCACTTCGCTTCAGTATGTTTCACACTGTGACAAATATTCAAAGTGGCATGCCATGTATCAAGTCAGCCAAAGTAAAGAATTACTGAACTGATGGATTCTGAAACTCTTTAAATTCATTTAATGGTATCTTCAGGATTTCTGTTGTAACTGAATGAAGATGTGCCTGATGAATCCATGGATGTTATATCCAGTACTGTTAAACACTTCCCTAGAGTTGTTTTCTGTCTGATAATTTAACAAAGATTTGTGTTTTGAACACATCCCACTTAAAAATTAAAATGAAAGCCATTAAGCAAAACATTCTCACTGAACACTAAAAGGAGTTACCAGTACCTAATGGTTTATCTATCTCATAATCTGATTTTCTAGTTTCAGGATGGTGATGAACAAGAGGAGGGAGTTGGAGACTCCTCTGACCATGAGAGTTCAGAGGATTCTGAAAGTGGCTCTGAGTCTGAGCAAGAGGAATCTGCAGAGGAGCTACACACTGCTGAAAAACACGAGGAAGCTGAGGTTCCAGAAAACAAAAAAGAATCAAAAAGCAATTATAAAATGATGTTTGTTAAAGCCAGTGGTTCATAACTGCAGATGTAACAGCTTTGTATTTAAAGTACAGTAAGCCTTATCGTTACAGTGCAAAGTGGAGGACTGCTACAGCACAAATCTTTGTATTATGATTTTAAGAAGACCCTGTTAGATGACAAAAAGTAGTATTTGCTTTCAGTTGCCATGGATAACATTTTTATGGGCACAGTGGTATTCCTGTTTTTTGTAAAGTGTATAAAGTACTGGATGAAGAAATAAATTCTTTTTGTTTCTGCCCTATCTCTGATGTTATCTAAACTATCTTTACCCTTATTCCATGTCAGATCTTGTTAGTGGTTTCTTTTAAGGAATACCCTAGTCTCAAACTTTTAAATATAATATTACATGTTAATTACTGGATGTTTACTGTTGATTATTGGATGATTAGTTATAAATACGAGTATCAGCTCTATTCTGTGTTGTACTATAGTTTTAAACAGTGATTCTGTTCATAGCTGCTAGTCTTGACAAGGCAATCACTCAGTTAGTGGTCATATTGCTGTGTTCATCTGAAGACATCTGAAGCAGTTGTATGGTGAGGTTCTAGAAATACATAATATAACAAAAAGCACTAGCTGCTGCTATGATTTTATTGTGGTACTAACAAAGATGAAAACTGTACACCAGGCATAAGCTGTAGCTCTAAATATTTCTTACTAGAAAAGAGTGATTTCTGAATTACTGGCTTAAAGTTTGCAGCACTAAGTTGATTTTAATAAGTCCTCCTGAAGAAACTGGTTTTCCTGGGCAGAAAAATATACTTTAATAATGGAAAATATAAATAATTTAGCTTTTTAAAAATAAGATAGAACTAAGTATGCAAGCCCTCTTTCCTCACCCCACACGCACCAAGTGGATATCTAGAATAAATTACTAAGACACAGTTCCACCTCTTGAATTTATATGCTTAAAAGGTTAAGAGTTCTACTAAGTCTGTCCCATTCTTCTAGAAATGTGCAACTTCTCATTGTAGTAAAACTACTAATAAAACAGCAAAATGTTACAGACTTTGCTGCTTCAGAGTACAGACATCAATCACCTCTCCTTGCTGAGAGGACATGAGTCAAGGCTGTAGCTCAAGTACAGTATCATTCTTCCACAACTGTGTTTTAAGAAGCCTTGGGGGAATCTTCCATTTCTGTACACTATGATACGCAGATAACATTCACAAGTCAGCTTATGTGAAAGCTGCCTGTACTCTCATGTGAAAGATTTATTGAACATAAACATTGCAGCATCAGGTGTGAGGGGGGGGACTTGAAGTTAGTTACATTTTGG
Source organism: Crypturellus tataupa (assembly GCA_034781795.1). Classification (NCBI taxonomy): domain Eukaryota; kingdom Metazoa; phylum Chordata; class Aves; order Tinamiformes; family Tinamidae; genus Crypturellus; species Crypturellus tataupa. The sequence goes on along the minus strand of JAWLRI010000355.1, from coordinate 2,835,386 downwards.
AAATAAATAAAAGCAATATCATTTTAAATAAAAGCTGACTGAACATCCCGATTAAGGTATTTACATTTTTTTTTTCTCCAAAGTAATTAAACTGTTTTAAGATAAGAACCACTTTTCAGTAGACAGTGAAGCTGAGTCATTCGTACTCCTCTTGTGGATTCTTCTTGTTTTCCTAATATTCCATATCTCTAATACATATATTAAAAAATATATTGTTCTTGAATGAAGTAAGGGAAACAGTTTACGAGAGCTACTCTGTGACCAGGAAAATGTAAAAGTATAAAAGCTGAAGAAGAGATAGTCTTATTCAAAACCAGACTTTGGATTCATGGTAAGAGAGTACTTATTTTGAAGAGAACAGTTTTGGTGTAAAGCCTTTAATACCTTCAAGATGTGGCTTTAGTTGAGGCCTGAAACAAAGGTAGTGTGAAATCTGAAGAAAACCCCAGTGAATAAGAATGTAAGAACCACTGAACAGTTGTTTTTTTTTTTTCTCAATTTAAAATTTCTAAAATGTCCTAAAACCACCTTAAAAAAAAAAAGACATTGCACAGCAAGGTTATTTGTCAAACACAGTAGTTCAAACGAGGTTCATCCCTTGAAGACAGGGGATAGTCAAGCTGATTAATTTTCCTTATAGATTGAGGTAAATTTTGTCCTATTCAGGACAAAAGTTGTGCATCCATCAGCATGTCACAGTTAACTTATTTTAGCCATGATTGCTGTTTTATTATTTCCTGGAAGGCAATTATAAAACTAAGGTTTTGGCAGAAAGAGCTGCCATTCGCTGACCCCTCCGCCTTCTCCATGTCAGCAGCAAAGGCAGTGCTGCTCACAGTCCTCCTCGCTGCTCACGCAGCTTCAGCACGCACCTAAACAGACTGCCTCTTCCAAAACCCGGTCAATGGCTTCCGTCATTGCAGAAATGCGCTGCAAGACAGGAGGCCTTGGTCTCCTTCCACTAGTTTCTAAGGAAGGGCAAGAGAGGACCTGACTCTGAAGCTGGGTGGCTTTTCTGCCCAGGGCAGCCCCCTGGGTAAAGCAGATCCATGGGGCAGTCTCTGCATGGGTCTTTGCCCCGCAGCACAGGCTACCGCTTCCCCTCTGCCCTGATCTGATTACAGCCTCTCGTCTTTACCAAGGGATTTTGCCTTTAGTCTGAAATAGAAATTAGCAGATAAATGTAGGCTAAAAAGTAACTAGGATAAAAAGAAAAGTGAAATTAAACTATTCTAATAGCAGCTCTTACCAGAAAAAGTCGAACAGCGTAACTTCCATCCCCCAAATACATTACACTAAATATCTGAGGAGGTTTGGTCAGCTAATCTCTGATGCTGAACAAAAAGCAATCTCAAAATAGGAAAAAAATGCACTTAATCACATCTGCTTCTACATAACATTCAGAAATGGATTACCAAGATCCACAAAGCAGCCTCTCTCCAGGACATTTCTTCATACGTGCCAGAAAAGGCTAACTTAGTTCTGCGGATTCTGAAATTAATCCAAGAATCAGTTTTACCAGTATTCGGTATAATAGCTTCAGCCTTAGTGGCACGGATAAAAGCAGAGTTGACACAGCTCTCATGCCCTGGAGACACGGAACACAGAGGAAAACCAAAGCTGGTCTCTTGGCTGATTCTGGTGTTAGTTCTCTACTTCTTAGGTTGGCAAAGTTGCTCCCAGAGGTGACAGCAAAACATGCAAGGAGAGGCTGATTCAGAAAGAGGAAACTATTTGTCTTTTCAAACAAGCTTTGGCCATAGAAACTCCATAACTCAGAGACCAGCTCCCTTCCATCTCAATGAGAAAGGTAGAAGTCTGACCACACTTCCCTTAGGAAACAACTGATGCAAGTTTGATTTGTCAAGAAAAAGGGTTTGTATAAATTTTCACCTGTTCCTAAATTGAAATTTATCTACGCAAAGGTTCATACATTATCAGCATTAGCTAATGTTTTCCAAATACTCCCAAAGCATTTGTCTTTGGAAGATGGAAAGCGCTTGACCAAGCCTGTGCGTGTCTGCGCATGGTGCATTTCCCTGTGGAGTAGGGAAAGAAGAAAACCACTGCAACCCACAGCACCCACAGGCTCCGCGGTGGCAGGAGGGGAAGCTTCAATGCCAGGTAAAAGAGGATCTGTTTCCTTCTTGCCATGAGACACGCAGGAGTTTCTGAGGCCAAGGGAACTGAGCCTCTATAAGGTGCCCTGTAGCTTTAGGCAGCAGCTTGGCAGTTTACTGTCTCTTTTTTTCCCTGAAGAGGAAGCTGACACCTCGATTCCTGAAGCACAATTTATAGGCCAGCTTCAAAGCTCTAGGTCTTTCTAAGGCTGCGGTTGGGGAATTCACATCAAAGATGATGTGCACATGTTGTTCTGATGTCAGAGCGGACGTTGGTAGAAATCTCTGCGGATTTACTACAGTCCCCAGAACAAGGACTAAATTATGCACTGAGGCTGCCTCTGTAAACTGCAGGAGATAAAGAGAATAAGTGGCAGTACAATATCTCCTAATCAAAGTCTGGCATAGTCATTTGCATCGGGTTCTCAGAAGCTGTCAGGGGATTAAGAGATGGGACATATGTCAAGGCACCGCCACTGATGGGGCAAAGAGCAAGTTAGGTTTATGTTTTCTTAAGACTGACACCCAAGCTACATTTTTCCTCAGAAAAATATCCAAGCAGTACAAAGGTACCGAGCATCACTTATGGACAGCTGAAAGTTTCCTCAGCTTCTGCACCAACATTGAAGAAACAAAACACTCACTAATTTGACTTGTTTTTGAAGCACAGGTGAAGAATAAGATCATACCAACAGCCTGTGCTATTACCTATCCATCTCCATTGTTATTTATGGTATCCCGTAGCTCAAGAAGATCTAGTGGAGGGAAAAAAAAAAATAACAGATGACAAGAGAGTTTTTCTATCTTCAGTCAAGCTATATATACGGGGCTTACCTAAATAAAACTTTTCACCTTCTTTCTAACTGCCCATCTTGCTCGACAGTAAAATGTTTTTTAGCCATTCTCACAGTAGATAAGTTCTTTCAGAGATTTTCAGTTATCTTTCTGTATCAGGTGAGCAGTGCCCTTTCTAAACGTGGTAAATGAAACCACATTAAAGACCAAAAAACAGTTGGACAAACTCTTAAGAAAATACCCCCAACCGCTTCATTTCATTAAGGTTGCATCTTGCATAATCAATTGGAGTATCAAAAAAGCCTCAGAACCCCTCCTGTATCTCAGAGATGAATCAGAAAACAACCTAATAGCTTTTCTCAGCTCTGCTACCAGAGACAGAATCCAGCCAGCCCCAGACCCCTCACAGCACAGCAGAACTGAGCTAAGAGACTGGAGCCACCCCAGGCTCCTGGGAAAGCTGTTCCTCTGGGAAAGAGGGGCTTTACTGATACAAGCTATTCCTAACTGGAAAAAAAAAAATCACTTAAAAGTACAGAGAAGCACAACAGCATGCAAGAAAGATGATAATTCCTGCTATACTCAAAACATTCAGTCATCAATGATTTCTCCTCTTTACCCTCCAGCACCATCTATACTTCTACTCTCATTTATCCCATTCACAGAGTGCTTTTCGTACCAGGATGGGGACTCACATTCTCTCTTGCCACGTATTCCAGCTCCTTCAATCTTTTTACAGTTACCTGACTTTAAATTACTAGGCTACCCTCCACTCTCATCCCCATCTTACTCGCTCCTGGTTGCAGATGCATCACTGCACTTATTTCCTAAAGACCCACTACTCACCTTTGTCTCTTCACTTCCTTCACCACTTTCTTACGCTGTAGCTTCTGGTAAAGAGGTTCTAGCAGGTAACAAGAAAACGTCATTGTTCTTTAAGTTTGAATAACAGTTTTATACAGTTTTTGATAGTTGCTCGGTAAATGATGTCCACGTGTTGTAGCTTTCTTCTCTGGAGGCTGCTGATTTCCCCAAGGCAACAAGAAGCACAATACTATTAGGTAAACAACAAGTAAACTGTACACAACAGGCTACTCCACATGCAATACCTTCTGGTTTCATTTTGTTTTATAGTTAAAACTCTTCTGTCATCTCTCAGTAATTTTATGGTAGGCTTTATAATTTTACCTTCCTGCTAGGGTTACCTGTGGCTTAACATTCAAAATACGGTTGTGGCACAGAATACCTCAACAGCCTTGTATTAAAAATGCTCTTTAAAATTCCAAAGCTTTGAACTAGAGAAATCTCTCAAAAAGTTTTCATGGAAAGTTCATCTCAGCTGGTTTAATTCAGCTCCAGTTAGATGCACCTTTTCAAATAATAGAAAAAACTGTAACGGGGTCAGACCCAATCAATACAGTTGTTCAAACAGAATTTCAGGCACTGTGATGTGTGTACATTTTGTGCTCTTTCTTTGTACTGCTCCACTATGAAGAAAGGTTGCTTTTGCTAGTAGAGCAATAAAAGTCTTAGCCTTTCGAATGGAGCCAAATAACCAACGGGGATGTTTACTAGGTTGGAAAAATATAGCAGTTTTTTATGTCTTTGCTGAGCATGTCTTTGTTCATTTTATAACTACGCAATACATACAAACATGCTGCACAAGCCAATACTTTTAAATACCCAGACATAAATCAGAGGAGGAAAGCATCAAACAGCCTTAGTGATCTTCAAAGTTTTGAGACTAAATAAATCTGGTCTTTCCTTCATATAACACCCAGAAGTTAATTGCTGCAGCACAGGCACTGATATAATATACATATATATTTCAAGATCTAGAAATTAGTTAATTAAATAGTGCGGGTGCAAAAATAACACTGTAAGCCAACCCCAAAGGTGCTGGGAGTACTCGCCTTCTCAAAACACCAACTCCCAAAGGCTGCGGCTACTCGAGAGCACCTCACTTGACCCCTGACAACGTTTATGAAATAGCAGCTCAGCCCTGGTAGTATCTTTCAGGAAAATATGAGGAGAAGGAAAATTGTGCAAGTTGAAAGAGGTTAAAAGAGTGCTATGTATGAGTATTAGGCTGCAGTTTCAGAAATGCATCTACGCCGTAAAATTTTAATAACCTTAAGGCAACAAACGGAAAACACTGCCCAGTGTAAAAGGGGAGAATTCAGTTTGTACCATGTTTGCTTGGTATAACATCACAAAACACTGCACAAGAACTTTTATTGCTTTCTAGTATATTCCTCTTTCTTGTACAGCCACAAATACGCAAGTTGTTTGACCTAGGAAAAAAATGCCATTTTCTGACAGAAAACAAATTGAGCAATGCTGTACTCTTCTAGCACACATTATATTTTTCTAGTTTTGATATTAGGGCAGTAGTGTGTAACCTACAAATCAACATTTGGATTACAAGGAAATCAACCCAAACTAAACTTTGTTATCTTCAAATAATTACAGCTAATTTTCAGTTGCACACATCCAGACCTCCAAAGAGATGGTAACTGGAGAACAGGATTACATATATTCCAGAAAATATTTTGGACAAAATTTCTTTTGTCCAAAGAAGATGCCAGATAACATATCAGATGCGAGATACAAGACAGTAAGGACAGTCTTGTCACAGTAGTATTTAGGACACGACTCTGAAAATCTCTCTGTTTAAGAATAGATTTCATCAGTTGACATGATGTACTTATAAAAAAAAATTAATAAAAAGGTGTACAGGAAGCTTGATCGAAGTCCTATTGAAATCACAGAACTTCAGGGAAATGCTAGAAAAGCACAAAACTCAGGAATTTAAAATATTATGACCCTTATAAATGTATAAATAACTTTTAAAATATATGAATGGTAATTAGAAAGTAGACAAAAGCAAAAAGGAGTTATGTTAATATTTTAATCTGTACATATACCACTTTCCAAACTGTTACATTTTATTTAAATTAATGTTCTCCTGCAAAATATTTATTTTTCAAAACTTTTTATAAAGGCAAAAATAAATCATTATTTTGGCAAAATGTTTCAAAGTTGATACTGGCAGTATTGAGGTAAAATAGATTGCATTAGCTAAATATATACTTTTAAGAATATTTCTGAGTATAGTGTTAATGATTCATTTTACAGTATGAAACTTGAAAAATCAATCAATCAATTTCAAGGGTTTTGTAACTATTATGTGAATACAGCAAATAAACAAATTAATTGTTTCCCAAAATACTGCAGAAATATTTCTCAGACATTCTTATTCAGAGCTGAACTCAACTAATAATTACATATTATTGGACAATTTCTTGCATTCAATGGGTCCATTTTTTTTTTTTTCAAGTAAAGGAATCACAGCAATTCATTTAATCTCATTTTCTCCCCATGTAGCCACCTCACTCTTTGCCCTAAACATACGCAAAACACTGTATATGAAAGTTTGGCAAAGTCAAGCACCACAGAATTTACACACAAAATTAGCAGGTGCCACACAACATTAGCTTCACTGTTTCCCGGATAAATACTAGTTAATACATCATATTTCATTATTGAAAAAAATCAGAAGAAAAATATATATTTACTAGTAAAACAACATATGCTATTACATTTTATTGCTTACTTCAGATATTTTAATTAAAAGTTTTTTCTTATGCATCTCAACTTTTATGTAAAAATATAATCTGCTAGCTGTTTGTTACCGAGGGGACAGCATTACCATCAGAGCAGCATAACACCCTGTATGTTGACAATGGCAAGTTATTCATTCCGGATCAAAAAGGAAGCTGAGTTAAACCAAGTGTCATCATGCCTTTCATGGACAATTTTAGCTCTCCAGGGTTAGTGACATTCATAAACCCCTACTAGAAGTTCCTTGCAGGACACTGTTGAACGGATCAAAGAGCAAGGGATTAACTCCAGAAAACATTCCTTCCAAGCCCCTCTTGTGGTGAACCTCTCCACAGAGTTAGCTTTACACATACGCTATGAAAGTGCTTCTAGGATTGCTCAGTTTGCATTTCTTCATGAAACCTGACATTGTGCATCTAAGCCTGAGGGGGAAGTAACAGCATCTTGTAACATTTATGTAAGTAGTTTCTCTTAAAATGAATTCAGCCCTTGATTAAAAAATTCTAAAATATATTCTGTTCTAAAAATACACTGTCAATATCTTACAGAGTTTGTTAAAAGTGCCATGTATTCATATAAAAAGTCTGAACTAAAGTGAAGTCAAAATAAACTGATTTGCAATTTGCTTAGTTTTCATAGAAAACCCCCCTGTTACTCTCGGAATACGTGTTCAGAAGTACGCGTGGTGGTCGGCTGCTGAGTTTCTTCACAGAAAGCCGGCAAAGAGCTTTTCTTCCTTCCATGTGCCGCCGCGAGGTGAGTTTTGCTTTGAGTCTTACGTCAGTGCTCAGTTACTGCTTTGGCTGGTAAGAAGTAAAATGAAACCTGGTTAAAAACTGAAGTGAGGGTCCTAATATCAAGTAGCAAGCACTTCCAGGAAACATGTTCTGTGTTGACACCTTGTGCATTGGACAGGACAAATAACTAATACAGACACATTCAGGGAAGGAGTATTACCCAATGCCATTGAGCTAATGCCCAAACTACTGCCTCCCTTGCATACTGCTGAAGTGGCTGCAGTTTTTCCTTAACAATTTTCCTGAAGAAAATGTAATATTGTAATATATATGCATACATACACATCTATGTATATATATATATACACACACATGTGATAGATGTACTTTATAAGGGCAAGGAAATTATATATATTTTAATAAAGCCTCTGTTCTATTGAAATGGCAAAACCGACAAAAAAACCCCACTTCTGTTAACATAATTCAGTGAAAAAATATTGAACACATGAAACAGTCAAAGAAAATATTGCAAAAATATTTTTAAAAGGGCCAAATTTTTAGCTCACCTTAAAAAAGCCTCTGGTGTTAGTTCAAGAATAAGGTTCAAGCCCACATGAGAAACCCCTGCTTCGTTTGTTGACACATCAGCCGGTCCTGGGCACGGGCACAGGCCACGCACAGGCAGAAACCCCTACGCACCCACAGCAGCACCCAAGTCTAGCAATGAAAATCTGGCCCCAAGCTACCAGCAGTGAAGGTGCCTTCCTTCTTTCCATCCCTCCCATGAACACTAGGGCAGGACCTTATCTGTAAAGCCGCAGCGGTTACTTGAAGACTTTATTAGCTCATGTGTTAGCTCATTAGAAGCAGTATTTGCTACGCACTAACAACATTTTCTGGTTTCTGAAAAACACATGCATGCATACATTTGGATCTAATTTAGGGCTAGTAAGATGTTAAAATTCAGCAAGTCACAGCAAAGACACAATGGCAAATCAGACATGCCAAGAGCAGTTAGTTCTTACTTTTAAGGTGTTTAGACAAATGTGTAGTGAAATCCATTGCTTAAGGGAGAGTGAGGTGGTTGTGGTACAGAAGGTGAGGGTGCTTTAGATGGATAGGTCAACTGCTGAGCTAGAAGGGATCACACACAGGAATTAGGCAGCACAATCAAACATACATATTAAAACAGAGCCACCTTAATTTTTATAACCACATAGGAAATCTGATTAGTAATGCAAGAAGTGAGACACTATTTTAGTTACATGGAATGCAATTTAAACAACATTTCCACCAGCTCTTTTCTCTCCTCATCAGTTGCATTAAATTGTGCAAAGAAACATTCCGATTCAAATGACAAAAAGGCAACCTATATTAAGATGAAGTTTTACTGAAACATTAAGGCACAAGAAACTGATATATACTAACAAAACTCTGCTTTTAAAAGTGGAAATTCTGGAACAGCATCTATATTTGCTAGTTTTGCTTCAACATTTCACTGAGGTTGTACCAGTTTTCAGCATCTCCTTTATAATATGCCCTTATAATAACAAAAGGAAATAAAGATGAAATGTAGGAAACCACAAAATTAAGAAATAATTTACAATGTATATAATATTCTGCTTAATATAGTGCACAATATAGTAAGCACATCTTCTGATTCACACATGTAATTGCAGAATAAAGAATATAACAGAATAAAATGATGTTTGTTTATAACAGAGCAACGGTATAAAAACAGTCCTAAAGAAAAAGGATTCAAATAGAACTCGACTGTAAGGTCTGCTTTCTGCATTTGGCAAAACAAAGGTTCATCTACTTCCAAGCAACAATTAGGAAGAGACTTTTTGATACTTTTGTGTCTCATTTTAATCATTCAGATTCATTATATGATCTCTATTTAGAACAGGAATTTCTTACTAGGAATAGAAGAAGCTTGAGATGTTGCTTTGTAGGGGTCAGATCAACATATAATTTATATTAAAGGTGCCATCATAGCATGCTAAAGCGTCTCAATTGCTTCAACAAAAAGCAGGGGCAAGTAAAGTTTTGTTTTTTTCCAAAGTAACAAAATTTGAACATTTAGTTTTAGATTTCAGTCTGCTTGGTCAGTAAGGAAAAACGTTGACAATCCAAATTTTAAAAATCTAACTATAACAATGTGTGGAACTATAACAAATGAATTTATTGATCTGTAAAATGAGAATAAATGGGAATGCACAATTAGCTGTGAAAATCACCACATGATTTCTCTATAAATCACTTTAGATCACCATAAAATGCCTTGTGGCTCAGGTTTATAAAAACAAACTAGTTGTGCTTGTTTTAGAATCCCCTGAGGATTTTTTTTTTTTTAGAAAAAATAGTAATTGAAATCTAAGCAAAACACGTTGAAAGAGGTGATTATTTTGGATGCAAATGTTGCAAGAAAAACTTGTGTGAAAATGTGTGTGCCTGGAGGCAGATGTATGAAATTCTGTAGCCAATTAAGTCCTTAGGAAATATCTGAATTTTTGAAGTGTCTAAAAGAAAACAAACTGCTTAACTTCATAAAAGTATTAAACTAAAATTACAAAAAAAAAAAAAAAAAACCCAAACCCACAACTGACTACAAATGTATTTTTCACTTATTTCAGATATTGCAAAGCCTATTGACCAAGGAGTACGTTAACCCATCACCTGAAGTCTGTGCTGTATGGCAGGGACCAAGTCAGCCCTGTGCTCAACCTTGCTAATCTTTGCTTCTGTGTCACCTTTTCCCAGGAGCAACTAAAACTTGCATGTGAAAGGCTGGATTCCTCCTGGGACCACGGTCCGTGCCGCAACCCAGGCCAGTGCTGGCACACAGACGCCCTGCTCACTAAAAGGAGGACCAGACTGGCTGCCAAGAAGCAGTTTCTCTGCACAGGTGCCTGCGGATCCAAAAGGCCATTGCTGAAATCCTCCCAAGACCTTACAGGCATGTAAGCCAAAAAGAACGGGGAATGGTTTCTGTATCTTTTAACACATAAGAAAATGTCCACTTTTAATGGAAGCTGAGCTTTGGTCTCCTTGGTAAAAGGAGCTGAAATTAAATATAACAGAACGCTTAAATACAACAGTGCTGTTCTACTTCCTCAGTGAATCATTTCATCCTTTTCAATAAGAAAATTACCCACAGAACCACTCCAAACTCCCAAGATTGTAATTTGAGAATATATTCCAATCCCTCAAAATCACATTTGCCTCTGGTTTAGCTGCTATGGCATCCTTGATGCAGCCATATTCAATCAACAATCTGTTACTATCATGTAGGCTATGCATCAGGACATTGGGGTTTTTAATGGAAGTGGTTTCTTACCCCTTAGGGTTTCTGTGGCAAGTGCCATAACCTTAAACTGACAGCTTCAGGTGAGAAATGAGCATATTTTTTCTCCATCATAGTTGAAGTTCCCATCATTTCCATTCTGCACTGCAACAGCGAACTGTGCCAGTTACAAATGACAAATCAGACACTTGTTAAAATAGCTTCTATGTGTTCAATGTCATGTGTGATACAAATTGGCTCATGTTTCTTACATATGTCAACTATAGAGCAATCAAGAGTGAAATAAATATTACAAAGGATTTTCTAATTTCCAGGCATTGAACAGAACTAGCGCACGGATATTTTACTCTGACCTCTAACCTTGTTCGCCAGACACCCATTTTACACTATCTTTTTTGGCATACTGTCATACAGTTCAAGCTCCAGATGAATTTTTTGTTTTGGCCTCATTAGTAACAACTGACTTCCAAGCTATGAACTTTTGATCATATATTCTCCCCTTTCCCCTTGCCACTGACATACTTTAATCTCTCTATCTTTAACTGACCAGTCTTTAGCCTTTCTAGATTTGGCATCTATACACATAATTCACCGTTTTGAGTAAGAATAACACAACACTCTCTCTCTGAGTAAGAATAACACAACTCTGCCAGCAGTTTAGCAGCACCCACAGACAACCTTAGAAGCAGGTAAAAATAGCTGTTATTTTGTAAATAAGTATTACCTGCTACCTCCTTGCTCTTCTGAGAGGCTTCAGAAGCCAAAGCGTATGATATGGTAATGATGCGTTCCTGCTCCTGCAACTGTGAATCTAAATCAACTGAGTTGTGTTTGTCCTGGGCAAGAGTAGGCTGTAGATTGTGCATACTAGTGGGAAAGTGCAAAACAACATTAACATTTACAACCATAAAGAATAATTCACTGCGCACATGAAAAGAGAGCTCAAGTTCATAGAGCAGTTTTCAGAACTCACATATGATGTTTCAGATTTCAAGGAAGTTCTTTAAAATAACATGTTAGATACACCAAGTAAATGACTAGAGCCTACAAAGACAAATGATGTAGCCATTGCATATTCAGTAACTACTTGTGTGTCTCCTTAAATGTACCTGAAAACTCTTATTGTAAATAGGTTGTTTACATGAAAATTATTTACTTGAAAATAACTTGAAAAAGTTAATAATCAGAATTCTTGTTAGTGCAAAAAATCAGATTTCTTGTTAGAAAAGGTACAATCTGATAGTCCTCAGGTACCGCCTCATTAACAATCCTACAAAAAAGAAAATGGATATATGCAGAAGTCATCACTGCTGTACTCTCTTCTATCTGGTTTTAAAAGGGAACATTATCAAGCATGTGCCTGAGTTTTCTAAATGTCTCAAAATATTACACTTAGATAACTGAACTAGAAAAGATCTGTTGTAATAAGCTGTTTTCCAGTGTTTAATATCCCTATACAGGATTTGAAATATAACTGACCTTGATTTAGTAAGAATATTCTTTATTTTCTCTGCTTTACGCTGCCTTGCTGCCAGCTCTTCGGTAGAAAGAGGTTCTTCTGGTTCCAGCTCAACATAGCGCTCTGGAATTGCAACCTTCTCAGGTTTTGATAACTGTGGAAAGAAAACAAGCCTCAAATTTTTAATAAGAAGGACACAATACATCAAAGATGATGAATATTTTTTTCTATTTCTGAAGTTTACCCAAACATTGAATTCTCCGTAAAACTTACGTAAAGATTAACAGAAAGGCGCACTCGTATGTGGAGATCCAAAGATAATGGTTCACAGATGCACTGAGAAGGTCTTTTTAAAAAATATCTCTCTATATAAAATGATACACTGACAATAAATTTCAGAGTATGTTCAACAACTCTTTAATAATTTTACTAAATTTCTATTTGTTGGGGCATTTTACACATTCCATATATCCACTTAAACCTTGCTATATGCTTTCCTTTCCACCAGATGGCTCAATAGCATTCCAAACAAATGCTTTTTGAGCTACAGCTGCAAACAAATGCTGGGCCAGTGCCCAGGATACCAACCAAATCACTTGAAAACTCAACAGAATGGTCTCTTTTTTCCTGATCAACATAATGCAATACTCACTCTTCTCCATTATACTTTGTGACAATTAAATGAGGAAGTAAGATGACTCTGTGGAACTGCTACTTTCTCTATTTCTTATTTTTAAGTATTTTTTGTTGTCTTCCCATTTTTCTTTCCTGATTTACATAACACTGCCCAATTTAATCATTTTTTCCCTGTGTAGTCCTTCATGTAGAACAGCCAAGCTTTTGTTCTTTCCTTTCCTCTGAGACACAATACTTGCACGAACAGCACACAACCACAAGTGCAAGCTTATAAACATGCTTTGTTTTCAATACCTTAAAGCCTCCTTCCTTCCAGTTAGGACTTCCAGGTAACTTTGGACACAAAAGCTAAGATTTACTAGCTAAGACTGAGGAAGGTGGGTATTTTGAAACACAAAACAGGAAGTAATAAACTCTGAGTGTTACCTCTCTGCTGATATCTAAATCATAATCTTGAGGCTCCAGGTCTGTTTCTGTTACTGCCACTGGCTGAACTTTTAACCAGCTGTTTTCATCCTTGTCTTCTCCACGAACTACTCTCTCCAGTAACTGCAAATCAAATTCTTGCTCTCGTTTCCACTGGTAATAGATACAAAAGAATTAACAGCATTCAACCATACTGACAGATCCACTGTTCAGCAACATTTACAACTACTGCTGCAAATGTCATACTGCTGACAGATCTACAAAGTAAAACTTGTAACCGATGAGGAGAGCAAAAGAACTCTCATCTCGGAACATTTGGTTTTAGATTTCATCTCTGTTGTGCTACGTGGATTTCTAAGGGTAGATTAATTCTACAGACAACTGTTCAGTAGTATTCAATCCTAGGAAATGTATTTGTCTTGATTTCACATAAATGCATTAATGAGGAACTGCCTACACATAAGCATCAGTGGAAGCACAGATGTCCACACCAGTTAAGTTGAGAAACTGACAGTCCTAGGTCTCCTGACCAAACCACCGGGGGTAATTTGAATCGCTGTTCTGAATGGCCACTTACACTGCAGGGTAAGAACTGTAACTTGTAATTTTTATATCATTTTCTAGAAAAATACTTACTAGCTACTGCTGATTATATTTAAGATATTACTGTTAACTTCTCTTGAAATTGAAAATAGCAATAACAAAATATCTTACTAAGTGTTCACTAAAAGCAGATTAAAAAAAAAGCTATCAAATTTTTCATACTCTATCTTCCCAAGGTAAATATTTATCAATAATAAAATCTGAATGTATTTATATTAAACATATATTTATATATTAAATTATATTAAATATAAATATATGTGTTAAATATATATAAATTATATTAAATATTATATTAAATTATATTAAATATATATGTATATAAAATTTGAGAGTTCCCTACTGCTAATGCTGAAACTTCACAGCTATGCACATAATACAGATAAAGCCTAAGAACACTACCAACATCTTTGCTAACAAATGGCAAAAAAAAGTTTAATTGCAGCATTACTCTACCCAGCAAATTTCATCAAATTTACCGAAGTTTAAACTTGATATTAAAAGCAGCAGGAAAAAAAGGACACAAGACCTAAAAGCATTCATCCCCTCAAGTATTTGACAGTATCAATAGGAGAACATGCTGTCGTATATCTGTGTATCTGTTGTCTATATTATAAATCTTTATCTCTTTGACTGACGATTGAACTCCATATGAAGTCCTCAGAATCCACTAAGCTATTTGTAGCTACCTGAAACCTATTCATGCACAAGCTCTCAATATTCACTCAAAAGATACTCATCTTCTATTTATATTAAAAATAATAAGCACCTAAAAATGTAACTACTTCTCAAAAAATGAGATGTTTCTTTCTAGAATTCAAAAGAGAAAAAAAAATTTTCTCATACTAGTTCTTCAAATTCATTCTTCTACTCACATTTGAACCAGGCCTGATTGACATGGAGTATTTTAAATCACAGTATGATTTTCAAGTAGTGTTATATGTATAAGAAAAACATCAAACCATTATTATGCAGCAATATTTTTATTGGCTTTGATGTTGCAGCTTTTACATTAAAAAGGCATTTTATATAACAAATAAATTCATGTACTGTGATCAGTATTTAAATGCCATACTATACTAGCGATCTGACTGATTAAAAATTGAGAGTTACCCACAATGTATGTTTAAAGCAAACACTACATACTGAGCAGCACTTCAATTATACATTTAACTGTTCACTGTTTTGGCTGCTAAATAATTGTAATGCTATAAGTAATTGTGCTATGAAACATGCTTGTTGTGTGTTGAAGCCCTATAGGTACAAGAGATGGTCATTACAAAACATTTCCAGGGCTAAAAGATTAATTCAAGTCTTTACAGCAACAAAAAGTCCAAGATGGCACTCAAATTTATAGATAAAATGTTTGCCATGGATGCTAATATGGAGTCTTATAAAAACATTTAAATTAGACTTGTATGTGTTATGTTAAAATCATGAAACATTAGAAGTTCAGGTTTAGTCCTTCTAATTAAAATATGAAAATAACAGTGATATCAAAAGTTCTATGATTACCAAAATACTATGCACTATTTTGAATAAATCTGTGATCACGCAACAGAAGACAAGAGATAAATGTCTCCAAGTAGTGCATTCCTATTCACTGGGAAAGTGAATACAAGTTAGCTGCAGATTAGCTGTTTCTAAGAAATGGGAATGAAAGACTGAGTATTATAGGTGGGGGAGGGTTTAAAAGCTAGCAACATGTACTAAATGCAATTAAGCCTGGTAAAAATTGAGTAGTTAGATATTGTAAAATAACTAAAAATTCTGCAAATTAAAAACAAACAAACAAACAAACAAAAAAAAAACAAAAAAGACACATCACATTAGGCATGATGAGTGACAAATCTAAAAGCAGGAGATCTTGTGCAATGAATTAGGTAAAATAAGGTGATCATTCTAAAGCTCTAGTGGACCAAATAAAAAAAATAAATTAAAAGACCACAGCGTAAGTGCAATTACAGTACAATCTTGGTTTAGCACCAAGGGAGCAATTGGGTAACTTCTCCAATTAGAATTGCTTTGGTTAGTATCCATATGTATCATTACAAACTTATATTCTGCATAGCATCTCAAAACGCAACAAAAGTCCTTTTCTTCATCAACTTAAAGTTGAGCCTTATTAGAATATTCTACATTTTGATCTTTAAAGCCAAATTGATAATTAGAACACATTTGTCCTTACGTAAGTTTCTAACAAAAGTGATTAGATTTTAAAACGCATCATCCATTTATCAAATCTAAAACCAAAAACAAACCAGCAATCAAACAGAAAACAACTCTCCATCTTTGTCTGGTAGTACCCCATCTATCTCACAACCGAATTTAAAAGAAAAGAAAAAATCCATAGCAAATAAGAACATTCTAAAAGGCCCATTCCATTATGCAGCAGTTTGAAAACTGTACAAACTTCTTATGTTCTTAACACAATTTTCATAAAAAACACATCTCTTAAATCACTCCAATATATATATTCTAGTCTCCACTCAGCACACTAACCTCTGACCAACTTACCTGCTGAACCTGCTAGAGTTTTCTAGTAACTACTAGAGGAAAAAAAAAAAACAAAAAACCTGTTATTCACACTCTGACCTTCATTTTACACTGTACAGTGCTAATTTCATTAGTTTACAAGCATCACACATACTCAAGTGAAAGTGCTTGCTAGGAAACAAAGAAACAAAAAAAATCCAAAGATCATATTTTTAGTTTAGTCCTTTTAAGGCATATCTAACATACTGAGCCTAGGTCTGCAGAAATGGGCCTGCTGAAAGACCGAGATGGAACAGACTGCCTCTCTCCTTGGCTCAGAGTCCTCTTGCGTTCACGAACTAAAGCCTTCTGATGGCGCTTCATTCTCTCCAGCTGCTCTTCCGCACTCATCCTGCCTCTTTGGTGGTCTCCAGAGTACAACCGCTCCAAGGCACTCTTTGGTCTCTCCTGCAGAAGTGACAAGGCATACCAATCTTATGTTGTCATTAATACATTGTAAGAAGTAAACAACAAAACAATTTAACTCTTTCCCTTGCTTTAATACTTAGATGATTTTGCTCTATTATTTTTTATTAATTTGCACATTTCAACTCTATAATTTCAGTTAAGGCTGTAGTGCTGATCTAACCTTCTGAATATTGTTTTATAAACCTATTAAAAATGTAGTCAGTTGCTGCCTACTTGTGTCATGATTCATCTAGTAAAGTGAGAAAACAGGAGATATTAGAAGATATTCTAATAGAAGTGCTATTAGAGTCCCATTTCCTAGGATGCAATACATATCTGTACTTAGCAATACTTTGAATAATCCAGACATTTGCCTTCCAAAGTTTCCTTAGAGCTTACCTTGGACCTATCCCTTCGAAGTGTTGCATATGATGAAATGGTAGATGATTGGTGCAATCTGGAAGTGGACCCAGATAAACCTTTACAAGAAAAAGGAAAAATCTTTTCAAGCCAAAAGCAGATGAAAAGGAAGACAATAGCCAAATATTTTTAAAATGATCTTACTTTTTTCTATCATATTGCAGTTACTATTTTAGCTGACATTTCATATTTTCCAGTTCAGAAGGCCATGAGAGGCATGTAATTTGTTCTCAGGCACAAATAACATTTCTCAAGTCACTCAATATTGAGTGTAACTCAAAAACACTTTTAATAACTTAGAGATTTATATTAAATAAGGGTATGAATGCACTCAGCTGTGCAACAGAGGCAAGGTTTATAAATAATCATATCAAAATAGATCATCTATATACTCTCAATTGTCATTTGAGAAGCAGTTACATTACTGGTACAATAGTGATGTAGTGACAAGTAGCATGTAGATTTTGTGGGCATTCTGTTAACGCACAATGTGTCATTAATATTGTTCTTAATCTTTAGCACTTGCATTTCAATGGCTTTAATAAGAAACAGAAGTGTTTATGGAAATCCTTGATTTTGTAAAACATCGTGCAGATATGCAGCAAAATCATGCAACATAATCCCTGGAGAGAAAGTTCCCATATAGTCCTACAAAATGTACTTTAACAAACGTCAACTGTAGCAATTCTGGACTTACCACGGGTAGGTAGCGTCTGGTATCCACTGTTCGAGATTATTAAACCACTGGAAGGCTGGCTGAGGTCCCCACTTAATGTCGCTAGTTCTGGTTCACTCACGTATGAGCGCAGTTCTACCTATACGGATACATACCAATTTGCTCACAGGAAAGACGCAGGCAGCAAGTCTTAACAGTGGTCCGACAAATCTGGTTGCTAGATTACCAGGATCTCTCTCTGACAGATCGTAAGCTTTTCTAATTATTATAAATGCTAGAGGTCCACAGATTTTTACAGAAAGCATCTCTCACTATAGTTTCCAATATAATTAAAGTGCAGGTAATGAGTGCTCACCCTGTAATCGCCATTTACAAACTGCCCTAGTTCTCTGTCTCTCTTTCTCTCGTCTGACTGACGCTTCAGGCCCCGCACTGATGTGTGTCTGATGACAGTGGCTTCTCTCGGCAGCGGTGGAACAGCTGGTGGCTGATCCTCGGGACTGTACAACTGCGGGAGAGGAGGTCTGGGTGGTGCTTCATCTTCCTAGGTGTAAGAAATCACAGGTACTTGGCAAACAGTTCGTGGCAGAAGCCATCTGAAAACCCATTATACTCTAAGAATTATTTATGAGTGCCACTGACAGAAGCACAGCCGGCTGTCCTACCTCCACACCAGAAACTTGGGGCTTTAAGAGTAAAAAAAAAAAATAAATAATAATAATAATTACTGAGGAAGTTCTGCCTTGACAGAATCTATACCAGACCATGGCTACCAGTGTAAACTTCCAAGCTGTACTCGTATTTCTCTAAGTGCTATTGCTCAGTAGTTCCATTACCAACCCTGTAAATACCTCTTGTATAGCCATACTGCATGTTCGGTAACCATGAAGCTCTCAATGTTTGTGTCAGAAGTAAACGCAAAGCCCGTGGGGTGAAAGAAACTTAAAACAGTTGTACTTACAACCTTTGGCATTAGCTTAACTGGTGACTGAACAGGGGGCTCAATTTTTTTCAGCTGCTGTGTTTGCTGCTGTGTTCTAGCCTGGAAATAAGGCTGTGGATATAGCCGGACTTCCACAGAGGATTTAAGAGGACTAGATGGAGGACTTTGTGAAACGGAAAGTTTGTTCTCCACAGTTTTCAGAGAAGTTGTTAAGGAAGGCACTGTAGGCTGAGAAAACGAAGGCACTATTTTTCTTTCTATGGGAGAGAATGTAAATGTATTAGAAGTCATTATGTATGTTCATCCTTTCATCTATCAATATCTATCAATAATATTCATAGGAATACAAATTAACAACTTCAAAATAAAAAAAAAACAAACCCACACAAATAAACACACAAAAAAGCCACCTTAAACTCTATATATTATTTTTGAATACAAACCATTACTTAAACTATGTTGTTTGGGACAGAACTATACAAGATTTCTTTTTCTTTTTTTTTTTTTTTCAACTTATCTCATTACTATTGTTATTGTCTTTTAAGCGTGTTATGCTTTAGTTCCAACATTATGTGAAAAAACAAACAAGAAAGTCATTTCACCACCTGCAAACCAAACAAAGAAGCTCCAAGGGAATATACTCACGCTACAGGAATTTTTGATACAATCAACAGCAGAATTAACTGGATTTGCTGCAGTAGAACAAGTATTAGGACTTCTGAACTATTTATGCATCCCCAAAGATTTTACTATATTTCTATATCTTAATTACATTCTTACCTGGATTCTTGATTGATTCTACTATGGTTTTGTAATTAGTTTTATTTACACTCAAGCCAGCTGTAACATCTTCAATTCTCCATAAGTCTTTTTGTATTTGTGTCTTCTCCTAAAGGTGGAGTAAAAGGAAGAAACTCTATCTCATTTTGATTTGTTATCAGCTTGTTCTTCTTTTGATATCAAAACCAAACATTAAAAGAAGAATGTGTGTGCATATTTATTTGTTAATTTATTATTACAGTCTCCCTGAATACTG
The DNA here is from genome assembly GCA_034781795.1 of Crypturellus tataupa. Classification (NCBI taxonomy): domain Eukaryota; kingdom Metazoa; phylum Chordata; class Aves; order Tinamiformes; family Tinamidae; genus Crypturellus; species Crypturellus tataupa. The sequence continues at coordinate 2,815,661 of JAWLRI010000355.1, read as the reverse complement.
TTGTGAACTGCGTAATGGATTTAATGGACCAAATGATCTCAAAGAACAAATGACAACTTGATTTTCTGCTCATACTTCTGTCAGGTGTACTGACTTCCAGGCTACAGAGTCTCACGAACTACAACAATATATTGCTGCCATTCCCAAATTTGGTTTTATCTCATAACCTGTTTGCTCCACTATTTTTTCCGAGAGGAAAGAAAAAGCAGCTTTACCTACAGTGTGGACTCTGCCTTCGACTGTACTGTGCACATAGAGGCCTTGGCTACCGAAGCTGCTACTTCAATCAGAAGTTTATCGTAATCATCAACAACTACTCTCATCTGTGTTTTTTTTTTTTTTTTTCCAAGTTTGGGATTCTTCTTGGTACTTTATGGCAATTCTTTAGTTTTAGGAATCAATGCATGATAATTCTTTGAAAGTTAACATTAATAAACTAATGGAATTCCCCCTCCATCCATGATTTTACAGAAGAAAGCAGAAGGCAGCGAAACGCTTCAGAATCGCCTACAAGCTCAAGAACCCTAGAAATCCATCATTTGCCATAAGCTGCTTAAAAGCTGCTAATTAATCCTGTAAGACTGAAAAAGAAAAACTTAAGAAAAGCCCTTGCACCTCACAGAGCTAGGAAAGGCAGATAAATAACTGTACGTTCTGCCTTAGGCCTGAAAATAAGGACAGCCAGGCTACCGATCAGAAAACATTGTACCAAGAAAACAAACATTTACATGATGGACAATGTTATTTGTCTGTAGTAAACTCACTCGATTGATGTCACATGAAAGACTGCCAGAATACAAACTACGAATTTGCACATTTCATTTCAGTGTTCTGAGATTAATCACACCACAATGATGCATTTATAATCAAGTCTCCAATTTTTTTTAAAGGTGCCACATATACCAAAAAAATCCTTTTGAACCCACTTCAAAACATCTGTCAGTAACTTATAAAAAAAAACCAGGATATCTTTTAATATTCTTTCTTCTCATTACCTGAATCTTCATATGAATTGAGTATTTTGGATCAAAAATGGACAAGGATCTGAATTTATATTTAAATTACGGAAGCCAATATTGTTGTTTACCAAAGGGTGTAAATATGCTTCATAGGAAAGCATGAGAAGTTAGTTTGGAGAGAGACATCCTTCACACAGAAACATAATTTAGAACAATTTATAAAATTGGAGGAGAAACACCAGCTGTGAAACCACTACCACCAAAATACCACTTTCAGCATGCCCAGCTCCAGCCAGCCCATAAGCAAAAGACAATGAATCTCTTACAAGCGAGATTTACTTGGACTGAGCTGCCTGAAAGCTTCGGGTTTTAACCGCTTAATTACTGCTAGACAGAAATAGTATTCTCTACTTCCCACAACAACTTGAACCTGTAAAAATTACTGGATATTTATCAACGATCCATAAAATTGCTTTTTAAAGATATAGTGTACATTATTTTTAATCTGTTACAAAACACTATCTGAACATTCTACACAGAGTAGAGACTGCATATGGGTACTTGAGACATCTTTGATGGACCATAATTATAAGCCTATGGGGTATTTTTCCAAGAAATCAGATCTCTCTAGTATGTCCAAAGCAAGCGTTCAGAAACATTTTTTAAAATCTAGATGCATGTATGAATGCATATAAAACACATGTGTATGCATCCTTTGTGTATGTGTTCACATGTACCCACACACATACGGATGCACGTGCCTGGAGAAGATAGTGAACCTGACCTAGCAATGTTTTTTTTCCTGTGGAAACCATTCCTTCCGCTCTAGCAAAGCGGTGTAATGTATTGCTAAGCCACGTGCTGCACATCTGATATGGGAAGTATGCTCGAAGCATAACCGAAATCTTTGTTATAGTATGTTTGGTGTAAATCTGTAATTTCCCTTTTTTTTTTTTTTTTTTTTTAAATCAAGTAAACTTCATACATGGGGAATTTTATTCTAAAATAATCCTGAAATGTTTTTCTGAGGGAGGTACTCTACAGTTAAGTTCAGTTTAATGATATTCTGTCTCTAGAAACTACTGGAAGAAAAAAAAAGATTAAAAAAAAGCTAAACATGATTAGCCTAATATGGAATTTGAATATCTATATCAATGCAAACTTAAAAGGTTTGGTAACTCTTATTTTGATTCAAGACTTTTATCCATTAACAGAGAAGACAAATTCATATTTGATCAGAAGTCTGGAACAAACTCCTAAACTTAAAAATTTAGCTAGTAGGCTTTTTTGTCTGAAATACTTATACAAGTAAGCTGGGATTTAAACAAATTATTTGTTTCTTGTTTTTCCCTTAAATAAGCTGTTCTGCTAGACACAAGTAAAACCAAACAGACTATTCCTTGCTGTAAGATAAAATCATCAGCTGTAAAAAGATATGTAGGAATTATCTGGCAGGTCACATTCAGATCAGCAAACAGAACAGCTTTACTTCAAACAAAGCTTCTTTGTAAGATTAAAAACTGAATAAATGATTTAAAACACAGATGCCTTTCAATCACTGATAGTTATTAAACACTTATTCCACTTCACAAAACAATCTGCAGAGATAAATACTCAATAAATAAAATACCATGACAAAGAACAAGTAATGACAGTAACAAGCTAGCGACTGATGTTCTTAAAAACGAATAAGTGAACCATGTCAGATTAAATAAATGGAAGCCTAATAAATCTGGCATAGTCTTCTAAATTAAATGCCTTATCAATGTCAAGATGTCAGTATGTAACAAATACAATAAAATAATGGCACATTTGGCTAGACAGCTGATGTCACTTGCTGCAAGACAGCTGGTTACTACACAGCTGTGCTGCAACAATTTCTGAACTTTGCTAACTAAACTATGTGGTGGCTGAACACAGTGCAGAAATTGCAGGAGATTTCTCCTATGAGATCACAGCTTTCAAGTTCAGAGAGAGCTTTCACAGAAGTAAACCAGTATTTCGAAACAGGCTCACCTGAGATACAAGTGAACTGTTCATCTGCTCCTGCAAGGCTCTCTTCAACTGGTTCACATCCTTTTCTAGTTTCAGATATTCATTCCAGGCATTTTCCATTTCCTGTTAACAAAGGGAATACTCTAACACAATATCACAACACACCTGGAAGCTACTCTATCGCTTTATTAACAGAGCATTTGACTGTTTTTAAGATGCTTCTGTTCCAAACAAAGATGAGAAATCTGCCTAATTTGATCACAAACATCAAAACACTTTACTGCACTTGCAAGACAGTGTGCAGCATCCCTTGCCAGTATGTAATGGCTTGCTAGCTTTTCAGTTACGGTTTTCTTGAAAGAACCAAAATACATACAGTTGAAACTTTGGATATTTCAGCCCGAATACGTATGAGATCCTCCTGCAAAAGTCTCTGCTGGTAAGATATCTTTTCTGCATGTTGTGGTTGGTCTTTGTACTGTTCCATCTGCCTGTGTAAAACCTCCAAGACAGACTCCAGCTGATCCTAGCAGAGAAGACAGTAGTAAGCTTAGTACGTTTACAGGGAATTTTACTGATTTACTTGTGGGAAGACAAACTCTGCAGTCTTGCCCTTAAACTACCTATATTAGGATTTGCCTCTTGTTGTGGAGGTTAGAATGGAAATGAAAAACTGGAAGAGCATTAATAACTATTATAATCAAAATTATCTCACATTTTGTATTAAATCTGGCTAAGCAGATAAACTTCTGGAAAACATGAAACAGGAAGACAGAAATTTTCTATTTACAGTCTGTGCAGAAAAATACTCTTAGGCAGTACACAGCTGTGATATCTTACTATGGCACAGTATAACAATCAATTTAAGGAAAAATTCTCATTCTCTGCAATATTTAAATTGGGCAAATGAAGGATTAAAATATTATCTAAAACACTAAGCAGGCTTGACAGAAATCAGCAAATAACCCTGAATCATTTTTACATAGTTGCTTTTCTTAAGGAGCTAACTAGGCTTTATTTTCACTTTAGAACAGATTTACTTCAGATCTACCTTGAGTAAACTTAGACTTTTTGAAAGGTAGAGCTTAAAGGCAGTAAAGCAGAAGAAGATGCAAGGAAACATAGGGACAGAAAATCCTTCTACTAATTTTTACTATTTGGACTTTGACTTGCATGGGAAAGGAGGCTAAACACATCACTGAAGATATTCCAACCCTCCAGAAGCAAGTTTGCAGGGCTGTAAGACCATCACAGACCATTGAAATCAACAGAGATCTGAGCTTTCCCCTCTCTCCCTCCTTTTCTTTTGTTTTATCAGTACAATTCCCCAGTTACAGTGAGAGCTCGACATGGGCCTTCCTCACATGCATCTCAGAACACTGCTCCTTATGCAGACAGGATTAGTCCAGTTGGGAGAGCTGCAGTCGAAACATGACTCAGCCTCCTGCAACGCACCCGTTATGCCATAAGCAAGCTATACAAAAATGTGTATGGACTTCAGTTAGCCGTAAACATCAGAAAAAAATAAATATGTGGTTTCAAGACATGCATTTTCAAAACCAAGTTTTCTGAAAGGGGGTACATACATCTAACAATTCAATTTTCTTTACATAAGTTTATATAAATGTTCAAAGAAAATTTATTACCATGCAGGCAGCATACAGTAACTTTTTTGTTTGTAATTCCATTTTTTATGGTTACAGGAAAGTTATTTTATAGAAAGTTTTTAAATTTATTTACTTTATTTTCCTTCAGGGCTCTAATTTTGTCTTCCAAGTCCTGTAGAATTCTGTCCTGCTCACAGAAAACACTTAGCTTGACCTAAAAGCAAATCATAAATATGTAATGTTAGATTTTAGAAAAGAAGAAAAAAGTCTCTGCTAGTAATGCTTTGCTCTCAGGAGCATAATAAATGAGTACATACAGAACAATGTAAATAGAGAAATAAACGAGTCAAAGACATCTACTATAGCAGTATCTCATACTTACATCAATATCACTTTCTGCAATCTTGACAGGTTTTGTACTTCGTTCTTTTAGCGTGTCACGCCCCGTCACCTACGAGGAATAGGTTTTAAACATCTAAGAACTTGGTAGCAAACTAAAAACGAATTATGTTTCAACAATAAAGAAAAAATAATAGTTAAATATTCAGGCCTATGTACAAAGATTAATAAAAGGTAAAATAAAATTATCGACACAGGCCTTTTCAAATATCCTTTCAATTTTCAAAGATGGTATCAGAAATGATAACCAGTCATATTCAGCTATGTACTAACTGTTGCAATAGCTTAAAACTGCACAAAGGAGCATAAACCCATCTGTCTATGGTTACAGAGTATCTCACAAAACATAATAGTTTTTAATAGGTTGGCTCTGAAAGTTCTCATAGAGACAAAGGAGACTATTAGTTTGTTTAAATGCTTGCCGGCCTAACATCTATAATGACTAAAATGCACATTTTTAGCAAAATTTTCATTCTCCAAAGGATAGTCGTCTCCACAGTCCACAGCAAATTTTAACTCAGACTTCTACAAGAATGCTATCCTTTAAAAACTGTAACACTCTAATTTAAATGTTATTAACCTATTTTGACAGATGATTCTCTTTCTAGCATACCAGTCTCACTCCAGTAAACACTGATTCCACATTCAATTTTTTGTAAGAAGATAATTTTATCACAAACCCCATTTTTAAACTAATATTGACACTAAACTAAAATTCCAGTCTTCACAGTAGTCTTAAAATGATGGCATATTTATTTAGGTAGAAATGTTTCTTACTTCCACTGTCTACATTTGACTCTTTTTCAAAATAAAGAAGATTAACAGAATTACCAGTTTAATACTGCTCATTAGTCACACAGTTTTTAAAAGTCTTAAATTCAAATGGCTTAATATTATTAGCATACTACTGAAAATTCATTAAAGCAAATAAAAAAGAAAAAAATGTAGTACTAATATACTGTGTAATTTTATCCATAAGCATGCAATAGTTTATAAAGAGAAGTACACCTAAGTATTATTTTCCACAAAAGTTTTTTTCTGTTGCAAGAACAGGTAAGTCTGCTTTTTTGCAGACTGGGAATCTACAGACTTTGAGGTCACTACTGCTGTATCATTTTATTAGTAACTTAGCAGGATCCTATGAGATCATGCTATAGTTTTCTTAAAATATTTTTTTCTCTAAGTGTAGATAAAACTTTAGTACATCTTAAGTTTCTTGTTTACCATTTCAGATGAAGTTAGTCACTTTCATCCAGCTCTTTTAAATAATAAGCTCTGTTTAGAACAAAAGAGTAAACTCTGGCTTTGCTTAATGTCTCTTCTCCATCTGCAGAGCCCATTTCAGTTAGTCATTACATTTGCTACTTCTTACCACCAAATACGGTGATAAATACCATTTACTGCTTCTCTAAGGCACTCAGCTTTGATTCTCAAATATTATCAACTTCAATGGTTCAGTATTTTTCAAACAAAAGCTTTATTTAAGAACTATTAACAGAGAGAGCTTTAAATACTAAATCCTATCTGTAACAGTAGGAAACAATATAAGCACAAATATTAGCATGCCCAAGTCCAAATCTTGCACATTTAAGTACCTGTGAGCTAATGGAATGGAAAAAAGTCTTTTTCAAAGCAATGGAGTTACTCTAAGAACACAAACTAGGTATTTTGTGGCTATTTCAAATCACATAATCAAAAATGTAAAGAAGTTGTTAACTTTCAAGCAGTGAACACAAGAACATAATGTAAGGTTCAGCATGCGTGTACATTTTCAAAATTACACACAGGAGCCACTACTTAACACAACCACTTCAAAAAAATGATAAAAATGAAACCAAATACCAAACCAGCCATTTGTTTTGCATACAGACTCAAAAAAAAAGTTACAGAAAGCTTTTCGTCACCAGACACCTGCGAAAGCCAGAATACATAAACATCAACTGCTATTTGAAAAAGCGATGGGATGTGCACACTTGCGGTACAAGCGGTCTTACATGTATACTGGATAGTAACCCTTGTGCTGAGTTCTTTAGCACTTTGTAAATCATGTTGATCAGAGGTCCATTATTTTCTATCTGTTTCAAACAGAAATTTAGTAATAGCTTATTATATATTTTAAAAAAACAACCCCTTCAAGCTCAAAACTTCAAAAGCAACAGTAACCCCTTACTCTTCTTCCATGCTCAGAGTTTGCAGCCGGTACCATCTCTCGCTGGGGAAGGCACTGGCTACCTTCCCTGCTTGTTACATCTTGGGTAGGTTGGTCACCCGCCCATGAGACTTTTTCATGAACGTTTGCAGAACACAAACTTACAACACCAAGCGCGTTTGTTCAGCCCCTTGCCCACGCCGGCTGTCTCCTTCCTGCGTGGCTGGGTGCTCTGCACAAGGCGCCCTTCCCTCGGTGCTGGGGACAGCCGTGCAAGTCTGCGCGCAGCGGAGCCCCAGCGTGCGTACACACACACACCCCTGCCCTTCACAGGTCCTGAACTAGAAATAGGGGGAGTTTCCTCATAACGGGAATAAAAAGATTTTAGTCTATTTTTTAAAAACCTACGAATCAGCTTACATGAGGAGAAAAATACTGTGATTTATCTCTCATAGCATTTTAGTTTCATTTATATCACACAAACAAACTATAATGTGGAATGATACCATCTTAATACTCACATCAGGAACTATTTCTTATAGTTTAAGATTCTTCAGTATTCAAATATAAAACAGAACAGTAGGATAATAGCAAGATTTCTTTGGGGGCAAAAGCACTTGAACTACAAGAAATTATTTAATCTCATGTAATCAGTTCCTGTAATCAGTTTTAATGCTATAGTATGTATTATGAGGTTAATCAAATGTTTAATCACTATTTCATATTAAAAAGTCATCACATTTCAAAATGTCTAGGAAGAAATATGTTCACAGATAACAGATGAAAGTAGAAAAATTCCTTAGCTTCAATCCAAAAATCTTCAGTCCCCTTTGAAACTGTTTAATCAGAGTGAGCCTAACTCAATCCAAACAAAGTCAAAAGGAGCCTTTAATTAGAAAGGATTTATACACCTACACTTTGCTTTTTAATGAAAAGCATGATGCATATTAAATGTGAATTTGCCATATTCTATCTTTACCAAATCAACACACAATTTACTTTGTTTCATCCAGCAGGCTAGTCTTTCTTCCTCATACCCAAACAAAACATCTCATTAGTAATTTATGTTAAGAAGTAAAATAAATTTTTAACGGTACAAAGACTCAAATTTCACACAGTCTCTTGCATTGCTAAATAATCTAGCCTTAAGTTTTGCATTTCATGACCATTACTGAAAGAAGGTTACTCTTCTAAGCTTGAAGATAGTTAATAGGGAAAGAAATGACAATTTTCAAAAATGAGGTCATTCATGCAGGGTACAGGAAGGCACAGGCTGAGTTCCTAGTCTGCGGCTAACCAAGGCAGATCGAACACTCTCAAAATGTAACCAGGCATCCTAATAATTCCATTAGGCACACAGCATTTTCAGAAGTTTATAATATGGCCAAACTTTTTACACAGGAAACGATTCAAATTCAGCAGTTGTTTTAAGCATACTCTGGAATGGACAAAACACTACATTTATTCATAACTCCCATCTCAGCATAATGTCCATCTCAGATCACCGGACCTTTGTAGTATCAAGTTGTCACAAAATTCAGTCTAAGACTTGTAACATGGTCAAACTGGGCAAAGCTGCGAAAAAACAAGAATGAGGCCTGAGGTGAAATGTATCAAACTAATTTTAAATTGCTGTATTAGTGATTGCAATTGCTTGTACTTTGAGAGTACAGATTATACAAAGTATATATATTATGCAACACACGATACATATTACATTACATACGTAATGTGCAAGAGGTATTACTAATGTCTTCTATTTGATAGGTTTGATTATATATTTAGTTCTTAAAACACCAGATGAAATGCAAATTTGCTTATCAGTGGGTCCCATAAGCTCATTAGTCGCACAGAGGCAATGCCCCTTGGCATCAGTGAACTACATTCATGTAAATGATAAGGTTAATTAGGTACTGAATTTCACTCCACCTTGATTTTCAGAGATACCATTTAATTTATGTATGGTGAGAAATGCCATGGAAAGTGGTAGACTGATGTGCAAGCCTAAATTCTAGGTGGTGAGTCCCTCCCACCAAAAAAATGTGGTATTGAAAGCTTTGCTTTCAAATTACCTCCTATCAGGTATGTCACATACAGAAATAACTTAGCTTAGACCTACAAGCATCAAGTCTGATGCTTGGTGCCACACTGTTTCAGGAAAATATCCTGGCCACAGCTAATATGATATTGACAGATCATATCTCTGCCTACATATACGAAGGGGCAGAGGTAAGGCTTTGAAACCTCTTTGCCAAGATAAATGGAAACAAACAAAAGATGCAAATCAATCAGCACATTGTTACAAGAGAAACATACGATAATACACACAGGATATTACAAAATTGAGGAAAAAGTCAACTCTACTAGATTTAAAGGGGAAAAATGAATCAAAAAGGACTAGTAACACAAATTCTACCTAATAACAGAAGCATCTATATTTTCCGAGTTTACATTTTACTTGCGTAATTAATCCTACAAAGTCAATCAAAATTCAGACTTTCAGCTTCTGAATAGAAAGGCTTTTGAAAACCCATAGATACAAAGATGTCATGAGACTGGTGGGTAAAAAATAATGGAAGTAGATTCTAATAAATATGCATTACCTTTAGATCCAGATACTCCAAATCCTTTTTCAACTGGATGTAAGTGTCATCAGCCTTCAAGTGAGCACATAGAAAAACAATGCAGTATATTTGAATGTTTGAGAAACTAATTTTAATATGTTTGTATTTGTTATTCAAAAGAAAATGAATGAAAGAGGAAATAAAATAACAGGATAGGAAGTACATAAAAAGCACATTTGCTTTACCAGCATATTGCTATTTATAGTGGAAAAATGGGCAAAATATTTCATGAGAACTTTACTACCTCATGCCTATCCTCCACACACATAGCTTTGAATTTTCCACCTCTAATGAGATACATGACTACCAAAACCAATAAATTTGAAAACAAAAAGGTTTTTTTCAATACCAATATCTATTTACAATCTGTTTATTGAAAAAATTATGGGGTTGCCACCCAGTGCATCACCCCTCTGTGTGTGGGACTTCAGCCAAACTGAGTGTCAGATGTAAAAAGCATCTATTTTACAAGTCATAAGAATACTTTTGATCAGATTCCATAAACATTCTACAGTATGCACCCCTTTAAGAGATCTAAGAAGTAAACTTTATGAATAAAATATTGAGTAAAAATCTCATGTATACAGCTCGAAAAACAGTTTGGCTTTGTCAGTGATAGCATTCAGCTCAATCCCTATTTTGCACTGGCTCATCAGTAACTTCTATTGGCTTAATCCACATGCAGCTTGCAAGATCTTCATTACACTGACTTGAAGAAAAGCATTTAGGACAGTCAAAATTAGTTGTTCTTTTCAAAAGATTTAATTGCTTTAGGGAACAAAATAAAACTGTTGCAATTATGCTTTATTAGCCAAAACACCTAAAATCTTTGCTGTTATTTTGTCATAATTTTATATTCTGGGTTTATAAAACAGCAGGGTAAGACAAAAGCACTATTGCACCTTTCTCAAGTTTTGTCCCAATGTGTATGCAAGATAGAAAATGAAACCCATGTATGACATAAAAGCAACACATCCCATTTGCATTTCTTTAGAGGTGTTCACTTGTGATTCTCACCCAATCAACTTGTAAGATTGGCTAAAGACTTGAATAGGAAGGATGCCCATTTTTTATGGAAAAAAAACCTAGCATTATAACCCAGCTTAGTGTAACTGTTCTGTAGGTGAGGTAAACAGGGAAATGAAGTATTCCCAAAATGGAAAAAAAAATCTTTTAATATTAGGCCAATATGAAGGATTCATCAATTCAAAGAATAACCACCAGATCTTATTCCTAGATTGTTCCATTTTTAAGGATTTAATACAACCCAGAAAGGTCTGTAGCTACATTTCTGCTACATCACAAGCTTCACAGATCAGTGCAATCAAGAGCACTGCTAATGATTTAAGATGAGCTTTTATGAACTGATGTTCACCTGCAGAACTGACACAGTTACAAGCTCATATGAATGTACAGAGTGGCTGATGCATTTGGGTTTGCAGCTGACACAGCATGTGGTAAAGGGAGCCAATTCTATCATAAAAGCAGCACAGAGAAATGCTTTGGCTTTAGAATGAACATATCCCTATTTTATTTAACTCAGTTCTCTGAAGATGTAGGATTTACACAAACAGTATAAAAAGAAAAATATGTAACACTTTGAAACATATGCACTGGTGGCCTATAGCTTAAAGTGCTTATCTGTAATAGCAAGTACAACAGCAAAGAAAAACCACAAACAATAAACTGGGAACTGTAGAATACCAAAGAAAGGGTAAGAAGGCACAGACTCAAGCATGTCACTGATGAAGCATTTGCAGAGTCACAAAATGTCATAGGCACAGACGAGCCAAGCAGCAGCTGACCTGATAGGTGGAATTAGTTGGCAAGTGCTGCAGTAACTGTGCGATTGTGTAATTTCGTATACTAGCCAACTTAGCCTGATGTCTCCTTAATCGAATGAGAAGCAATGTTAGCTCTTCAGGCTGCAGGTATTTAGACACATTGTAAAGAGGAAATTAGCAGTCTTCAGGGAGAGTAACTGTAATTACATTTTTCACCTCAGTGCCCAGAAAGCAGTTACTTGACATGATTAAGCAATTATTTCATCAACTCTGCATTTGGTCAAATAAACACAACAAAAAGCCGAGTCTAGTAATAAACCACAGAGGTTCTACAAAGAGCCCACTCCTGTTCACACTACAGAACTGCAATGCTGCTACAAGCTCTGCTGGGAGCCAGATAAGACTTTTTCATATTTAAGTGATTTTGTTGTTTAGATTTAGATTTGAAGATTTTGATTAACAAAGAAAAACTCAACTACTAAGGAATAAGTAGGATTTGCAAACTTAGCTACAAAATTATTATGACAGATAAGACAAAGAAATGGATCTTAAACTTACCGACTTGCCGTGCAAACTGGGTGCGCTTACAGTATGGGTCATGTAGCCCATGGCTGGCATGGAGCGTCGATCAGTGTGAGTTGAGCCCTGCAAGAAGTCACAGCCAGAACCATGAGGATTTGCTCAAGAGACAGGTGTGTTTTACTGAAGGGAAAAGTCAGGAGATGAATCTCTGCTACAGATTTTCTACCAGAACTGCAGGTATGCTTAGCTGAGGACAGCCTTCATGAACCAGACACACACCTTGGTGATCAAGTAAAACTTAGATGAGTATGTGCGAATTTAAGAACTGATGAGCTGGACAGATCTATGGATGCTGGCAGCACAAGCGGTTTCAGAAGAATGTGCGAAGCAGTTTCCAAGGGATAAAACAATATTCATAAAGAGTTCGGGGTCTTTCCATCCCACTATCTAATGTCTCCTAGAGAAAGGCAGGCTGGTTTATGCCTGTAGACAGAAGTTTCTTGTATAAACTATACTAATAACTATATCATTGAACAATCACCACAATTAACTTACTGACATGAGTGACATCTTGTGGCAATGAATTCCACTAATGCCAGGTCTTATTTAAAAATATTTGATCTGTCCCTTTCTATTTACATTGAAAACTTGTTTCACATATATTCTTTCAAGTTCCATATTTTTTTTAATGCCAAGCACATGGTTTTCTCCAAGACAGACTATCTTGCATTTTATTTTTATTCTTGTCGCTGAATTTCACTCTATGTTGTCTTGTTCCCCAAAATACACTATACATATATGTATTTTATGTGTATGCCCTTCCACGATTTTGGGATAAAAACATTCCAAATCAATGTCATCTGCTAAAAATCTTCCTTGGTAAACCAACAAAAAATAATAAATCTGTAGTGATCCTAAAAATACACTTCTAAAAAAAAAAAAAAAAAAAAAAAAAAAAAATCACTCAAATTCTAAAACCTCCAGGCTCTTTGATACACAAGGAAGGATGCAGTGGAAATGACTAAACTAAATCATCAATGGATGATACTACTTATAAAATCACGTGTAGTTACTGTCATACTTTATACAAACCTTTACAGGTTGATTTTGAATCTTCCTGGGTGATCCAGCAAAAGGGACGTCTACAGTTTGTCTCTCATCGGATGGTTTAACCGTGAGCCTCTCTGCAGGAGTGTGAGGTCTCCTGGGTGGAAAGCTTTTCGGAGGTCCAGGTGGAGGAATATCAGATGGAGATGGTGGGACAGATATCGACCGTGGAACATCCAATGAACTCTTTGACTTTCCACGGTCAACAAAGTCTGGGAAGCCTGTATAAAGCGGTGCAGTGGGGCTGCCGTGTTTAAACTGCTGCCTCTGTTGCCACTCATACAGCTGCCAAACAGTTCCGTCCTTATTTGCTTTCCTTTCCTCCTGCGACATCTTCAAGTGGCTAACACGGTCTTGAGCATATTTGTAGTCACTTGGCAAATTGCGGTTTGGTGGCGGAGATGAACTTCCTGAAGGCTGCCTGGTGTTCTTTGGCAAGGTGTGATAGTTCTCAGGAACAGACAGAGAAGGATTGGGACCCTGGCGTGTAAGAGTCTGATCAGAAGCGAGGCTGGAAAGGGGGAAAAAAAAGTTACAGTTCATGTTTGTGAGTGAGAACAACTGATACAAAAATCTCCTCTAATTACTTCAGCATAGGAACTAAAGAGGAGAATATACAGGGATCTTTTAACAAGACTTAACAAAACAATATTACTGAAATCATAAAACCCCAAAACATTACACTATATTCATATCAAAACTGGAACAGTCTAAACAGAGGCTTTTTTTCAGCATCTAACTTAGAATGACTTGCAATAAATAAACTAAAGGTTGGGATACATTATCTGTACTTAGATGAAAATGAATGTCAAGAATATAAAAAAACTTCATTATGTTTAAAACAAATTTGTAATTTTTTTTTAATGAAAGCACTGCCACCGCTAGGTGGTGCAGTTTGAGAACACATCATACACATTCATTTAAAAGTTACCTTAAAAGAGTACAAGATAACATTTGACCAGAGAACTAATATCACACATCTTTCCTCATTTACATGAACAAAATAATTTTTAAAAAGCTCAGAAAGTCCTAATGCTACTGGCTTTTCTACTTTTTTTGAAAAAAATGTAGCACAAGGCTTTCGCCATGGAATTCTTGCAAATTCAGACATACAGGGATGTTACATCCTAGCTTTAGTGGTGCATCCATAATTCATCTGAAATTGTAACACTTATCTCTGCTTAACAGATTTAACATAGAAGTGTCAAAAGCACTTTTGACACAAGGTACATTTAGTTCCCTTTCTTTTTTGAAATGAAAAATCCTTCTGTGGTCTGATACGGAAGACCACATTTGTCTAATTTCTGATTCTCCAAATAAACATATGGGCAGCTGTACTTGTAGCTACTGGTCCAGATACCGCATCTTGAAACAGAGAACTACTCTGCTAGACTTGCCATAGAGTAACGGTACAAAAAACAACAGTAAAAAAGTTACAGCACATTCCTCACTTCAATTGAAAGCTGCATTCCCTATGTGAGAATGAGACCTGACAGTGTTGAAACTCCAGGAATTCATGTAAAAGAAAGCACAAAATGAGAAAATCTTTGTTCAACATCCAGGAAGGAGAGAGGTAGGGTAGTGAAAAGCCTTATCAGTAACTGTCATTCAATTGCTGCCTTTCTGCACTTCTGCTTGCAGAGTTTGGCATTGCTGGTGCTGTCTTGAAAAATGAATGTTCCTAAGAGAATATGCAATTCCTTATGAGAAAGCACTACAACTGCCCTTCTCTATCTACAGGATTTTTTGTGTAAGTTCTGCTCTCTTGCACCGCGCAAACTTGATATCATCCAAAACTCCATAATACCTGACTTTTTTTTGAATGTCCCAAACATGATTTATACAATGTTGTGGGAATATCTTATGTACATATCAGACAAGATAACGGATGGTATAGTTTTAGCTGGACACCAAATAGCATGACTCAAATCTGCCATTTTAATGAGATACTAAACTCAGGCAGCAGGCAATGAAATCCTGAGTTGCTGCTTTGCAACTATAAAAAAATACAGTTTCATCAGCTATGAAATAATATATGAGGAAACAATCCTCCCAGTCATGAGAGCCTCTCTTGCATACTTTATCACAGTATCCTAGAAATGTTGGTTGGAAAAAAGCCTCTGGAGATCCTCTAATCCAGCTCTGTCTATTCTATTACATTGCATGGACTCTAATCATACACTCTGAATTGCCAATCCTTTCCATGGGAAAACTGAGCACTTGGTAGAAACAGGTTTCCTTTAGATAGGAACAAAATCTGTGAAAGCTTGGAACAGATAACGCTGTCAAAGCAAATATGAGACAGCAAATATGTCGAAGGTAGGACAGAACCTTTTTGGTATCTTCACTGAAAAGAGAGAAGAAGGTTTCTCCAAACCATTCCACGCTTGTTAGCCTTGTTATAGCATCCCTGCAAAGCATAACTGTGATTTGCACTAAGCATGTTATAAATAAATATTTTCCTTTAATTTAAGGACATTCTATTATGCAGTCTATTTCAATATTGGCCTGTTACTAACCTCTTTGTATCGCCTTTTTGGACCTTTACCCAGTGCTCCACTTGAGCCATGTTGCTTTTTCTTTGAATGTGTTTATCTGGATTTGTTCTGGGAACAAATCCTCTTTTATAAGAGCCAGTCCCATTCTGCTCCACTAGACCAGCGCTCCTAGTTAATGAGCTGGGAAGCGTCCCATTCTTCTCAACAGGCTGGGGCTGAGCTCCTTGGGCCCGGGGTGCGCTCGTTAAATCTGGAAATAATGAATCAGCTTCTGTTAATGCATGCTTGGCCTTTCCTTTCTTGGCTTCCAGAGTTTCTTTTCGGTGGATGTAACGCCCCTCCTCTTTTTCTCTTCTTATCTCTTCACGCTTATCATATCCAAATGTTTCTGCTGATTTTTGATAACTTTCTTTTAAATCTGAAATCTCTGCTTTCGCAATCTCTTTACAGGCATCCACGTGATTGGCTTGGGGAACAGCTTGCTGATCCGCATTTTCACTTTCTCTGAAAATAAAATATGTGCTGATAATGAACACAAGTGAAAAGTTGAGGTGATCCTGTTAATATTTTAAAAAGAATCACACACAAAAGCAACCTTTCCAGGATGTGAAAAATTTGACAGAGGTATGTTAAATAGATGTGCTCAGTAAAACTCAGTTGTTATCCAATTAGACAAAAGTAGTCTTTACAGTGCTATCAAGGAAACAGCAATCTCTCATGTGCACCTATGAAAAATCAACAAATGTTCATCCTGTGTGTCAATAATTATACATAAAAAAAAATCTTATTCTGGTAAGTATTAAAGGCCAACAAAACAGAACAAACAGAAAAAAAAAAAAAAACCTGCCAATCGTTCATTTCAAATAAAAAAAAAAGACCTTTCCAGCTTTTGTAGGTGCCTTAGGGACTGGTTATTTCTGGCCAAGGAAATAGAACAGTATCAATAGTTAAGAGTATCATTGACCCAGCTATCTTTTATTTGGGGAGTATTCCAAATAAACAGGACAAAAGAAAACACTGCCCTCAAGACAGCTCACTCCAAACACGTCCCATGAAAATCTTTCAAAAATTCTATAGAATTCTTTGGATATTCGTTTAAACTTACGAAACACCATGCCATGTCTAGAGGTACTACAAGTTTCACTTCACTTGCAACTTTGTCTCCTTATAGGCAAAAACTTCTCTATGACAGTTTTCTCCAGACAGTTCAATATTAATCATTGATCTCCAAATAGCAATTCATCTTGCTGAAACCAAGTTCAGCTTCTTTCTTTAAGGAAGGTAAATTCCAAGCAAGTTCCATTAAAAAAGTGTCTTTATTTCACTTTATTTTAGTGTCTCAGAATGAACATACTACTTGGATTAAGGATACCGGATTAATCCTTCATAATACACTAGGCCTCCCTGATTTTTCTTTCAATTACTCCTATCCTTAAAAAGGACATAAAGAAAAATGCATGAAGGATTAAATGCTATTTGCAATTGAAATTAAAACCAATAAAAAGACTCCTAATACAGAATCAGACAGGTATAACAGCTTTGAGAATTATTTAGGACAAGAAAATGCAAAGCTCTGGAATTGATGTTGATCCTTTGCTCGAATTGTATTACAGATTTGCCAGAGGCAAGCACTAGCACAAGGTACTCTGAGAAACTGCATCATGACATCTTAATCCTCAGAGCCCCAGGGTTAAAAGTAGGGCCTCCTCATAGTACAGCATCTTCCTTCACAGTGGGTATGGAAAAAAAAAAAAAAAAAAAAAAAGAACACATTCCCAAGAACACATTCCCAAAGTGTGCACATGAAGAAGGATAAATCAATTTTAAGGAAAAGAAAAACTAAAGCACATAAAGACATGGCTGAATTCATTTGCCTCTAGAGTTAGGCAATACTGACGGACAACCTGCTCTTATACCCATGCTTTCTTCTACTTTGAGAAAAACAATAGAACTCTTACAGGTAGTAAGGTCAGGTCAGCAATCCAAAAATTCACAGTTAATACAAAAGCTAATGAACATAACTCTGAGCACATACCATCTATCCATCCTTAACATTCCTTTTCCTCTTACCAGCATTTAAATCTGAGTTCTAAACACTCATTTGAAACAATTCACTAATTTTGTCTTTTCATTCTCCCTACTTCTCTTCATTTAGCAATTGCAGGTATATGAATATGCTCACAAAAATGTAATAGTTTAAACCAAATTCCCTTAAAATAAAGAAACAAAAAAGGAAACATCATAAAATGTGGGCAAAACGTTTCTACATAAATGTCTAGCACAAGGTTTTATTACTTAGCTTGTGTCAGCTGAGTGACTTCCAACAGAATAAGCAGTTGCATTTCTTTAAAATGGGAGTTCCATGCACACATTTAAAAATATCAATTTACAATTCACCATCAAAAAATTTGATTTTTGACCAGCTTTTCTTAACTAAGCGTTGGTTTACTGAACTTGCCTTTTCAGTGAAGAGCGTGTTTGCATAAGGGCAGCTTGATTCATAGCTCGGATCCAACCATTCATGTCCTCTTGTGTATCTGCACTGAAGTAGTATGTCCGCATCCCTGAATGCTCTGCCTGAGAGCCAATAACAGAATCCTTATTGTAAATATAAGCCCTCATTCCTGTGTGAACAGCCTGTAAGGGAAGGGGGGGGCGAAAAAAAAAAAAAAAAAAATCAAGCAGCGATATCATTTTTTCCCTGAAAATGTATTCAGTTTTTCTTGATACCTTTAAAAATATAATAAAATTAAACACAGGAGTATTCAAACTTAGAGAAAAAGCTACTATAAATGTAATGCAACAAACTCAAATATTACAGTATTCTATTTTTTACTTAAATTACTTGACTTCTTTTTCAGAGTATTAACAGTGCAGCAGTCCTGTTTTTTCATAGAAGGGATTTTCAGCTTTATATTTTAAGTAACTGATGTTTCATTTGCTGTAAATACCATACAAAAAAAAAAAATCAAAGAAATTCTCACTGAGAAGTGCATAAGTGAGACAATTTTCCTAGCCCATTTCACATGGCAATTTATTCAGCCAAAACAGGACAAAAATCTTACAATTCAAGCAATTAAATTCTTATTTAAGACATGATTATAATGTACATTAAGATCTTTCAGTTAAAGCATGCATTTAAACATCTATATTAGCTTTAAAATTACAAGACTTCGATAAATTTAGTAATACTGACAGAATTATCAAAGCACACACAATACAGACAGGTATCTGTGCACACCAAAATATTTCATGAAACTCCACGAAAAGTAGAGATACTTTGAAATTCCTTTATATTTAAACTAAATATTACTGTCATAATGCACAAAATATTAAAACAAAGTTTAATATGGAATGTCTCCAGAATCTAATGTTCAGTTAAGTTCATCTCATGAACACTTACATAAGAGGTGTATTAAGTCATACCAGTCCTGAACACTTGACTATTTCCTATAAGTGAATTTACAAATGTGCTTCTGCTACAGCACACTACTGTTAATGGATTTTATAGGAAGAGATTCCTTTCGTTACCACTTCTCAAAAAACTGAAGTCAGTGTACGCAGCTTGAAGGTTCTTACAGCAATACTTAAAGGACATGAGTAATTTAAACATTTTTTTAAAAAATAAATCTAAAATTATTATTAGGAACTAAAACTAATGGCTCAAAACACCCCTGAAGTAGCATTGTTGTGGTGGTATTTTTTTGTTTGTTTGTTTTTGTCTTTTTTTTATACAAAGGATAAAAAAAACCCTCTCAACATCTTAATTAAGCTGCATCTTTTTTGTGTGTCTTCCCTAAATGACAAGTCTTCTAATTTTGATGGAATCACCTCTCCCTCATTATTCCAAATTGAACAACACCGCACAATCATAGATGACTTCAGGAACACAGCAATAGTCCTCACAACACCCAAGCTACTTGCCAGGCTACCCAGGCAAGTCCTTCAACTGCCATCAAACCTGTAGCAGAAGGTGGACCAAACTGTGCCGAGGAAGAGGAGGATGAGGCGGGGTATACAGAAGTCCAAGGCTAGTTTCTGCTCCAAAGAGTCCCTGCTTCCCAACAGAAGGAATTCCCTTCCTAGCAATTCTGATCAATTAATCAGACCCAGCAGGTCTGATCAATTAAATATTTAGGAATCAGGAGTTGTTTTTTTTTTTTTCCTCAATCAGTGAATCACTGAGTTCTTTGAGATTTGTCAGTTTTTTTTTTTTCCTCAATCTTGAGACCACTCAGGTCTCAAAGTTTTGGGTTCAGATTTGCTCAAAACAGGATTTAATTCACTAAAATATATGATTAATATACAGTGCAAAAACTGCATTACCACAGGCAGTGGTAATCAAGAAGTAAAGAAAATTAGTGATTTAGATAGACCTCATGACTACAGGCTTCTTTTATAAATACCACTTCGAGACTAGAAAAGAAGCTATAATTCAGAATTGAAGCAACTCCTACTTTCTCCTACAGAAGGAAGCAAAGCAGATTTTTATATCCTCCTATGGATTACACTGTAGAGGTCCTGTGTTCCTAGGTTAAGTATTTCTAGAAAAATACTCTGTGCAGTAGCAAATTAATAAATGGATTTAAGAGCTGTCTGTCTTAATTCACCTGCCCTGATCAACATGATCAATCTGCTTTTCATGTTCTCTTTCAGTAGTGCTGAAACATAACTAAAAGCATTGCCTAAGGGACAGTAGGTGAAAATGGCATAAAAATGCAAAGTATCCTGTCTGAGCCTCCCTCGAGGGACTGAAGCTATCATGACCATAAACATTCAAAGCAGCAGAAGGAATAATGGAGGTGGTGTGCTCCTATCAAATAAACCTCGCAGCCTGCAGTTCTTAGCATATAAGACATAAAGGAAAATTCAAATATTTTCCTATTATTTGTTAGTAGCACATCTACAATGCGAGAAAGCAAATTTGTGCTAATGTCCTGTTACTGCTAGCAGACACAGAGGCTAGTGATCCTCTATTTGTAAATTAAAGCAATAGCTATTGTAGGATGACTACAGCATACTAAAAAGTCTACAACACAGCACATGCACACACATACACACCATATGGAAAAAATAATATTGGTACCTATTCATGCATTCAGGTGCCTTAATGTGGATAGATTGAGAAGAAAAGCAGTCTCTCTCCCATAATGCACAGAAGGAGAAATGGACAGTA
The DNA here is from genome assembly GCA_034781795.1 of Crypturellus tataupa. Classification (NCBI taxonomy): domain Eukaryota; kingdom Metazoa; phylum Chordata; class Aves; order Tinamiformes; family Tinamidae; genus Crypturellus; species Crypturellus tataupa. The sequence continues at coordinate 2,794,841 of JAWLRI010000355.1, read as the reverse complement.
AACCCCAAGAGCAAATCAATAGGACAAGACAAGGACAAAAAGTTAAACAGGTTAAAATAATGAAAAGATTGATATTTTCAAGGAAAATATTTATCAAAAGGCACTACTAAGAAAATTCTGCAGTAAATGGCAGTTCTCCTAAGGAGCTATAAAAATACAGCAAATTTTCCTTTCTCCTAAAGTTAGAAATTTATGACACATTTACAAACAACTAACGAAATAATACCCTGTTCCTTTATTATATAACACAACATCACACTAAAATCCAACTCATCTTCAGTCCCAAGTAAAATTGAGGGTTTTCAGGTGTTCTAGAAGCTGGGACACTTCCTACCCTCTTCAGAGTATTAACATGGTGCCTTTCAGTTTTCTAGCACTTGACATTTCTTTCTCTGGCTCTCTAGTCTCCTAGAAGTTTTATAAATGGTATGGAAGCCTTAAGAAACAAAAATATTTCAGAGTACATAAAAGAACAGAACTGTAAACAAAAATTTGAAGAACAGTAACATCACAAGCAAACAAGGTGGAAAAAATATTGACAGGGTGAATTTCTGAGATAAAATTTTAAAAAGGTACTCAGCAAAGTTAAACTATAACTGGACAAACTCCACTGTTATCTCCTACTCCTTCAGGAAATGGCAGAGCCTGCTTCCTTGGCTTTATTTGTAGCAAGGCGTGCTCCTGTATGCAAACACCTACTTGTGTCCACGGCCTTTCCATGAAGTCTAGCTGTTGGTTTCTTTACTGAAGATGCTGATAGGCCTACTGATTTCCTCAGTTTCTATATCAGATTTGTATAAAGAATTTACTTCCAGTATTCTCTCACATATTCCTAACACATATAAAATCTCTTAAAAACTAGTTTTCTGAGGCTTCTAAAAAGACCAATGCCATTAACCTTCATAAATTGATAATACTAATAAAAACTGATAAAACTAATAATAATCAGGCAAGTATTACTGTTGCGCAAGCCTTTTCACAGTAGACACTGTGCAAAGAATTTGTGGTACCTCACATTTGTATTGGCAGAAAATATAAATACATACAGTGATTAAATAGATATCAATAACACTTTCAGCTAAATATGCAGTAAGGATCCTGAGTCCCAAAATATCATTATAAAACTTAACCCCAGTAGCTATGGCTAGTTATAGCACTTTGCTTGAGACAAATAAACCATGTGAAAAAAATGTCAAAAAAGAAAGTTAAAAAGGATACTTCCAAACAAAACAATTTAACACACACATTGCTGCCTTCAAAGTAGTTCTCGACTGCATTTGAATACCCTATATGCAGTTCTACTGGCATGTCACAGTAAAAGCCTTCCGAGAGATGCAAAATCCTGAGTTGGCCTCAGGAGATCATTAAAGGACCAGAGTTTTTACAGCTCCCACAATGTACAGTTTAAACAGAGTTTTTAACATATACCCTAGTAAAGTCTATTTTAAGTACATTCTCCTAACTTAATCACAAACAAAAGACATTAATATATTTGCCATATAAATCTTCTTTTAAAGAAGAGATTTTTACCCCCTCCACCTCCAACCAGACATTTAAAAAAGAAGCTGAGATCTCTATTGTAACAAGCAGCTTATAAAAATCTGAATAACTAATTGGGCCATATATAAAATGTGACACACATTTTGCTCCCCACTCAAGACTTAACATGTGCAAGTCCTATCTTTATGTTGGTCTTAATCTTCCTGTGTTTTCTATTTCTGTCTGTACTGTGCCAAGAGACAGAATGTCCATCTCTGCTCTGGATACCCCAGCGTACCAAGCGATTAGATAGCTGTAATGGCTGCTGAGTGATGGAATTCCAGCGAGGCTGCGTCCCCGCTACCCTGCACGCCCGCAGCCGACGTCAGAGTGCGGAATTTCAGCACTAGGCGTGATCCATGCTACAGAAATCTTACAAAACCCTCCTAACACTGCAGAAATCAGCTTTGTACGTAATGACCACAGTAACACCAAGCCTGCAGTCCTCAACCACCTGTCACTGAAAGCAGAGTGAAGACCAGCCCAACAAACTCTACTACATAAAATGTTATGGATTTCTTGAATCAGCTTTCCAACATTTTTTTTTTTCGTTATAAACCTATATCAACTTTTTTTTTTTTTTTTTTTTAAATAAGCCATACTTCGGAATCCCAGCTTATTGGCTATCCTCATTAAGAATCAGAGTAAACACTTGCTAAAGCTCATACAGGAATGATATCGCAGGCCATTTGAGAAGGAACTAGCTGCTTCTGAAAATGATTAACCATTATCACAAGCATGGATCTTGTTTAGCAAGAAAACATAGCAGTGACTTGAGAGCCTGCCTACAGAGCACTCCATTTGAAAAATACACATGTTCATCTACCCAGATACAGGTCCCCTTCCTCTGCCACTGCTAGCGTTGCATTGGACACAATCCTAACTTACTTTTGATCAACATTTGCAAATATTCTTCCAAGAAAACAAACCTCCTTTTTTTAAAATTCCCCAAATCACTATATGAAAACAGATACTATTGCTATTTTCTTTATTTTCTCCCCGTCTCTGCACTGAATATTTATGTGAGAGAAATGGAAGTCTAGCCAGGCATTGGATCCATTGCACTCTTCCTCCTTGAAAGGGACTCTAAAGGAAGGATCTTTATGAATTACACTCATTAAATATTTGAGCAAAATCTTAGAGAAAGTTCTTCTGTGGCTTGCACTGTTATCTCACCTTTAATGCATTTGAAAAAATACTATTAACTTATCCAGAAAATGCAGTGGATCTTGTTAAAAAGGCCTTTTCCAAGTCACTATTTGCTTAATAAATTTCAAATCATTATCCACTTGAAAATAAATCCCAAAGAAAAACAAGCAGCCTGGGTTTTTAAAACTCCACGAAGATCAAATATTTCAAGATGAGCAGATATTTTGGGGGATTTTTGCACAGATTTAAAAAGAATCTTTCCTGATCTAGAATTGCAAAAACTTCTTTTTTTTTGGTTATGCTCCAAGTTTTGGTATAATTTAAGTGCTGCAGGTAGACAAGGCAGGTTTTTCCACTGGAAATATATGCTTTATTTCATTTTCATACATTTTAAAAATTATGAATAGAACAAACTATAAATTATCCAAATAAATTAATTTTAAATATGAACTATAGCACACAGAAGTATTTTTATTTTAAAAACAAGCAAAAAAAATACTGAATATCACTTAGGGCTACACTATAGTTCCCAAAGAAGAAAGGAGAAAAAAGGTCGTTTTCCTCCTTCCCTAAATGAATATATTTACATCAAAAGCCACATTGTTGTGTTTTTTCTAGCTGCCAAAAATGAGCTTGCTGTATCACTATAAAGCAGAAAATAATTTTGCCAAGAGTTCAAGCACCACCAAGATCCATTAAAAAAGTCTTTCAATTCATAAAACAGAGGAATAATTTATCAATATTAATTTTTGAATTTAGGAAATGTATCTTTATGCAGAAACATTATGAAGTTCTAAAGACACTTACCTAGAAGCAGAGGGATGAATTTCAACCTATTCGTGTTGAGTGCTATGTTACATTTGAATAGGGAGTCAATAAACCTGTCTGATTTCAAAAAAATTTAGGCAAGCGGACGATTCATCTACATCTAAGAGTACCTTTTCTCATGCGGGTACACAGTTTCAAATATGCCTAGCTAATAGGTTTTGCAACTGTACCTTAAAAGAAAATTTCCGATTTATGCGATCTTCAGGTCCAACAGGAGATATTACGTAACTAGGCAACGGTATGCTACCCAAAACAGATTCTTCTCTGCTGTCTGTTGAATAAAAAAATAAATAAATAAACAAAATCTATTTCATTGAACTTTTGAGTGGGGAAACAGTACAGACTCCTTATGGAGGCATAGGGTATGTGACAGGAAGACAATAACTACATTGGTAAAGATCAGTTAAGGCTGGAAATAAGGGAAAAATAATTGACCTTTGAGGTTTTCAAGATCCGTCTGGAAAAATCCCTGAGCTTACCTTGCTTTACTTTGGGCAGAAGACCGAACTAGATATCTAAGACCCTTCATCAGTAATAAATGGAGAAATTATTTATTTTTAAAGAAATGATACTGAAATATTGATAATCATGGAAAATTTGGCATGTTACTTTTCATTTGTTTGTTTTGCTTTGTTTTTTGGAGGGGTTTTGCAGTAGAAATGCAGAAGCTGCAAATATGAATTAAAGCTTCGCATTTGGTAATGGCTTCCAAGAACTGTAACATGCAACACAGTATATGAAACTTCACAATAGCCTGATGTAATATATTATGACATTATTCCTAACCCAGACTAAGATACCATCTAATCTTTTCTGGTAGAAACGCTGGCTTCAGAGTTCCCACTCTCACATTACCCCTCATTTTGAAGTTGAATCATTTCCCTGATGAAGTTGCCTTGCATTCTCAAAAGCAGTCGTGCAGGCTCCAGCAAGTAAGCAACACAAGGCAGAACGAGGCAGGATGAGAAAAAAACCTGTAAACTCTGCCAAATATTTTGTAGTGTAAATCTTGGCATAAAACAAAAATATGTTACGTGATGAAAGATCATGCATGCTCTTGATCCAAAGTTCCAGCCTGAAGCTTGCTACACACTGAAAAGATGTGGGTAAATTATAGCTCCATGATGCATCTTCTCAAACTATCTGACTTTATCTGAAGAATTAAGTCAATTTATTCTTACAAAGTGGTTTAAACAGGGGAATTGTTACAAACTCAAAAGATTTTGAATTACCTACTCACCTTTGTAGTAAAACAAACAATAATCAGCAAGCACAAACCACCGTCTTTTCCATAATCTCATTCCAGAGCTATCCTGAAAAGCAAGAAATGCGATACATGTTTTCCTGTTAAGAAAGGTAACTAAATCATACAGTGTTGCACCAGTTAGTGACTTGGCAGAATACGGGATTATTTGCAAAAATAAGCGTTTTTTTATATCTTAGCATAATATGTATTAAGAAAGCTACATTAATCTGCAAAACGATCATCCACAATACAACATTAAAACTGATCATTTTTATTAAAACATTAAAATCATACCAAAGAACATTCATTTTCATCTTGCGCACAATAGCTGCATATTTTTTTCTAGATTAACCTGTCCAGCAATGAGGAAAAGAAGTATGCATCCAGATGGCATGAACTCCAACAAGGAATGTTCTTAGACCAAGATAAAAATCACTGTGCAGGGCTGAAGTACAACTACACTTTTCAGAAAATATCGCCTACATTCCTGCAGCTAATTTTCCAAATGTTGCCTAAAACACAGAGTAATCAGCTATTCATTAGGATATAAAAGAGGGTACACAATATGCAAGATTAAATGAAGTATAATTTAACATTCACATTAAGATATATAGATTTTTAAGATGTATCACTTTGGCAAAAATGAATAATATTTACATCAAAATTAATTTTAGAAGGTTGCAAAACTGTCAGACCATAACCTAAGTACAACTTATTAAAATCGACATATGCTTTGATAAAGTGTTATATATACATGTATTTTTCTTCTTCTTTTCGTAGCCATACTACGTATGCAACAGCTTTCTTCCCTTTTTCATACTATGTTAACACATACTGTGTCTGAGTGCTGATTCTGTCCTGAAAACCAACAGACTTGGGTGGTGCACGTGAACAGAACTGATGATGGAACATGGATCTTTATGCAGGAGCAAGTGAATTGCTGCCAGCAACCGATGTTTCCTGCATACATAGAATCATAGCTGCAAAACTAAGATCTCAGCCTTTAATTTAGCTGCTGGATCTCTGGTGAACACTAACTCAAAATTGAAGGTTTAAAGTATTTCTCATAAAGCAAATAGCTTTATTTTTGCATCCAAAGATGTGCTTTAAATACTCTGAGAGTTCAAGATGCAACAGTTGCAAAATGCTGTGCACTGACTGAAATCCTACAATCCAGCCTTTGTTTGGACACTGGTCTTGATGACAGCTTAGCGTGGTGAGCACGTCCCTGCCTCCCTTCATCTTCTCCCTCCTGCTTCTGGAGGACAAAAGACAAGTGAGTTGGAACTAAGCCTCCAACTAGGGTACAAGGGCATAAACATGCAGACATGTAAAGTCTTCAACCTCAGGCTTTTAGTGCCTCTGAGGGAGAGGAGATCAGCATGGCAGCAAGCAAGCAGGATAAAACAGGGAAAATAATCAGAGTTAGCCAATAAAGTTACAGCCTCAACATTTAACCATTATAGCAGTATATATTTATCTTTGTTTCCACTCTGAGTCAAGGTTGTCTATAAAACTTTAGTTTCCTACTGACAGAACACAAGCCATTAATTATAGAAAATGGTGGGAGTTCCAAATGGTGCTCTGTATCACTAATATCCAGATCCTATGTTGTTCTACTCTTACCTGAAAGGCACTTGTTTGAATTTGAGGATTATACTGAAATACATAGACAGAAACAGATGATTATATGCATACCTGTTTGTGTAACCAGCCTCTTACTATAACAGGAACATTAGGATTCCTCCTGATCGCTTGCTCCCTCTTTCCAAAGCTATGAACTTTGCTTCCAGTTTTCCCAACCTGTAAATAAGTGCACTGTAGCAGCATATTTTTAAACTATACTATATAAATTTCATGTCACAAATGACTTCACTGCAATAATTCATGCTTCATTGTATAGTATATTATACAGTATAACTATACAGTAACCGAGTATTTTCAACATTTTTGAAAGTAAGTAGATAATAACCTTTACAATACTGCAAACTCAATTCCCCATTCTCATCAACATATTAGTATCACAAAGGTTTCCAATGTCCAGCTGAAGATCAACGGCCCTAGTGTTAAAGTATGAACACTGCTGAAGTGTCACTGTGCTTCAGAAGTATTTTTGAATGTATACTACAAAAACTGCTTGCAACTCTCTCTGCAATGTGGTACAAGTCTCTTACACAGGAGTTCCTGTAGATCAATTCTGTACTTGCCTTTTCACCCCCCTCCTATTTAAACTCAAATAAAATAATCAACTTGGGCTTTGAACCTTAAAACCAAAGGAGATCGTGTAGAGTGACACTGCTAAGGAAGACATCTAAAGAGTAGTAAGCAAAAATCCTAAGGACTATGGGTTTGCATTTTACTGCAACCCCAGTTTTGGCTCAAATGGGCAAAATAATATCAAAACAAGCAGAAAATGTCTATGAAAAAGACAGCAGGAGTACCTGGATGAATAATCTGTCTGTTATTTTCCAATTTCAGCACAGTTAGATTGTAAAGGTTCCTAAAACAATTGCAATTACACCTGCTTTCAGATTCATTCCAAATTCATTCTATCTCCTCCCTACAATGTCTCTCCAATGTCTCCTTTGCTCAATTTTCTCCTGTCAGCTGGTCAGGGGACTGGAACTCTGTCAGCTGCACACAAACAGCAGCTCTGGAAACAAGCACATCTGTCATATGCAAGGGATGATATAATAAAAACATACCCATACTGTACTGTATCTGCCTGCCAGGCAACATCTGGACAAAATGACAGCATAATTAACCATCTAATGCTCTACCATTATACGGTAACAAAAAATAAATTCTGTTAATTTTTCTGATATTTTTTCTCTCTTCTCAAGGAGGGTCAGAACAAGATTTAATGGTGGTCAGGTGCTACTAGAGAGCATCTGACCTGTCCCACCACCTAAAACTAGCACAAACCGGCATTACTAAAACTGCTGGCAGCTTTCTGAGTAGAAGTCTCCTGTAGACACCTGCCTCTGTAAGAGGCATCAATACACAACTAAACTCTTTTAGTTCATATCTTGCATCTTGAAGCAAATTGCAACCAAGGCCTGACTAGGGCTGACTGAACAGCAGCAGGTTTGTGAGCAGATGCCGACACCATTCAGGGGGCAGTGGCAATCACCAGGATACAGTTGGCTAACATGACTACAGAGTGTCAGCTTTGTGGACACGCAGTACCAGTCTGGACCACAAAACTTCCCTCTGCGCTTGGCCACAGACCAATAAGCAGCAAGTCTGGCACAAAAGGAAGAAACTAGGCATTGAGGATTTTTTTGGCTACTTCAAAATACTTCAGATTATTTTTTCTATATCTGTGTCCAAATGCCACTTTACACAAACATTCAGAAGTATCACGAGGATCAGGCCAAATCATGTATTTTTTAAAAGAAAAAATAGAAGTAACTAATACAGTCAAGATTTTTGCTTGGGTAGAAGGTATTACCCTATTACCTCTTCTCTAAGTTATTAGGTTTTTAGCCTAAAATCACGGCCCCAGTAAAATCAACAATAAAATAATATTGATTTAAAGCAAGTGGCATTCTAATCATATAGCTGAAGCAGGAGTCTTTTACCTTTACCTTAGAAGAAGGTTTTGTATCAACAGTAGATGTAGTTACTGCAGTAGATGCCTCACTGACCATACTTGACGGTCTTTGGTTTATTCGTTGCTTCGACATAGGTGAATTTTGCCTAGAAAAGTTGCACAAACAGGTACTCTAAAGTACATGATTTCAAATAGTCAGCTTTACTTTTTATATCACATATATTTATGTTTGTATAATTATTTATATAACTATACAATTTAATAAATATCACAAAGAAAGAAAATGACAGGTCCATCAAGCACAAGGAAAGCGTTTTCCACGTGTTCATCTGCAACTTCTCCTGCACCATCCATATTATTTTGATTCCAGGCATTTCCCAAGCAGATGCTACATATAACATCTGATCATTGATATTTGTAAAGATATCAAGAGGAAAAAACTTACCAAAGAGTCTACAAATCCAATAAAGAATCAAGATTTAACAAAAAGCACTGAGAGCACATAAAGGCAATGCATAATACACTGGGCCCAGTTTAGAGACCTTGCTGCAAATGTGTGAAAGAATTAATAGTGGTGAGGAAAGGGTAGGAATCTGTACAGATACATCATAAGGACAAGTTTATTATTTTAAGCAAAGGTGAGAAAAACATTAGAATGGCACTTTTCACTCTGCCCCAAAATATGATTCATATCACAATAGGAATTAGTAATGCAAGATATCTTTTAAGCAGAATAATGTAATCCTGGCGGGTATCTCTAGAAATAATTGATCTCTGAATCATAGAGAATGCATTCTCTATTCTCTGCACAATAACTATAGGCCAAGCAAAAACTGACACATTCAGTGCCCCATACTAGATTGCCCCGGCTGTCTCCTCTACTAAGGTGTGACCTGTTCGCAAAGTTTCATGTTTGATCACCTACAAGAGAAAGACTTGAAATACCCCGATGTTCGCAGCATCTCTGTTCTGCCTATACTTGCACTAAAAACAACCCCCCTTTCCCACCACCATCACCATCACTCATTCACAGGCAGCAGCCAACATCTTTTGCTGAGTTTGTAGGAAAAATCCTAGCGTAATAGGCCACTGCCAAAACTGTGCGTCCTAGCCACTGAACAAACCTGGTGGAGCTTTCCATTTAATTGGTTCTACGATCCAACAGAAACACCAGCTTTGGTAACATGCAACAGCCAGCTACCTGATCCTGGAACTGAAAACAAACAGCTGAAAGCAAACACCAAACAGCTAACTGAAGAGAGCAGAGAAAGTGCAAAGAAGCTATATATAGAACTTCACATTATAAACAAAACCAAGACAAACCTTGGGTTAGAGTGATCCAGTGCAGAGAAAACCACTGATTATGAAGGTAATACTTCTGCAAAAGAGAAAGCTACCAGCACGTGCCAAAACCAAGACGTGGGCCTCACAACAAATGCCAATACACACACAGAAGCACAGTTCTGGCCCTGCACAGAAACTGATAGGAAACTTAAACTCACGTTCTGTAAACACATGTAAAGAATTGGAGGCAAAGTGATGGACAGTATCGGAAGTGAACTCAGGTAAAACTTTGAGAAAGAAAGCGTAACATTTGGAAAAACCAAAAAACTAACAAGTCTTTTTCTTTAAAAAGAACCAAATAAGCTTCTCTCATTAACTTTCAGGGATGTCTAACTTTCCTGTGAAACTGATAGGAGAAAACACTAGCCAAACTGTCATATGCTGTTCTACAGAAGCTTAATGCTTCTGGTGTGATTGCAGCTTTAAAAAAAAAAAGTCTTCATTTGTGATTCGTGCTGTATGTTCATCATCTTCACTTAGTTGATTTTCTGCGTCAAGATCAATTTTGTTAAGGGAGTTCTGTATTTATATTTTTATGTACATATTTACGCAAGCTGTTTTTATATTACATACTTGGAAGACGTCATCCAGCAGTTCTACTTTCCTCAAACATCTAAGTAATTTTCAGTCAGCACTCCAAGCCTTTAGAAGAATGGTATATTTGTCACTCAAATACAGAAAAAAAAGGAGACTGTAGTACGCAAGCGTAATTCAAACCCTTCTGCTAGTTTCCAAGATAGGAAAGATCGTGACTGGAAAATTCTTGAAAACCAGATTTTATTTTATTTTTTAATAAATGATGTGGATGGCAGCAGCCACTGATATTGCTTAGGGTTAAGTCAGAAATTCCTTACACATAATAAAACCACATGAGTGTTTCTCATTATTTGGTCTCCCATTAATGTATTAGAAATACAAAGTACTGATACCGTCATTTAGATTGTACCAGCGGAAACCATTTTAAGTGTAAATTTTTGTTTACGCTTGAAGAGCAGGTCAATATTTGCAACAATAATCCTTCTTTTTTTGTAGGGGAGAGGTGGCAGTTGTAAATAACACATACTCAATTCAAAAGTGTTACCCATAGTTCTCAAAATCTTTCTGTCACCATTGCTTTTCCTCAATTACAACTGAACAATTACCTGTGCAAAAACTTCTCTGGATAATGTCACAGAAAACATATTTTTTCCTTTTTAGGTCATGCAGTTTAAGTTAAGCTTTCTAGAAAACAACACAATTATATATATCTGGCACAAATCACTTTTTTTCTAACTTTTACAAGTAAGCTCAGGTCCAAAAGTCAAAAATTATCTGCAGCAAGTCCTTAAAATCCCCTGGCAGTCTTTAATGTGTGATCGCTTCATCACCTCAGTTTGAGTCTATTTACTTCACGTCTTAGGAACCGAATATCCCATTTCAGCATGCAGATACCTTCACAAATATCCAGTTTCTGCAAAGAGTAGATTAAGACATTTTCTGTATATAATGCTGCCTAAACCATTTCTGGTGACTGGCTAGTCTTATTATTTGCTTTTGACTTGATTCTCCTTTGTTCTCTTTCTAACCTACATACTTTCCAAAGCAGCGGAAGAGGCAGACTTGCATTATCTTCTACTTGCAAAGCACGTTACTTGCCTTTGCTTAGTCTCTTCTTCTCCAAAAGGTCCCAATTTCCTGCTCAAGGAATCTAAACCTAGAGCAGACTTTTCTTCTCACTGAAATACTTAAGAGAATAACAATTTCCTACTTTGTCTCCTCAGAATCAGTCTAATGTATCATTAAAAAGAACACATTGTCAAAGAAAACATTTGGTCTTTGAAAAAAGAAACCTTCTTTTCTTCTCAATGGAACTTTTGGTTTAAATTCTCTACACTCTGCACACCACAAGCTACTGGGCTTTATCCTGTAAGACAGTCACACAATACATATTGCTGCCTACCTACACCTGGAGGCAGAAAGGTCAGCTTTATACATTTAACAAGACCATCACTCTCAGATGATCATAACGCAATACAGAACAACAGATGTACATTAAATTTGTAACTGCAGTTGTAAATTTGTAACTGGCTGCTTCGCCATTTATCAATATCTTTTCCACTTCTTTCTGAAACAAATCACTGTCAAGAAATTAAGCTTTCATTTGCCAGGATTATTAAGATTAATGATTAACTCAAATCCACAAGAAAAACAATTTTTCTTAAAGCATTAGGATGCTGCCCTGGAAGAACTTGCACAGCCAACAAAATAAACAGCGAAATGACTAAAACACACAAAAAATAATATTCTCCTAAAATTATGTGTTTAGTGGTATAAGTTGATGATCCAAACTTTTTGAACCTGAAATATACAGAAAATACCAAACAAAATTAAAAACAGACGTAGGTACTGATATACAGTATTTCAAGGAAAAAAAAAGATCATATTATAACAAACTTGCATCAGACTACAATATAACCAAAGTCAAATATTCAAGTTTCTTAACAGCTAACTGATATTCTTTATCTATTTTAAATAGCAAAGAAAAATATGTAGAGTATTACTTGAAACTTTGCAGCATGTGAATTAACACAGTCCTAACAGTGTCTACAGATTTGTCTTTACAAATAAGTGGATAAAGCATTAATCCTGTGCATTCAAAAACATTTGGTAGGAATTACTGATTTCAAATTAGTTTGATAATCTCAAAATATACTTGTCTTCACAGCACTGCTTTTGTTTTCCATTTTCTCAACTGTTTTCATGCTGCCTTCCATAGATGTGCGCATGCCTGCACGAAACTACAGTATAGACATGCAAGGTTCCAGGCTGTAGCAAGTCTTTGTGGAAAAACTTAAAAACAGTACTCTGTGTAATACTTCCTGTCAAACAGCTCCCCACCATACCTAAACTGCAATTGTAGGTTTATAGAAATCACATTTTATTAGCTAAAAGGATTATATGGCCAGTAATTGTTTTATTAAAAATAAAAACTAAACAAAACACTTCAACAGCTTTACATCAGAGCCCATTCTCAAAGTGCTGTACTCATGACCGAATGAATTCCTTTCTCTAAAAGACCATCAAAAGTAGTCCACTTAAAACACCCATATTTGGATGAACACCTTTTAAAGAAAGGTTATTTTGCTGCAACAAAGTAGTAACATGTTAATCTAGTTTCAATATTAACAAATCTCCCATCCAGCTAGCTATAAAACTAACTATCCTGATGTTTCTATGCATACAAATATGCCAGGTGTTTATTTTTAACTGGCTTGGGTTTTCTCCTTTCTCCTCACCTCTGATTTTTTGCTGCTATAGTAACTGAACATAATAGATGAAGATTCTCTGTCTCTCTCTCCCCCCCCGCCAAAGATGATGCACAGATTTCTCAGTTGCATAAAAATAGGCAAAACCCAAAAGATAAAAGTTTATTAAACACCATATACATATTTTCTACATTTATACTTAAATACTGAAGTACTATCATCTCACTTGCAAAGTCAATACTATTACTAATACATTTTAAAGCTTCCAGCTTTAACTCCCAACATTTAGGCATGGTTCCAGTTAGAGGCATTGCTATCAAAGCTGTTCTAAGCACCTTTTCCTTCCTTCCTGCACAGTTAAGGATTGTTACTTCAAGATCAGAGGAGGAATCTAAACATTGCATACATCTACTCTAAACAATGCTGTAACAGAAAATTTTCCAAAGAAACACACATTTATTGAGGTGGTTAGGCAAATTTTAGATCTAACAGCTGTTTAGCAGCAACATAGCTCCCAAAACAAGGCTACTCAAAAGCACAGACTGACTTATGCATAGTAAGAGACCACACCTTCCAAGCTTAGAAATTAAAACGAGAGGTGAGAATTTTGGTAGTGGTCTTGCAAACGAAGAATCAGTTGGAAAATAGGGATTTATTAATCGTTATTTAACAAAACAAAAATCTAAAGAAAAACATCTTGACAAAGCAGAAACTGTGAAAGGATCAGAAGACAGGTAATCTAATATTACAGGTTATAAGCAGTAGTCTCTATTTTATCATTCCATTACAGTGGATTTAAGGAAATTGGTTTTGGCTCAAAAAAAAAACAAGATTAATGTGATACTGTATAAAAGGAGAAATGCCTTGGGAAAGAGCCCAGTGCCTTGGGAAAGATAGAGCCTCAACCTGCCAGTGGAGGAATGCAGTTCTGGATGAGCAAAGGCCAGAGCAATTTATACATTTATTATCTTCAGATCACTATAAATTACTTTTCTGATGTGATCTCTTAATAGATATGATTGCCGCAGTCTGAACAAGCTTGGTCTCAAGCCTCCCCAACAGCTCCCAATCATCATCAAGTAACAATTTTAGACTTCGACCCTAATCTTAAAATAAAACCAACCCGCAAGTAGTACATCAAGTCACAACAGCATTATAGATCAAGTTCCTGTTTACAAACCCTTTAAGAGTGCTGCTACTATAGAAGACAAAATTCTTGAAGTGCAATAAAAATGCACTATTGGTCGAAAGGATCTCATAATGCAAAAGTTTCTGGAGATTATGGAGTCTCAACCTAGAATTTAAGAGACTCTTTCTAGTTGTGTGCTCTTTGCAAAAGGCATTTTATCATGAGCTGCAATATATAATACCAATTCCAAACACATGACCTACAACCCTGATTCCAAACAAATCCTTGATGCCTGACACCCTGCAGGACAGGCCCATTGCTCTTCCAGTTCACACTGGTTCTCAATAGAAAGCGTTCAAAAGAGCAAGGGCAGCTTTAGAAACCACCACATCCAGGCTACTGCAATACAGTGCCAGGAACCAATTAATGGATGGTGTGGATGATGATGATATGATAGGATGGAAGATGAAGAAATCCAAACCAAGAGCAAATACTTACCCACTTACATACACACACACACTTTTGAACACAACCTTTTTTATCAGTCAATCAAGATGAAATACAAAATATCTCTTAGTATCTCTTATTTTCTTTTTCTAGAATAGATTTAAATCTATTTAATGAATAAGAATTTTGAATTAATACCAGCCCAAGAGGCATCTAGTGTAGAAAACTCGAAGCATAAAGAATCCCAAGGATTACAACGGAAATTGGTAATACTTTGTATAATTCAGTTTCAATATAGACCTTTCAGTTTCCTATAGGGACATGATTTTCTGTTCTGTTTATTTCACATTCATCTAAAGATAAAGCATCAAAGGACCACTTGGGTTTTTTTTGTTGTTTGTTTTTAATCTGGCAAAGATTTCAGCGCTAGTTCTTATATAGGCTTATAAATGGAGCATTGTTAGAATCAGAAATACACTTTCATAATGAAAATTAATTTTTTAGGTATCAATCATTTGTATGGTATTCTTGCCACAGTATCAGAAAAAAATTTCCAAACTATGAATCTACTATATGTAAAAATGCTACTGTTTTAAATCTCTTGACATGGGTATAAAACTACTTACTCGTCTCGCAAAATAAATTCAATATTTTCTGGAGAAACCTGTCCTGTCACAGGATGTCTAAATGATGTGGTCTGCTGATTATGGCTGAAAGGAGAAAAAAAAAAGTTATTATTAAATGCTAAACTCTGCAGAATATATCCATGATTTCTAAGAGGCAGGTCTGCTTTTATTGAGGTTTTGCTGATGCTACTCCAGAGAAAAAACATTTCTTTGGTAATTTTCCAGCCAAAAATATTTACAGCTCCTCCTTGCAGTCTTGTTCAATGTGCCAGTGGCACGCTGCGCTATTAACTGGGCTAATGTTTTAGAAACAAACTAGTTGCAATCCTTGCTTCAAGAGATACACTTGAATTTCTGATTCCTGCTCCTAGATTATTTAAATATTAGCAAAGAAATCACATTATGTAAATTACTGTCTTATATTTCTGCAAATTTCACGGAACATAAGCAAGAAAATTGTGCAGAATGCTGCTGGGGTATGTTTATGTATTATGATTATATTCAAAAAACAAAGTCCATAATATAAATTATTAAATGTGTTTTATTTTAAAGAGCCGAAAATGAACACACCATCTATTTCTATTTTAAAGAAAATTTGGATCTTTTCCTCCCATGATGCCCATTACTCCGGAACAGCTATCTAGTACTGCAAGATGCCTCCCAGAAACAAAATGCAGCACACATACACATTTTGGGTCTTCAAAATAATGAGTTTCCAAAAAGATACAAGCCTTTCTGTAGCATTTAGGAAAGCTTAAAACAGGAAAGGAAACAATGCCCCCCCTCCTCATCTCCTTCCCTAAAAATCAACCAAACATCAACAGCCTTATAGCATTCAAACCTAAGTAGCAAAGGACATGCCTCAATAAGGAAAGTGTTCAAGAGTCTCTTTTAGCCTTCACAAGAAGTCTCACTGAGACAAGGAACCAAAGCCAGGCAGATATTGCTGCTTACATAGCACGTTCTCACTCCTTTTCCAGTGTACCTTGTACCTTTCTACAGGAAGGCCTATGCCATCCAACAACACAGTGAAAGTTTCCAGTGACAAAATGAGACCTGGGTAACTTATATTACCCCAAAAGGGCTTTCTTCAGACTTGTCTATTACATAAGTTCCAGCCTTCCAGCCACAAACAGCAGTGACCAGCCCATTTGGCTGTCAGCGATCCCACTACATTAGCAGCAGTGCTCATCTGGCCTGCTGAGCAGTGGCCTCTAGCAGGAAAAGGGGTTAATGAAGAACATTTTCAGCTTTTAAATTCTCCAGTATTCCATGAAGTCGGAGATGAGAAGAGAGGATTGAGTGTAACCCTGCAGTGCTACTCTCCCCAAAGCAACCACAAGCTTTTTCTCCTAAATGTACTGAAGAATACTGTCCGCACCCAGGAACAGTCACACAGTCCAGGCAGTTTCAACATAAAAATAGTTCCTTCCAAATGAGGACTACAGCACCTTTGCTATTACCTAGGCTAGAACTACTAAAAAAAAAAAAAGGCAAGACTATTGCACCACAGCATTTATGCCACATAGAAAGCATTAGTACTTTTTACAAATCTTAAGTTATCTTCTGTGAAAAAGCTTAACACACCTTCAGGAGAGTAGTTACTACAGTCACTATAATTACAGAGTAAGTTCATTACTAATAGATTAAATATTTCCTGCTATTGAAATGAATGTAAAATGGATATTAGAAAGTTTTAAATGTTTGAGCAATTGTATTTTGCTACTTTTCTACTTTGAACCATAAAACAAAAGCCTAGAAACAAAAGCCTAGCTATATAAAATGAAGATGCCCATTTCACAGACAAGGAGAACGCACAAACAAAAATAACATTTTCTGAAAATCTGTAATTTAAATACCTAGAGCTTGCCTAGAAGGAGAAAAATGATCCACAGGCACCAACAAGTAGCTTTATAGAACATAGCGGCTTATGTACATTAAGCAGCAAGAGTTTAGTTCTCATAGGACTCAACAAGAATAAACAATACTATCCAAAATATGCTATAAAACAGATGGTGAATGCCTTGCAACAAGGAAATTCCCCTTAGCAGGAAAAGATTTCTCAGCAACAAATTATCTAGCAATACTATGGAATCTCCATCCTTAGAAATATTCAAAATATGCCTGGATAAGGTCCTGAGCAACCTAATCCAACTTTCAGGTTTGTTTCAAACTGGCCTTGCTTTGAACATGAGTGGCTGGGCCAGATGCCTCCCGAGGTTCCCTCCAACTCACTACTCTACTCCTCTGTCATTCACTGCTGCTCCTTCTGTCTTTGTTTGCAACTATCATTTAACTCTTACCATCTCCTTGAACCTTTTCCCATTAGCTAAATAGACCTATTCTATTATTAGAATGAAACAAATCACAATGTCATAGGAGAGATGTTTAACAGCAGTTAAAACAATAAAATCTCAATGATCTTGTAAACTATAGTGACACAGTTATCCTTCCTTTCTATGCACAGATCATGGGAAAAACTGGCACTACTGCTCTTCAGGCACACAAACTTAACAAGCCCCCTGGGTAGTCAAACACCTGCATTTCCTCCAAACAACTTCCTCCTCTTTATGAAGATGCATGCCCCAGCTGAAGCTTTTACTGTTGTTAGGGACACTCATCATGTGCATGGATCTGTCTCATCCCTCCCTATCCCTAGTTGGATTCTTTGATGTTTCACAGCATCAGTGAGGTTCTAGCAGTACTGAGGTCACTTGAATGTTAGTTTCTTCATAAAACTGAGGAATCCAGCAACTCAGAAACAAGCACTTCTCTGCCAAATCCAGTCAAAATTGGTTAACAGGCTTAGAAGTTACTAGAGAGTGACCAAGTGCCCTGTAATCCTGCAAACTTCATCTCTCCAGGTATCAGGCTAAAGAATAAACAGGGGCATTGGCATCGCACTACCTGAAACACATTGCAATACAAACAAACCACAATCCTCACAGCATGTACCTTTTCTCGCGGGCTAGCTCGTTGTGTTTACTGGCTTAAGTATTCCTAAAAGTTCCTGCATTAGTAAAACACTGTTTCAGTGTACCTTGTGGTTACCTCTGAAACACTTCAAGGTCTGGATAGTTTAAAGGAGAGCTTAAAGAACAACAAAAACAACAAAAAGGCAAAAAAAAAACCAAAAAAAAACAATATTATTTCCTTCAGTTTGCATAATTCTAGACTATTATAAATAAATTCCTCACTTCCTAACCTCATCCAACTAGCCATAAAATGTGATACGTCTCTTCAAATTAAATGCTTTTACAAAGGGAAGTATTTATTCCTGTAAAATCTGAAGTATAAAATTGACTGAAGTACTCCTGAAAGGAACCCAACATCAGCCTTTTGCTCAAGGAAGACTAGCAACAGAAGACCATCTTCCCTAGAATAAGGAGCAGAAATTAATATATTCTTTTAGATTCTTTTAGAGTTCCTAGTTACATAAATACTAGCTATTTTCTTTCTAAAGAGACTCAGCACTTAGAGAAGAAACAGGATGAGATGCATGCTGTCGGCCCTATGGAGCCCCTTTGTGGGTAGCACACACGAAGTGCACCATACTGTCAAGAATCTCTCATTGCAGAGGGAGTTTCTCACCAGCTGAAAAGCATTATAGTTACCACTTGCCATTAAAAACATTTTAAAAGGTCACAAAAAGTGGTATTTGCACTGTCAAGACTAGTAGCTCTTAAAAATAACAGTAATAATGCATTTATTCCAACATTCAATTAATATAGTATTATAAGTCACGAAGCCTTAAATGTGTTCTTTTATACATCATATGAACTACTTCTGAGACCAAAGCTATAAAGCTAATAAAACTTTACTAAAAAGTATGGTATTTACCCAAATATTTCTACATACAGTTATCCTGGCATGCTCCCACTGTGTAGTGAGATACACAGGATAATATTGATAGCTTAAAACTAACTTCAATAAATACTTTAGAAATTAGAAGTCTAAGACACATTTAAAAAAAATTCTGGGAGTAGGGCAGGGACACTGTAAAATGCAATATGCTTAAAAATGCGACAAGAATTTCTCTGCTTGGCTGACTTGAGGCCATTAAGTATTTTTGTATGTCCATGAAGATGTTTCTCTAGGTTTTTTCCTTGACAAGGTTTGACTAAGGTCCCTGGACACTAATGTAGCTGTAACAATCATTTCTTTATGCTGCAGAGTTTTTAAAGATACCTTTTCTGGATAATTTCATAAACTGTAAACATAATCACACTAGCATGCCTATAGAATTAGACTCAAGTATCCTCTTTGGCCATATACTCCATATACCTCCATATACTCTAGATAACATTTCTAATAACCAAAAGAAGATGCTAAGAATTTCAGTGTACTTGGAAAATCCTTTTTTTCCTGCTTTTAGTACTCATATTTAATTCAATGAAGAAACCTGAAGGCAAGAAACTCAGCCAATGAACTGAGTCTGAAGAAAGAGCATGCAATTGTTTTCAGTCATTCAGTGTCTCCTCCCCAACCTCACAAAGGTTCTGTAATCACAGCACATCAAATCACAATATGACCCATGAGAATGGGTTAATAGCAACATACATTACTAGCATAAATGACACTATTTTTAGTACATTAAATGCATACGTGAGTGAACAGACCAGATCTATCCAATTTATGATGGCGCTCACATAATTATGTTGTGTGCAAGCTCTTGATTCAACAGTCATACTGCATCAGGGAAGGTGCAAATCTATTTGAGAGTAAAGCTTTTGCCATAAAATAGGAGCAGACAACTATGAGAAGAGCAGCAGTAAAAACAGCAGTCATGGAAGCAGTATTTGCACTTTTTTAGTGTCATTGAATAGACATATTCATGGTGCCCACACAGCCATCTCAGAATGAGCTGGTGGAAGACAAAGCTGATGACAGCACGAAGATCTAGTATCTAAGAAGAATAGCACGAGGAACAAGAGAAACATTTTCAGTCTCACACATCGCCTTAGCTAGCAAACGCATTTTTTAAGCTACTTGATTCTGTACACGGTGGTTATAAGCTTTCGCTTACATTAGCCAACATCAATATGCACTGCTGGAGAGCATAGAGTCGTGTCTGCAGACAACATGAATCTTTGAAATCAGTTCTGAATTAGGCTGCGTTAAGCCACATTATCCGATTAGGAAAAATGAAAACGTCTTTCCTGAAGCATAGGAAAAGTGCTATTATTCTTCAAAGTAACTGGAAGGGTGAAGGTATTCCCAATCTTTCACAGTAAGCTTGGAAAACAAAGCTCAGACATCCAACACAAGAACTGGCAGAGGCGGCAAGGTCAGGCTCCCTAACTTTGGCTCAGGAAGCAAGGCTGCAGCAAAATCCAGCCAGAAGACGGTTCTTGCAACTCCCCTATTTATAGTGGAACTATCAGCTGCATTCCTCTTATGCTACTTGAGCAGGTTGCTGTGCCTCCATCTGGTTCTCATCGTGTCGCTCGGCTGGCCTGCAGCCCCCACTAGAGTACTCAATTCTCGGCATGATGAGGCTGGTGCAGATAAGGTCTCCAAGAGTACAATGGCACTGCTGGGCGCCAGCTTTATCTCCAGTACTTTCCCAGCCTACACAGGTCCAGAATAGAACTTACACGTCTGAGATCAGAGAAATGTGCCCTTAAATAAGACCTTGCCCACAGAATCCAAGCGTGACTGCTCCTCTGAATGAGAAGGCCTTTCTCACCTCTGCAATACAAGGACAACACAAGCTGCTGTCACCCGGCCCAGGCAGCAAGCAGGGGAACACAGCAGAGCCAGGCCTGCGCACCTGGGAGCGTTGCAGGTTGCATATCGTGGCGCGCAGGTACTTTTCCTACAGTGGAACAGTGCATAGGCAGCAACACGGCCTCAGTGAGAGAATCGGGCAACACGCAAGCTCCCACGCAGCTGACGGGCCTGCCGTGAGGACATACAGTGCTGGGCAGGATTAGAGAGAGCAAAAGAAATTCCCAAACTTTTTCAGATCCTGTGTTAACTCCTTTCAGCGCCAAGCAAGTTTCTACCAAGCACGTGACTGAAACTTGGCAGCTCTTAAAGTGAAGTAACTTCACATGAAATAATATTTGTTCTTTAGGTAATTATTTAACAATAGATACAATGAGAGAATGTCCTAGGAAAATATATTTTCCACTTGCAAAAAGCTTTGTGATCTTTTCAAAATGTAGGTATTAAGTAATCCTTCATCATCTTGCTGAATTAGAAAGATAGTTTTCCCTTCTGGTGGATTACAATTGAAAATAACGTGCTCCCAAAACACTTAAGTTAGCAAAGCTGAACTATAAGCTAGACACTCCAAAGTAAATTCAGTTCAGTAGTGTAGTAAAAGCGTTCTTACTAAATACTAGCTTTTCAAATAAAAAAAAAAAAACACCACACACCAAACAAAACACATGATATTATGTGTAATATGTTTCATAAAGAAGATAAGAAGCAGCAAAGCACCTTTACAAGCTTTCAGTCACATTTTATTTAGTGGTTATAGAAAACATAATATTATTTAGATGAATTTAAGTGGATAATCTAGCACTGCAGTTATTTCTAAAGAGAGATGCAATGTGTCCTTTAGATACTGAATATTCTACACAAGTCAAACTACCAGCAGACAGGAGCAATGCAACCATTTTCTCAAGAACTCTCAGGATCTTTCCCTGCTCTCCAAATCTCTATCTGAATTTAGAGCAGTTGAAAGCAAAGCTATAACTTATTTCCACCTCCTTGGTCAGTGTGCTACTATATTAAAAAAAAATCAGTTCAACTTTCAAAGATGTTCTTAAATTTACCTGCTTTTCACTCTGTCCAACTGCAAAGCACATTACCTTCACTGAAGCAGTTACAAATGGGAGAATAATTCATCAGCACAGCTACTCACTTGATCTGTCACTTCTCTGCTTGAAATCCACAAACTTGGGAAAAAGCTGTAACTTATAGCAATAACCATAACAAAGTCAGAAAAGAATTAAAACTGATGTGTGAAAGACAGTTAGCTGCGACTGCCTCATCCACATTCCTCTGGGACTTGGAGAGCCAAAATTTCCAAACGGAAAATGGCTCTCTATTAGAGAACAGTAAGTAACGGGACAAACCTTGTGTCATTTCCTCTTGAAAAACTCTTTTTTTCTGAATATACAAACTTGACCTCAAATGAAATCCGATGTTATTTTCTCTCAGTTGTGTGTAAGAACTAATCACGGTCATTAATAATTAGTGTGGACATTGCTTTACCATATTTATTTTTTGCTGATAAAGTGACTAACAAATTACACTTATTCTCTTAGCATAACAGACGCTGAAGCTACACTGCTTAACTATATATAAATAATACAGAAAAGAGTAAGACCTGAGTGTGACTAATTTTTATGAAATACGTCATTACTGATTCACAGGGCAATTGTACTTGAAGGTTAAATTCATCAGTTTGGCAATATAAGGTTGAAACTTCATTCAGTGATGACATTTTGGACTAGATGACCTCTAGAGGTCCCTTCCAACCTTAGGCATTCTATGATTTCAGTCATTTCAGGGAGTGGATATGGGTTTGTAAATGGATCTTTACATCGCAATGGGGTTTTCCCCCAGGAGACAGAGAGACGGAGGGAGGGAGGGACGGAGAGAAATGTGGCTAAGTTTTTAAAATCAGTAGTGCAATAACGATCTTCTATAACCATAACATGACAGTTAATGGTTTGGGCAATGGTCCACAGGGATTTGGGAACATGTAAATCAGATCTTAGCTCTGAAGCATTTTTCTTGTATGACTTTGTTGAACAGTCTTTTTTTTTAATATATTGTTTTTAAAAAATATATAAAATATATAAAATTTTGATTTATTATCATTTAAAACTCTGAAAAGACAGGATGTCAACTGAATTGGCACCTTCACCTCATTTGCAGCTTTCTCCTGCAGTGCATATATGCAAAAATATTTATTATTTCTCTATTTGCAAGGATTACCTCAGTCTCCCTGTCTGGGATTCTAAAAAACTGCAGCAAAACTGGAAGGCAGAAACTGACTCTAGTTACACAGGACACGTTGCTGCCTGCCAAGTGTAATTGTCCGCAGATTTATAGAAAACTTCTTTCAATGGATGAAAGCTTCCTCTTTACAAGATTTGTATCCATACACAAAAAAGCTTTATCTGAAAAAAACATTTTGGTTACGTTAACTATTCTTCTCCCTTCAAACATTAAGGTGTGGGGGAAGGAGGCTTGTATAGTGTGAAGTGTCACACTATACAAAAAGATACAATCCTATACAAATATATAACAGCTTAATACACAAATATCCAGAATACACAAATATTCAGAAAGCAAACTCAACAAAGTTATTATCAAGGTTGCCACTGTAAGTTTAAGTTCAAGCAGTCAAAAGCACCCAAAAGCTTGTACTTCCTTATGGAAATTTCAAAGGTAGCTTGCACTCTGAGATAACTCCTTTCATACGCTACTTAATAAAAATCTCCTTCTTTCTGCTCAATTACTTATTTCCTGTTTGGTATTATCTTGGTATGGTGTACAAGTAATGGCAAAGAGATTTCAAGTTCAACCTAAGATAACCTAGAATTTGCTTGCTATTCCAGGTGGTATAGCATGCTGTCCTTTTATTACTGTCAACTTTTTCAAAATCTAAATTAAATCATATCAGTGATACCAATACAATAAATGGAATTCAGAAGGCTACAAGTGACAAGATCCATTCCCCTCAAAGTATGACAGAAAAAAAGACATAACTCCATTGTAATGCAACCTAACTTCAAATAGGAATAATAAAAAAAGAAAAATGTTTCCAAAAACTCTCTAGGAAAAACAAAAGAATTGATTCTCCATAACTTGTATGAAACAGATAGCATGTCTGTTTTACACCGAGCATTCTGGGGCTAGTATATCATATATATCATTACCTCAAGTTTTAATAGCTCTGAACAGTAATAATTTTCAGACAACTCTCAAATTCTGCAAACATCACATCATTCTTTTGACATGAGTAGGTTGCAGATTAAGGCACTTCTTTCTTAAAATATTAAATAAAAGCAGCTCAACCTTTCTCTCACCTTGAAGAGTCTGGGGGCCCGATCCTACACACTTTTCTCTGTTCTCATTTGGAATATGTGTATTGAAGTGAATGCAAATTTTATCTGCATGAAAACTAAAAGCAGACATGAGAGCTGTCCTGTTAATACCCAAGAAAATGACAGAGGAGAGTTTAGGTGAATAAACAAACTAGGGTCTGATTTGGAAATAGTCTGGAGTATTTTATGGACACAAACTAGAAAGCCTAAAAACTTTTGCTTCTAGGAACTTTATTCTCCCAAAAGCAACAAAATTGAGCAAAGATCCAATAGTAATGTTTCCGAGTCAGCACACCATACAAAGATAGACAAGGGAAAAAAAAACAACCCATACCCTACTCCCATTCCTTTTTCTCCTAAGAAAATGAATAGGATTAATGCTTTAAAAGATACAAACAGCTGTTTTACTGAAACTGGATCTTCATGGCTTCAATTTATGTATTTTATTGCTAGTGTTATTGGTTATAGTACTACAGTACTTCCTGTTAACTGGGGGAACCCAAATTCCACCATCGCTCAGAAGATACCAAACTATCTGGCTGAAAAGCAGGGTCACTGCACAGGAAACTCTGCTGTTAACGGTGAGAACTACTCCCTGCATTTTACTTTGAACAGCCATTATAGTAAATTAAAAATAACCTTGACATTGAGGCCAGGAATCATGTTGCTCAGAAGCCCTCCCAGCAAGATTTTCTGAAGAAAAAATACAGGAGAACCATTTTAAGTTATCTTATCCCATCCACAAAATCACATATCTGAGGATTATGTCCCCATTTTAATGCTACTTCCTGTTACAATTAAGAACTGAATAGATTTTTAATAGCACAGAAAAGAATCCATAGAAATGATTTCTAATACCAATTATTTTTCAAAAATGAGGATCTTTCATCTACTGTCAAGTGGCAGTATCACTGGTGCGTGCATGAAGCTGATTTTTGAACTACTGACCAACATCGGAGAAAAACTTTCTCTACATCTTCTTTCTCAAGATATATACCTACCAAAAAGCAGATAAACCGAAACAACTGAAACTTTTGAAGGACTGTACCTTAAGCTACATTGGCTCAATACTTAGACAACTTGTAAGCTATTACGGGAGCTTACATTACATTCCCGTGGAGTTGGTATGTCCATATATAACAGATGAGGAGAAGACCAAAAATACCTGGAATATGTATCATCATCTCTATTATCATCCAACATAAATTAAGAAAAAGAATATTGCAGACCACAAGCCACTTCATTTCATACCATAGTTACAGCACCATATGGTTCCAGCATCAACTAACCTCCACAAGCAGCATTTCGATAAGGCAGATGTCACAGATTTCATCTGTCATCTGGTTTCTGTAGAACTTGCATTCAGTCAAAATAACAGCCACATGCCATATGCACTTGGAAGCAATATCACTCCAATGTAACTTACTCACTGGAACCCACAAAGTTCCTTTAAAGCGTATTTTGACAGGTTTTCTCTCATCACAGATTTTCTGTATATATGCCTATTATTGTCGATTGTAGTTTGGATTGCTCATAACTTTCTACACTTTAAAAGCAGCAAATCTGGTGCCTGCTAATCCAGACATCAAGTACAGTGTATGAACTAGCAATTCTATGAATTTTCATAACATTTTCAAGGCAATTAAAATTTTTAAATTTCATTCAATCTCCAAATTATGCAATGTTTCAGTGAGAAAGGCAATACACACTGCCCAGGTGACAGGCCTAAGAGCACTTTCCCTTAAGAAAACATCAGCAATTCCATCAACTAGAAAAGTCACACAAGTACTGCAAGTATTTTCCTTGCTTCCTAAACCTCTACAAGGAGATGTTCTCTCTTGTTCCATGAACTCTCCAGTATTTCCTGGGGCTGCAGATAGTTCCAGCTCTCGAAAGAAGTATCATGTGTTCTTGACACAATAACTAAGATAACCATATTGTAATCACATTATTACCATATATAAGCACTGTTATATGGTTCCACAGCTTCTATATATCCAAGATCACTATATATTCATAAATTCAAGAAACCTGAAATGAAGTACTGGCTCACCTCTGAGCCTGCTCTGAAGCAGACTTTTTAACATGAAGGAAGGTACTTAGAACTCTGAATGTAGGGCACTAGCAACAGCACTTTTTTCCTACAAATTAAACCTCAGTGGTATCAATTACCAGATTTCACAGGGAATAATTAAAATGAGATTCTCAATTAAGTCTTGACAATACTGCTTCTCTTAGAACCTAATAAAATAGGCTTTTAGAAATCTTTTCAACTTATTGTTCTAAGAGGCTATTTTTATTCTATTACTTTTAGACATCCCTATCTCCAAATATTGTAATAACACTGCACACCTGTTTCTAGAGGCCCTCCCAAACCCAATCTCTCCAAACTATTCTGCTCCAAAAAGGATTTTCACTTTGCGTAACTTTTAGCCCAACCAACCTTTCATGTTACTAGAAGCCAAACAGACTGCACAGGTGTATTTTATCTTCTAGCAAACATCTAAAGTTTCAGATGCATTCATCTTAAACTTAAAAAAAAAAATGTATTTTCTATTGTCTTTCCCCAGTCTTTGTTGATGAAACATCTACAACAAGATGGCATTGACATATAAGAGGAAATCAGGGTAATCCTTTGAGTTCCAGAATGACTTGCTCTATTGGCCACTTCCCTCCTCTCACTCACTTTTCTTTACCTTTGACCACAGTATCACTTTAGCTATTTGGCTGTTTTCTTTTGCACACATTTTCTTATTGCTGAAAGGTCAGAATGACTGAAGAGGGAAAACTCTACTAAAGAATCTCAAAATTTCTATTTTATAGGTCTTGAGAAACAATTTTAATGGCCAGTACTTCTAAAAAACTTGAATAAAACATATTATAGCTAACTTCACATAAGGTACTTAAAGATCTTCAGAAGCCTTAATTACAGAAGACACTGCTTCCTGATTGCAAACTCAACTCTACTGTGCTGCAGGCAGCCAAGCACAGATTAAGCTAGAACTTTTAAAATGCTAACTCCTCTCAACCTGTGTATGTTTTTGTCCGCTCAGAATTTTGTATTTAAGTGTGTAACCCAACTACCATAACTGGCCATAAGCTTATCTTCTATAAAGGACTAAGGAAGAAAGTTGGGTTATAAACCCTTATTAGCATCATCCAACGTGAAATGTGGTTGTTCTACCTTAAAAGCAAAAACTCTGTCATTGCTGAGTGGATCACAAAACAACATTGCATATATTCTCCATGTTAAAATGAGCTTGATTTTGAACTAATTCCTTCCATTTCTTTTTCTTTAAATGACAAACTCTCGATCTCCAAGCAAGAAAACTAAAACAACCCAGTGTATTTTGTGCAACCAGTAGTCTGCACATTATTTCAATTAAGATATTTAGTAATGACTTATCACATTAAAATCTCATTTGAAGCAAACTAATTGTAACATGCACTAGGGCTACAGCAACAAGAAAATAAAACACAGATGTACAAAATGATTTTTTTAAGACAGTCATAACAAGATGAAATAAGTAAAGCATACCACCTTTGCTAATGAGGGAAAAACTCAATGCTCTGACAGAATCTACAAGTCCCAAGGAAAACACTATCAACATTTTGTTCATTCACCTCCCAAAAACTTAATTAAGATCAGTATATTTTAAGAGTCTTTCAGATAAAGGGACAAGATCCTTAACATACAGAAGAGCCAGAGCATAACAGAGAACTACCATCTGTATCACCTGAAAGTCTAAATTACAGTACCAATAGTATTTGAATTCAGAGACAAACTGGTCAGTATAAAGGAAATATGAAAGCTAATCCAATTATATTTTTTCCCTAAAACAACTTCCAGAACTTATGTAAGTATCTTAGATTTTAAGTTTGGTACATGTAGCATGTGGTAACAGGGACCAATATAACTAGACTACTGTTGCATGGAATGCTTTGAGACCAACACATGTCTCGGTGCAAGTCGTTTACAGATTCCCTTACAACCTGTAAATCTCACTTTCTTAAGCTCATTAAATAACTCCATTACGCAAAATGCATTTTTATCGAGTTTTTAGGCTAGAAAAAGTAAATTTTTCTAAAGTAACTTTTTCCATAGAATCTTCCAAAAATGAATTTAAGAATTTTGTAACCATAAGAAAACATTTTTAATGTAATGCTACTCTTTTTGCAAATAATTAAAACTTACTAAAAAACACTACAGGTCACAATGCTGTAAACGCAGAATTATATGAATAGTCCTTTTATGTATACATATAATATTCACCTTCTATGAAAAAGTATACATACTCATGCTGTAAAAGGAAAGCGCTTGACAAAAATTAAATACACAGGATCTGTAGGGCAGTGTGAATTGTAATCAGCTGCATCAGCCAGTCCGTTCTAAGAATTTAGTCCTTCTGACCAAAGGGGGACAAAGCTTAAGAAGCAAAACAAAGAAAAAAAGCTTCTGAAGCAAAACCATCTAAACAATATTTCTTTACTCAAAACATCAGGTTAAAAAAGATGTTTTGAAAGCTCAATAAAGAAATCCAGTTTTGTGCTGAAATCCTTTCTGAAACGTGATAAATGTTCATAATAGAGCTGAGAGTAGCAATTACTCACTTTGAAGTTGTCACTCAACTGTCACCATGACAACAAGAAAAATCTTTCCTTGTATAGAGAAGACAACGAGAATTTTAATTACTGCCATTCATTCTGCTGACAGTTAGACCAAAACAAAATTCTCCCCTCTGTAAGAAAAATACCAATTTAAGATTTCAGGAATAACTGTCATGAACAGAGTAACAGTTTTTCCTCAGGTGCCTTGCTTTTTTATAGTTCTCCCCACCAAAAAATTTAACATTTACAAAATATTTTTGTGTGCATGAATTTTAAGATGGTTATTAGGAATTCTTCTCATACCAATGCTGAGTAAGTACTTTAAGTCAGTTCAGTGTAAAGTGTAAAATGTTATCAGAGACCAACTGTTTGCAAAAGAATGTAGGCAAAGCCACAGACAAGATAGATCATCCTTCTTCCAGTTGCCCCCAACAGCATGCAAAATTTTAGTCAGGGAAAAAAAAAGTGTCTTTTCCCTACTCCTTTTTAAACTATGTGATATATTGTTCTCAGGAAAACAAAACAAAACAAACAACAACAGAAACGAAACACATTTTGGAACCTGCAATCTTGAAGTATAACCCCGACTTGACAGGGCTATTCATTAGTCACAGTATATGTAAACAAGCTTGCAAATTAGGAAAGTATTTTCACTTCCTTAACTAAAATACGTAAGGGAATGAAAAGAGTATCTCCTAATGTAAATTCTTCCTCCAAATTACGGAAGTTATTTAAAATAACCATGCGACAATGATTTTGTTTAAGTAGTTGGCAAATGGATACAGCTTGGTCATCTCAAAATTTGCCTTATTTGAAGGTGTTCATGCAGATGTATAAAAACCCATTTTATTATACATCAATATGCATATTTATGGAGTAGTAAAAGTGCATAATATTCACTGTGAATGTGTGAATGAATGACATTTTCAATCCCTTGAACAAGTGAAAAAGGAAAAAAAAAAGGGTTCATGAGGTTCAAAGGCACAATGAATGGGAATGAATTCAAGTTTTGAGGAACAAAGGAAGCTTGCATAAAAATTCTGAATGCAGACTCTAGTCAAGGTAAATGATAAACTTCGACATAGAAACAAAACTATACAACAGAACAAAAGCAAGCAGGAAGAGTTCCTTATTCTGATAGTATAGGATATCCTGGCCAGGAAACGTGGATTCAATCTATGAGAACACTTTGGGGGAAAAAAGTTCCAAAATAAATATTCTTCAAGACAAATTCTTAAAAAGAGTCCATACTGAAAAGCCTCAAGTTCAACAGAGAGAAAGAAAACATCATTTTAATGCAGTATGAAAGATTTTTTTAAAAGTTTTTATTTGATGAGAAGACCTTTGCTTCAATAAGGCACTATTGCATGCAGAATGCTGAATTAATTACAGATCTTAAACAGTAAAGGACAGGCAGTAAATCGCCGGAATTGTTGGAAAAGCAGAATTTACAGCTGAGTGTTTATGAGGAATCCAAATCTAAATTAAACATATGGTTTCACTTACCACAAATACTTAAAAAGTCTGCTCAAAAACACTGAAATGGCAACACTGAAATTGTTACTTCAGAAGTCTTAACTCCTACTGATCTTAAATTCTTTGTCAAGGGGGTCACTTTTCCTGTCATCTAGGATCCTTTAAAGCACTAAATCAACCAACAAAGGACATCATAAGGGGAAGCTGACTACTCTCAGAAAATATGTGCATGTTTTTCCAGGAAAAAGACACTCTTACAGAGACACTAAGTTAGTGTTGAGCTGCTTACTAAAATGGCAGAAAGAATTGGTAGGGAATCAGAGCCCTTTATTTCTGAACACTGTTCCAAATCATGACCATATATATGTCAATACTCAATTGCCTTTCTAGAATGTACTATTTAACAAGGGCAAATGTATTCATATAATTTTAACAAGTTCTATTTGCAAGTGAGAATGTTCAAATCAGTACAAAAAGAATTTATGCTATTAATATAAATGAAAAATAATCTGCTAAATAAAAATCTAATTTTATTTTGTTTAAATAATCATGCTCTAAAAGTTAAGGTCAAAAGCCATATAAATTTATCACCTATGTGTTGTTTTTAAATCGAATTTCCTACAGGGACCAAACATCTCAGAGGGAATAGAATTATTTGAATCAATATCTTGAATCCACACTGGCTTAGCAAAGACTGCAAATCACTAGAATACAATGCCTCAATAGAGGTTTTTATGAAATATTAACATAATCAATCCTTATCACAACAGTTTCAAGTGATATCAATTGCCAGTATCACCTGAATATGTGATTAAGCTTTTTCAGGAAGTGTTAGAATTAGCTATTTTGCCTGCAGTTGATCACCCACTTATTAAGAAAATAGAGATGTGTACATTATTGGTGTTATGACATAATTATTCTGTTAAAATGCATAATAAAAAAAAGATATTATTTTAAAATGAACAATCCACATTTTGATACTAGCTTTTGAGTTATACCTTTAGTCATTAAAAATGTAATAAAAAGAGCAAGTACACACACACCTTCCTATTTCTATCAAAATTTACTTCCACAGTTTTTCAGTTTTAACCAGTTGTGTAATTTAAGTAAGAAATGGTACATCTCTATGGAGTTAAAATCATCTACACCTTAGACTAACTACAAGTTAGACTAACTACAAAGGATTCCCAAAAGTTATATTCAGTTTATATAACCACAAGAACTATCATTCTGCTTACTACCTCATTATTAGCTCAAATCATTCTAAATATTTTGCTGGCTATTTTTACATAGACTTTGACTTGTCCCTTTAATAAGACACTGCCTACTGTCTGAGTTAAGAAAATTTGACTCCAATGGCTTTCTTTTGTCCTGGGAAACAGATCTCATTTGTTAGCAATACCTAATAACAAAAAAATTCAACATAAAATGATATAGCACATAAATGTCTTTTAAAATTTATTGATAAAATTATGAAGTGATGTAACAGAGTATCAACTATCAATATGCACTTCATAATATTTAAGTGAAAAAAGTGAGCCAATAAATGAATGTAATTCAACCAATAAAATCAGAAAAGCCTCAAATCTGGCAATACATCAAATCCTGTAAATGTTACAGTTTGCACTATGCACAGAAGCATTTACCTTCTGCTTTATTAGAAAAAAATAGTTTTATTAATATAGAGATCAGCGACTCAGAAACAATACCTTCCAGATACCAGTAATATTAATCAAATTAATCAGACTATCTCCTTCCAACCCAAGGATTACTGAAATTATTTCAATCATCATCTGGTTTCAGGAAAGATCTTAGAAGAGCAACTTCCAAATTCACGAACATCAAGTAACATGGAAGTAGAAAAATGTGTTGATCAGATTTGAAAGAGTGCAAAGATTTAGCATGCATTTTAATTCTGTGAAAAGCAAGTTCAAAATGAAAAGTAAAACAACCTCTTTCAAAACAGCAAAGAGAAAAATGATACTTTTTAAAGGTGTGTAATATACTTAACACTTCTAGCGAAAAATTGCTTCACAGTTTTACCGCACAAGTTCTTCCCCAAAGTGTGTTCAGACACGTATTACTCCATTTCTTTTCATGGAATGAACCGTTTCACCCATACATTTAAAACCAAATGCAACTAAAATCTTTTGCTCTCTTCAAAACAAAATTTCCACATAAGAAAACTGCTAAGTATTATCCAGCCATACCTTTACCACTGTGTTAAATTCCCATATTTTCATATACCAGCATCAAAACTTAAAAGATTGATACAGGCAGTAAATAAGATTATATATAGTCTTTGGAATAGGTTTTTGTTTCAGAAAGTACCAATGCCATTCAAGTACAGCACATGAGATGAAAACAGGACTCAGTTCTCACTACTTAAATGAATAAATAAATAAATTAAATCAGAAGAAGCAAAACAGATGAGCAAGCCATGTGGTAGGAACAACAGTAGGTAGTTTCAGGACAGACAGATAGAAGCTTAATTGCTTCTTCAAATCCCACCTGCATTGCTCCCTTTCTTACATGCTTGGCAGTACTCTTCCCAAAGAGCAGGGTAGGATGCCTATTAAGCAAAGGCTGATTTACCAATCCCTTCTAATTGAGGCAACATCGGAATTTTGTGTTCACAAATTCCAAGCAGCAGCTTTATAGGTAGAAGGATTTTCAGAAATCACTTTGACGTCTCCAATTCTCATTTTCTGCCCCCTTTTCCCTTTATCATCTTTTTTTTTTTTTTTTTGCCTTCTTTATCATGGAAATCTTCAGGTCCTGCATACATAGGAATTCTCCATACAAGAGCACAAACAATGCACAAACCATTAGGCTTGAGCCCTGTCATGACATTTCTAGGTATATCAACAGTTGAAAAGAAGCAACAGATGTAATTTGGAAACAAATAAGTATGTTTTAAGGTCTAAAGTGTTGGTAGCAACAACCCATTGTTGTTGCTGTAGTTTTGACTTCAGATTTTATATATACATTTTCACACCTTCACATTTAGAACTTAAGAGCAACACATCTTTTAACAGCACAATCTCAGGTACTGGAGTTGTCTTGGTTTGTTTGCCTGCTTTTAAAGAAAAGTAAACTAGTATATTGCCCTAGTAAGGCCAACCCTTGGGTTCAAATCAGCCTTTCACATTTTTTTTTTTTAAATTATATATTATATATCTAAATTATACAGAACTTGGATCTTACACTAATGTCCCAACAGTTATAGGTCTTCTTTTTCCCAATTCAGTAGCAGAGTAATTCTGGCTAGCATTCAATCTGGGGTTAATATGCTGCATGTGATGCAATGAGAAGACAAACAAACTGCCAAGTATGAACACCACATGGATATCCACAACAAAGAAAACACAACCAGTAAAGAGGTAATAGTTTAAAAATAACATAGCAGAGAATACATTCATGTATTGAGATCACTCTTAGGGAAAGACAGACAGATGGAAAGCTCAGCAAAGCTAAGGAGGCTTGGTAAGTATTGCTGTGAAGCAACTAGACCCCAACATTTAGTGCATTCCTGGTCATTTCAGTACTGCAGCAGGAAAGAATAAATGACGCAACTAACTTACTACATATCTGCAATGGTTTTAACTTTTAAAAATTCCATCCTGACTCAGAAAATAGAGATTATTGGAGCATACTTGTGAACTATAAGGCATATTCTACCTAACTTTCAGTTGGCTCTAGGAGGCAGCCATATTAAGAATATTTAACACATCTTACAATTTACAAACTACGCAGTGTAGTGACTTGAAAGCAACTTTAAATAGCCTACACTTCCTAAGTACAAACAATCAGCACTTAGGCATTAGAAAAAAAGAACACATTTTATAGTTTGGAAAATTACAGCATTTAAGCATCTTGGGCTTTCAGAACAGCTTGTCCTTAAAAATAAGGGGTCTTTATTTGGGAGCTTTTAGCATTTAAAATACAGAAAATCAGGACCCAGCAGGGTGAGAGTGGGCAGAAAAAGAATAGAGAGAGAAAGCACAACAGAGTGAAATCAAGGACCACAGTACACAACAATAGAAAAGTTTATATTAGCAAATCCACTGCCAATTTGTCTAATGTTTTCAGTGCATAAAAATATGGCAGGCCTGGCAAATAGCAGCAATAAATCCATAAAAGAAAAGTACTTTGCCAGTGAAGCAACATAAAAGACTCCTAGTAGGTATTAATACATTCGTGTTACTTTCCTCAATTTGAACAATTCTGAATTGCAAACCAAGATTTACATATTACAAGCTGACACAGGCTACATACCAAATACGCCACATTTTAAAAGATTTATTATCCACTTATAGTAACACAAAAAAGGGAGAAAATAAACCTGCCTGTAAGATTTCCACATGTTTTTTCCTGTAGTCAGAATCTGAGCTACTTGATTGCATCTTTCCTCCTCCAAAAGCTCTATCAACATTTTTGCTGCTCTTCAGACCAAGCAGCTCACAAAAGCTGGAGCTAAAGCAACAGAGATACCTTATGAACACACGTGAACACACCAACACATGTAAAAATCGTTCTAATCGAAGTCTAGTCAACCTGCAATACACAAACATTTCTCTAATCCATATACACATGCCAACTCCTTTAATCAGTTTGAACAACTTCGAACTGAGAAACTCTTATAAACAATGTTTCTGGATCACAGACAACACTTGGAACCCATCTTCCTTTGCATCCTCCCAATGGAAAACAAAGGCACAATTAAAGACTCTGGAACTACAGGTAATAATCTTCATCTTTTATTTACCCTCAGGCATGTTTTAAAACAGTAAGACAGCTTTAGGAAAACAAAGGGAAATACTTAAATTTTTCACTCTTAAGAGGACACAAGGGAAGGAAAAAGTAAAAGCTAAAATTGGCTGAGAAAGACGATATGCAATTAACTTTTTAATACAATAATAAAGGAATAATTACTCTTACACAGCTAGAGTTACACATTCTGCAAACAATACTGTATTTCAATTTAGAAATCCTCATTGAAATCTTTAACTGGTCAACAGTAGACAAGCAAAGAACAAATCATTTTCACTATAGCCATGTTTTAAGAGACATATGAAAGGAGTAAACTGGTAAAAAATAGGGTAGGGACAGATCTTACAACATGTCTTAAAAGCAAGAAAAACAAGCTTGAACTTGATGCAGTCTAACAGGAGAGCAAAGGAAAGGATTTTTTTTTTTAAATGCAATGTAGTTGTTATAAGCAGGCCAGAGACTACCATGACAGAGGGGTCTCCAGCATTTTAGGGAAAGGCACAGTAAAGCAGAGAGAAAGAGGAAACAGCAGAGATGATACCCCACTCCAGAAGAGGACACAGGAAACAGAGAAGTAGTGTCAGCACTGCACACCAAGACCCTGAGCAAAAAAATCAGGAATTGTCACAGCCAGCAAAATTTAATCGTAAGACATGCGAAAAACTCCAGTGAACCAAACTAGTGCTCAAGATTCTCTGAGAACTACAGTGTGCCCTACCATCTAATTTGTGCTTCTCCCTACTGGTCATCCCAGGCCCATCTTACACAAGACAGGCTTGTTAGGGAAGCAGGAACTGCCATGATTTTGCACAGTCCTGACATACTCCCCAGATGGGGCCATGGTCCTCAGCCATCCTAATCCTCTCCCCTGGAACTATGAGACTTTAGTGACTGATTATTCTCTACCTGAAGTTAGTGCTAAATGGAGTGCTTCACTGACAAGAGTCGAAAACCTGAGGTAAATTCTGAAGCGCTGGTATCATCAGCACTATCTGCATTGCAGTCATTTGATCAGTGCACAGAGGCATTAGGATTCGCATGCCAACAGGACCCTCTGTTTGAAAGAGTAACTTTAAGGTAGCAATCCTCAACATATGAGAAAGCAGTAGTGTGTTTTCTGCAAAGAATTTTAAAAAATGAAAATATAAGTAAATGTTCGAATTTAGGCTTATTTTCTCCAGGAAGATGTCTTTCAGCAACACATTTTCACATAGAGAACCTTCTTGAAATGAATTACAAGACTGATGAAACCAGATTAACAATGTCATAAATCATAACTCAGCCAAAATAACAGCATTAAAAATGAGAAACTAAAAATAATCTATATCTTATTTGAATAGATATTATCTGTATTTAACAAATTGTTATAATTCAAGTATTAGCTGATGTTTATTCAAATTTAAACATAAATCACTGTATCAGTTATTTTTTCTTGTAACCAATTCTTGCAAAAATAACACTTTTGAGCTATGGCAACATCTTTGTTTCTGTTTCAACAGGAAGTTTTGATTTGCATTGCATGAAACTTGCAAATTGCTCCTTTCAGATTTTCTACCAGCACTTTAGTGTTTTTTTTTTTTTTTTTTTTTCTTCAATCCTGTAAGCCATATTGTAACCAAATCCTATAGGCTACATTTTATATACGTATGTATACACACACATATAAAAGCAAACTACAAAACTTAGAACTACAGTAATTAATTCTGTAAGTGGATTAGTCAATTACTGAAGCAAAAATGGTAACAGAAAGAAAATAAGAACTAAATAGAATTCAGAAGATGCACTGTCATTTTGGAAAACAAAGTTGTATATATTTATAACCCCCATAAGTACTCTAGAACAGTGATGTTTCAAAACACATATGCAAAAATTTCTCTGAAGCAATACAGGTAATGTAAAACAGTCCAGAAAACTAAATTGCCCTTTCATGCCAAAATCTGCAGATGAATTAAAGTACAAATCAGAATCTCTAGTTATGCTGCATG
Source organism: Crypturellus tataupa (assembly GCA_034781795.1). Classification (NCBI taxonomy): domain Eukaryota; kingdom Metazoa; phylum Chordata; class Aves; order Tinamiformes; family Tinamidae; genus Crypturellus; species Crypturellus tataupa. The sequence goes on along the minus strand of JAWLRI010000355.1, from coordinate 2,757,819 downwards.
TTTGGTCTTTTTTTTTTTTTTTTAATATAGTTAAGAATATGCTAGAAAATAGCTATTAGAAAAAAAAATAACACTGAACTTGGTGTAACTGGTTCTGCTGGCCAAATATCAATGTCATTAGAAGAAGAACTACAATTAAATCTTACTGCATAAAGAGCTTGAAATTCCAGATATCACAAAGTAAACAAAAAGAAATATACAAAGTTACAGTCAGAATTAATTATGAAAGCAGGTAATCCAGATCAGAGGCATTGCTTTGCATCAAATGTAGTTTTATACCTTAGTCTCCTTTTAAGGACACTTAACAGATAGCACTATTATAATGCTCATATCTTTCCTCTTTCCTGACGGAATGAGTTACAGTGAATTGCTGCAATCTGCCAGCGCATTAAGCTGATTACATGCTTGCCATCAGGTGTAACCTGAGCCCTGCTTGCAATCTGGGAAGAGAGCTAGAAGCCAGAAGGTGGGTAGGGAAGGCAGCAGTGACACACATGCCTAAAGAAGGCAATAACCAATATCACTCAACACGGGCGAAACTGGCAGTACACCACGGCCAGCAGTTTCACAAGCGCTGCTCAGGGATGGTGTAATGTAAAGGCGCTTGCAGTGTCAAGTTTTGTGCCACAGACTACAAGGAAACAGCACTTGCGAAGGTGCCAATCTACCGGCCAATTCACTTTTAATTTCCACTTAACATCTGTTGGAACATGGGAGATTAAATAAGTAAAAAGTAAATAAAATAGACTAGGGGGAAAAAAGAAGGTGGGGAGAGAAAAAGAAAGAGGATTTCTCATACTAGAAACATCTTGATAAGAAACATTCTTACCTAGCACCACTACTCCAAATAAGCAATTGATGATCTGGTAGAGGAACCTCAACCCTAGTCCCTACATTGACCAGAAACTCTCAATCAGAATCTTGCGGTTGAATTCTCTAGACAAAATTTAGAAACAGTTGCCTTGCAACCTGCTTCATCTTTTCCAGGTTCCCTGTTATTTTGTCTTCTCAAAGAGCTGCCAGTACTCAAGATTTATTCCCTGCAAGCATAACTCTTTTTTCAAGTTCAATCTTGCTTAATGAGCTACTTTTTATTATGTGAAACTTTTTAATGTGTTGTTTGTTCTGTCAAGCCCAAATAACTGCTGACAGCCTAATCATGAGGCCCCTTAGTTAAAAAAAAAAAAAAATTTGCTTAAATGCAATATTTTTATGTCTATAAAGCAATTATATAAAATTTAAACAATTTTAATACAAAAATATCACAGAAGATATAACAAAGTTGTAATCTTCACATTTTTATCATCCTCTTATTTAAATAGAATATACTCCTTTATAGAATAAAATGAGATGGAAGGTAAAAGCAGCACTACCTTTCTTCACTAGTTTTTCTCAAGTCCTGAAAATATTTATCCGTCTATAAAGCAAACAATTCCCATCCACTACAAAAGCTACATACTACATATGTAGTCATATATAAAAAACGATTTGGGGAAGTATAGCTTCTCTGGAAAGCCAGAAATTCATATATTTTATATATATACATATACACACATACACACAATATATATATAGAGGGAGGAAGGTGCTGCAATTTGGTCAAAAATGTCACCCTTGCCTTTTCTCCTGCTCTCTCCCTACAAGGCACGGAAAATAAAATAAAAAAAAAAAAAAGACAATAAGAAAAGAGCCATAAGACAAAATTACAGAATATCTTAATCAGTGGATTTACTTATTCCAAGAAGATGAAATTCTAAATCCTTGCCTTAAACATGCCTACTTTCGAAGAGTCAGACCAGTTGCATTCAACTGCATATTAACAATATCACCGTCTGTCAGCAGAAATCAAATTATGCTGCAGAAATACTAATTGTTCCAGGGCTGAGACAGCCCTGAGTTTTGCTTTTACAGAAAAAGATCCCATACCAATTTTCTTGTGAGGAATACAATGCAACTCCAAATGCAATGTGTTCTAACAACCACACATACATCAATACGTCTAAAAGTTACATTTCGACTAAAAATAATGGTCTGAATAAACTATCTCATAGTCATGACAGTAACTGCACAATTACTTGGCTATATCCTGCCTATGCAGCTGAAAATCAGTTAAATATAGTGTAGAATACTCAAATTTATTGTTGACTTAAGCAAACACAACAAGAACAAGCATTTTCTAGAACAGCTACAATTAGCTAATTTCCCACTGGAGCTGAAATCTTGGGCTTCTGTTGGCTAACATGGCTAAGATACTATAATCCTTCATTTTCTTGGCCAGCCAAAACCACAGAGCTCTCTCTCCTCTTTCCCCCAGCAGCCTAGGCCAGTGGGAAACTGCATATACTTAAAAAGGCCTCTTATGGTAGTTTAGGGTAACTGCTGAAGGGAAGGGGAAATAGCTACCAGATATAACGTAAGTACGCGTTTTGCATTTGCTGCTACCTACCTTAAGCTACGACAATCATAGCTTGCATTTTCTTTGAATTTCTCTAATAAAACCCAACTCTATTAAATCTCAGAATAAAAAAATTGAGGAAGTGTTTTACAACTGCATGGAAATCACATCTCTATTTATTATGAATGTCTGGATCAGATCTTTCATGTGGTAGCATAAAACAAACAAAAAATTTGTAACCAGTTTCAACATGAATGCTATTTATCCATAAAATTCTCACCACTGTCAAGTGTAATATAAATTTTGTCTGAATATGGAAATGCTCCCAAGAAACACAGTTATAACTTGTGTTGATACCAAAAATGAGTTACAAAACAGCTCAAGAACAGTCATAGAGATAAACTCCTGAATTACATAATGTCATAAGTCACAACCACCTCTCAGACTACCCTATTCTGAGCAACCTTATTTTGGGAACTGTACCTTCTTCACCTCAAAGAGGTGAGTAACCGTTAGAAAGTAACTGACAAACAGAATGCTGATGAGGCACTTCTTCACACTGGGCTATCATCAAAGTATCAGATCTCATCTCCACAAAAATACCAGATCAGAGTTAATGACCTAAGTCATCACTCTTTGCAAGTAACAGAAAGCATAAGCCAGTGATAACTCATAACCCATTTAATTTATACAGGTAATTCTGACCTCTATTAAATGAGATTTGTCTACCCAAAAGGTGAAGCTTTTCTAGAGCTCTGTTCGAGACTAAGAAACCATAGATTTCACAGCATCCCAGATAAAGGCCAGATGAGATGAACACACAAACTCCGCATGATCAATACTAATGCTGCTTACTCTGTGACAGTCACAAACCAGTTCTCACTTACTGTTGCGTTTTCTGGAAAATATTCCGTCACCAAAACAATCAGAACTACTGCAACAACCAGAATGGAATAAAAACCCTAAATGCAACCCTTCTACTCAGAAATGGCTGCATTTTGAAAGAAGATTTTGCATTGTGGATGAGCTCTAAAATAACTGCAGAAATATTACTTCTATACGTTAGAGCTGTCAAGGTATCAGTGGTTAAAGAACCTCTGTTTACAGATATGGAAACAAAAAACAAGGGCTAAAGTCAGAATGATTTAGTGATGAAAATTCCTTTCAAAAACCACCCAAGTCTACGCATGTAAAATTCATTTAATGATCTCTCTTACAAACCAAAGAAATGATCCATCTTATCTGAAAATTACTGAAGATGACCTTAATTCACACGCAGAACAAATTTTTAAAAACAAGAAATGGGAGAATTAAGCAAGAATAGAGAAGTGTTAGGGAGACCGAAAATTGGTTCAATTTATCTTTATTCACAACAGAAAGGTGAGGACTCACGAGATAACATCCTGTTCAGAAAATGACTTTGCCCACAAGAGGGTTAGGAGGTAGGTTTGCACATTTTGGTATCAAGGAACAGGAAAGAAAAGATGAATGTTTGACTAAAATACTTTTGGAAAAAGAAGGCTTGCTCTTGTATCAACCTATCCATTTCTACTGGAATTTAAAAGGCTAGAAAAAAAGAAAAAGGCTACTAGACTTCAGCATCCTTGAAAATTAAGGCCAAGAACAACCATCACGAGCAATCACTGAGATTGACCTTAAACAGCTAACGTTGGTTCCAATAAAACCCTGCTAGCACCTTTGACCAGACCGCCTCAGAGCCCTACTGACTTTTCCTTCCTCGGCGAAAGCTGAGATATCAATACAGAAGTGTGCAATTTTTTTTTCAAGAATCACAGAGAAAAGTGGTGAACAACACGCAAAAGTACCTTTATTTGTAGTCACCAATGATTCTTTCCCACTGTGTCTTTACAAAACCAGCACCAATGTACAACTGGCAGTTTATGAAGATTATCCGCTGGGTACATTCTCTGGATAGGAACATGCTAATTATTAACTTAGCTCCAAATGCATTACAAAAAGATGAGTAATAACACAAAACTCCAGCTCCAATTGCTATTTTCCCCTCCCCTTGTTATTGTTGCATCAGAGAGGCAGGACTTCACATTTCAGACACAATAAACAGATTACATTCCTTTAGTAAGGTGTGCCGGAAATCTGAGAGCTTTCAGCCACAGAGACATTGTAATACATTCCCTCCAATTACTACACAGTATTAGTCTTCCACAGTAGAAACAGTAATTTTTTTATTAAAATTCAATCCTTTCCCTATAAAACTGTTCTACAGCATTCCTGGAAAGATATTTTAATAGGACTGTTGAATCAAAGATGCAACCAATAAGAAGCTGCAGCATTTTTACCACCACATTAGCATTCATCACCTTTCTACATGGCCACATTTTTGTGAATTATCAACTTTTAAAAGCAGAATCGCAGCAACAATATGTCTTTATTCACCTTATGTAACTCTGGAGGAAAATGTTCAAAATGATCCACACCTTCCATATACTTGAGTGATACGATTCCTAGGAACATATCTAACTCCTAACAAATCACTGAAATATCAGAATACATATCTCAGCTTAAAAAACTGAGGTTACAACTTAATTCTTCCAGGTAGCAACATTCTCAAAACATTTAGTACCTTAACAAATCAAAATATATGCTTTGAATAAATGCAGACTTTGAAAATCAAATTATAAGGTCAAGAACAAATCACTTAAAAACTGTATATGTTTTTCACTTCCTAAACTTTTTATATATATATATATATATATACACACACAGACAGAATTTTTTTTTTTTAAGAAAGCAAAACATTTTTTTTTCCTATTCGCAATGCAAGCACCATACAGCTACATGCAAGTGCATTAAAACATAAAACTTAAAACATGATATACCTGCATGACACCTGGTAGAATGGATATCCTGGCAGAGGAGCAGAGTTTGAAAATCCAGACTGACTCGTCATTGTCTTCAGGTTTGTATCCACTTAAATCACTTCCATGTTCCACACGTTAATTCCTCACCAAAAAAAAATGTGTGTCTGTGCATCCATCCATGCATTTGTTCAGAGTTAACTAAAAACAAACCAAGTGCACATTCACAGGTCCTGAAAATTCTGACTGCACATTAAACTGCTTCCTCAACAGTGAAATTCCTCAAAGCCAACACCCTCATGACATCACACACGACAAAATCATAAACATGCTGTTGTTTCAGTAAAGCAAGGACAGCCTGTCGTCTTTGACTCGACACAAAATCCCACACCGCATTCTTCTTGAAAGCGCCGTGCCTTTCAGGCTGGAGAAAGGCAGAAAGACTTGCTGCCTTAAACAGCAGCCCTGCTTTGGCAGTCAGCCAGCAAGCAGCAGAACTTATTGCCAATGCCGCAAATCCCTCCTATCAGCTACCGAAGACTGAGACTGCAGGTGAAACATGATTTTTAGCCCTGACGAGTATTTCCTTGAAAATACGTAAGATCCACGACCTTGACCTTAATGGGAATTTTATCTTATTTCAGTTAAATACATAATGCATACTACTGTTTTATCAGCAACATCAAACCACACTGCTGCACATTACCGCAGCATGAAAATCATTTTCCCTTCTGCTAGAAAAGAACCATATCACACTACACCCACCACTATGGGAAGGCAGGAGGCAAGGATGGTAGGTGGAATTTTACATTACAGTACTTAAAACTATTTAACATGGGAATAAAATTACATAAATGCATTCCAGTAGTATTCTACTACACATAAATAGACACACATAAATGCAAGATTTCTTGTGATATACAATAAACTACATGAAAGTTTATTTCATGCATGCATTCCTCAGAAAAGGAAAAGGCAGTGGAAAAAAACGGAAGAAATGTGAGTAGCCCTAGTACAGCCTAGTGATGCAATTAATGTAAAACATAATTAAATTATTTTATATCAACACTAACCTCAGAGTAAAGAATTTGTACAGTGCCCTCACATGAGAAGGTAAGTTTTAGCACAATATTAAATAATACAGAATTAAAATTTGCTTCATTAACTGTGGTAACTGCATTGCAGAACATTAAAATTCTGTATTTAATGCATCCACACTGTGGCATATTATTTATATTTTACTACTCAGTTTTGGGAAAAGTCTAAATCAGTTTCACTTTGCTTATTCATTAAGGCAATGGTACAAAACTTTGTAGTCGTTTCAGACGACTTCTAAAGTCTGACTTAAAAGAATAAGAGCTTGTTCTTCCACCTTAATTTTCTCTTAAAATTATGAACAAATCTGATCTCTGCAAGGTGGTGTTTGGTTTCTTCAAATGCACATATAAGGTTAGAAGACTCTTCTAACCAATCAACTACTTTATACTGTTTAACTGCACTATGGTTTTACATTGCCTACCTATTATTGCCAGGGTGTACGAAAAGGTTCTTTCTTTGGGGGACTTGCTACTTACTTTTCTCATGAGATAAATAAAATAAAATAAAATAAAATAAAATAAAATAAAATAAAATAAAATAAAATAAAATAAAATAAAATAAAA
>JAWLRI010000355.1:2718171-2741382 GCA_034781795.1 Crypturellus tataupa | reverse complement strand
TTCGAATAAAGTCTTAGGTCTCCTCTGTCTCCTCTTTGGACATTTCACTTCTGGACAGCGAGAATTTTCCGCACATAGGCATGCCTAAATATGTCTAAAAAGCCTATCAGTTCACAGTTTTATATCACCTCAGATTAGTTACCTACTGTTTAAAGGAAGTAATTTTGTGGCTCTGTCAAACTGAAGATAAATAGCCACTTGCTCTACTTCTAGACTGATAAAGACTGAAAGATCAAATATGCAGGAAGGAAAAGAGGGAAAAAAAAGAACCAATGTATTCTGGATAAAATAGAGGCTGATAGGTACCACAAGGGAAAAATTTACCCTTTTCAAAGCTGATCGCACATTTTAGTTTTAGAAGTTTAAGGTGCCGGACATTTTGGAATGCTACAGCCAGCATAGTTTGGCATTATTGGACATAGCAAACAAATGTGTTTCTCCCCAAAATGACAGCCAAAATCAGAAGTGTACATTTTTTGAAGAAGTTAAGCATTTCTTTAACCATTTGGTCTCCTGTCTTGGCTGTTCCTTCTCTTTATAACAATTTTATTGAGGACCTACAGTAAGGAAGGTAGTTACCATCCATTTTCTCAGTTTACATTAAGGAGAAAAAAAAAGAAGGAAACAGAAGAAAAAAATCAGCAAACAAACAAAACCTTACTTCGAGGGTTAACAAGAAAATGATTAAAACAAACCAGTAGCATCTTCATCCCTAAGCAATACATTTAATGCACAGTAGAGAGATTTACCATATCAAAGGAACAGTACCTTTACAAGCAAAGCCCATCTACTCGACACTAAGGGTTTCTAGCAGAATTATTAGTTCTCGAGAAACCTCTCACCTTACTTGACACACAGCCTTTACAGAACACCTATTCTGGCCACAGCAGCAGCAAAGCTCTACCACAATTCCACTGCTAATGGCATTTGTTAAATGCACAACTATAGGGAAGAGTGAGGTTTCGGAAGATGATAGTTTCATTATGAGTAGCAAAAAAACAGAACAGCTCAAGCAAAGGAAAAAGCCAAGTTCTTCATAAAAAATACAGAAGTTAGTGGATTTAAAGACACCAGCCTAAAATCTAGAGTTTGCCACTGTTACGTAATTTGCGTATATGGTATTGTATCATAGTGACAAAGTAATGACTCCTGTGATAAATTTATAAATTTTTTCCCTTAAGAAACATAGATTTAATTCAAGAAACATGATGAGGTCAGTGAATTTACATGAAAGAATTACTCAGATGTAATTAGAGACCATGACTTCCACCATTTTGAACAACGAGCTTGTTCAAATACATAATGAAATATTCATAGTCATATTGTGACGAAAGAGCTTAAAACCAACTGACAAAGAGTAAGATGAACTGCACGATAGCCTGTCTTTCCAAACAAAACAAACAAACACACAAAGATGCATTTATCAAGCCAAAGTCCCATCCCCTAACTAGTAATTTTGTTTTCTGACGGTCATGTAATGAAAATTTCCCACTGTAACAGAAAATACCACCTTTATAGAAACATAACAGTGTAATAAATATAGCATGAAGAAATTCTCTTCAGGTATCAGGCAAAAGGTTTCTTTCTGTATTACTTCATCAAACAACTGCAAGAAAAAACTTAGCAGATTTAAAAAGCAAGGAAGATAACTTCAAAACTAGATCCAAAGCATGACGTAACACTGAAAGTAAGGAAGCAGAGAGAAAATGCATAATGCATGTCTGACAGAAAACTGATCAGTAAGCTGGTGGCTCTCTACCATTAACCACCACTGTAATATAGCCGTAGGAGACACAACATTTAATGACAGGATAGGTATTTCCAGAAGAGACAAGTAGTAATTTAAGCAGTCTTTAATTATAAGAGTTTCAGTAACACTTTATCAAGAATATCATGCGCAAATCTCTATTACCCACATTTAAAAAATCATCAAATATTACATGAGAAAAGAAGGACTTGCTGTACAATGTGGGAAACAGATCAGGACCCAACAAGCAATGTGTCATTTGCAACAAGATAAGGCACATCTATTTTGCAAAACACAGTGCAAGGTAGAAAAATGTGAGCTACACAGCCAAGCGAGTGCCTGAGCCAGACTGATTGAAGAGGCAACTGTGCAACAGATCTGATAGCCCAGACCTAAGATCATACAGATAAGGCTATACTGCTTTTGGCTAAAAGTTAATGCCAATGACTACCATTGCACTGCACAGGTATGTATCAGCTGGGGATGACACCCAGTGCACTGTACAGCACAGGTATGCATTAAAATGTAGCATATTTAACACCCTATTTTGTGGAGTGCAGGACTGCTCTGTTAAAAAGCATCAGCAATGCAAATAGTACTGCGGAGGAAAATTAATCTACATCAAACAATCTGGATGGCAGGATAATAGCAGATACAATATTGGCACTAACAAACACAACCTAAAACTTAAAACAGAGCACCCAAGCTTCCTTCCTAAGACAGTCTGCTAATAAGAAAATGGAAAAACAAAACTAAACAAAAAGACATTGTTAAGATGCAGATTAATCAATCCATGAAAGAGTTTACATGATGTGATGAAAAGAAGTGGACTTGACTCATTCAGTCAATAGATGCTCACAGGTAACTGCTTGTTGTATGCAAAAATCAGGAAAAAAGTCACGGTAAAGTTGCTCATGCAAAGAATTCACATTTGTTTGTAAATACCAATAAGTATTTTGCATTTTGCTGTACCTCTAAGGCCATAAAACCTCTCAGACCACACAAACACCTACCTATAAGAGAATGTTGTTTGGTTTAACAAGTAAAATATATACAGTTACGATATGAATGTACATGATATATACGTGGTAAAAGCAGATAGCAAAATCCACATGACAGTTTTAGTGTTTTTGCAACAGCAGCAGTAGGGTAGAACTGATGATAAATACTGTTTTCGCTTTGCACTTAGCATAATGAGCTGTCAGAACCAGCAGTGTTGTCTTAATATATGAACATTTGCAGAGGACAAAATGCCCAACTAACATTTTGATGATTAAATATTAGCATAAGAAATATTAAAACAAATGCACAGTATTGATGCTGCAAATGATTAGGCTATACACAACATAAATTCATAATGCATTTACAAACACAGATGAGTGAAAAAGGAAGCAGCATGAAGAATAACCGAATTTTCCTTACTTGAAAAAGTTGTTCCGATATTTATTAGTATTAGTAAGATTACATATTAAAATAGTTTTTCTTGCATGCTATTATTATAAGCACAGAACATAAGTATTTAAAATATCACAATTTTCACGAGGAGCAGCTCAGACTAGTCCTAAAAACATGTCAGGTTCTGCATTAGATCTTGTTTGTTTTCCACTTCCCTGATTTTTCTCTCTAAGCATCATGATCCCACTAGCTCTTCAAAGCCAGAAGATTACAGGAATCACATTGATAAGCATCTCTCTAAACTTTGAGAACTACAAATGAGCATAATGCATTGTAATGAAATGAACAGCTGATTCTTGAAAAGAAAGTAAACGAATCCAATCCTGGTGTAGTGATAATGCTTCACCTATTTTAATACTTTTGTTAAATTAGCTGAAGAAAATAAATACACTTCCTGGTACTGAGTTGTTTTTGCTAAGTTTGGGTTATATATAAAAAATAAGAACTGGAAAACTATAAGTAACTGTAATGTAGCTTTAGATGCAGAACTGTCTTATTTAATCAGTATAATCAAACAACTCCAGGCAGAGTAAGAACTCAAGGGAAAGGAAGAGTATTTATTTTTCATTTAAAAGCCTATCTTACATTTACAGGTACAAGGATCTGCATCTTCTCTCTCACAGATTTCCTCCAAACAACCCTTCTGTTATGATTCTAAAATAGCAGAGCAGTACAGAATCAAATTCCAAAAACTGTGACCATTATGGTTGTGAGTAACATAAATGCAATTTACCTAAGTATCAAATCAGCCTGATGACATTTAGCTGAATAAATTTAGTTCTATACCCTCTGTTTTCATCAGAGAAAGGTTATGAAAAGAAGACTGTGTAATCTATACTGCACACCTTGCAAGAAAAAGTCTTCTTTTTGTCATAAAGCTGCTCCTTAACTTCATTTTTCACTCAAATCATCACTAGCAGCCATTGCCTGTTATCATCTATAAAAAATTGCCAGAATATTAGCGTTCAGTCTTGAAGAAAGTAATCTGTGAAGGGCAGAGATGGAACCACAGCATTTTTATTTGCCTGCCTGCTACAACACTGCAGAAAAATCATGAGTTCATGCCAGGAATAGATTTCCAAGAGAAAACAAGATTTTTGTTTGTTTGTTTTACCATGATTAGGCTGGTAGAGAGCAGATCTACCAATAATGTAATTTCCTCAGATTTAAATATTAACAGTGCAGTTAAACATACAGCCCCATAGATTATCATCTATACATTCATCCAAACCACTGTTTCAATAAAATCATTCCCTAGTTTGGTATTTTAATTAATACAATTCTTTCTGAACTACTGTTTATAATACTGAAAACTTGAACTCCTCATCAAAAGGTACCTAACATCATTGTAATCTTGCATTAACTACAATCTGGTATTTCTAGTGCATGACAGGTATATACCTTAGAAAAGCTGTTCTTTTAAAAATAAATGCTACTGTTAAACTAAGCAGTAATGAACTATTTAGAAATCTTCACAACTGATATCTTGGAGCTTAAATCTGTCATCATCTCTGAATCGCGTATATCCTATAGTTATTCCTTTCTATATATAGAAATTCTTTTTGAAGAGAGAGTTACCATTACCAGTTCCCTCCTCAAATTTGACATAGTTTGTCAAATACCGCTCTCAAAACTTAAACAAGTGTTTCGGTAAACTTTATTAGAGAGGAAAACAAAACAAAACATTTCTTACGTTGTTGGACTTCATTAAAAAAAATAGGATAACATCTAAATTCACCATCGTAAGTTAGAGATACAAGTTTGTCATTTATGAAAACAATTTTGCATGAAGTTAACACCAAAACGATTAGAATAAACCTAATAGCAAGCTTTCTTCTTAGCGCTCTGCTAATAAAACCACAGTAGCATAAGCAGCAGACTACAAATTTAACCACAATTTTCAACATGTCAATGTAAACATTTAAGGAACAAAAAACAATTCCAAAGACTTATCCAAATGAATCATTTCCACTTTCTTACCAGGCAGTATACACGGTCAGGTAATCCTTCTGTTTACCGGCATACATAGAAACATGTCTCCTGTAGTTTGGTCTAGGCCAGAAATACCTGGAGAACATTCTGCAGCAGCACAAACCCATTTCATATCTTAGCAAAAAATATATTTTGTTGAACAGTAGAAAATTCTAACTGCATATATCTTTAGAATTAAACTGGACTTTCAAGAAGCTGTTAAGTAAAACAACTTGTTGAATGACATATCACATTCCATGAAATGGAATGTACATGGTGTTCCTACACAAACCACATCTTCCCACCAGAGCTGTAAATTTGAATGTTCCTTTTGTATTTCTTGTTTGGAAAGAAAAAAAAAGACAAAATTATCCAAATTAAATAAAAGTAACTCTCCATGCTCCAAAATAATGTCTTACCACTTTTTCAGGGATCTTGAAAAGGAAATTTGCTCAGATTCCTGATCTCAAAAGAGCAGCAGAACAAATCAGTCCATGTAGCAAAAGTGTGTATTGGAACATAAGAGCAAGCAAGCCTAAAGGTCTGCACATTCTTACACAATACACAAGTCTCCATAAAGGGTACTTTAAAACCCAAGTTATATGTTAAAGTTGTGCATATCTGTATACATTCATAATACCTTTGTTATCTAAATGTCCTTCTGAACTGCCCATTTGATGTTTTAGAACAAAAGCCTGCAGCTTTTTCAATAAAGCTTAAACATAGATGTCATCTAACAAATTATTAAGCTTTCCTAGCTCTCCCACAGGATTTCCGGCATATCAACTTCATTTCCAAGTTCACAGGAAATCTAAAGTAACCTTTCACAGGCAAAATGAATTTGTTTTAATCAGACATTGTTTGTAGTTACTTGAAGCCATTATAGTTTTGCTCAGCAACATGACAGGATAAAAAAGTTAAGATCAGATGAAAGGAACCTGATGTTTTAAATATTAAAGAAGAATCAAGTCAAACCAACTACTTCAAATAGGATGCATATAAATCCTTCATGGGCTATTGCCAAATCTCAGGGAATGCTTAGTCTCTTGGGAAGTCAACTTCTAAAGATGAGTGCAGCTTAATTCCTGTTTATCATGTATTTCCACTGCCACTTTCCAAGAATATTATATCCAACTAATGTCCAAACGCTAATGAAACGAACAGCACCACCTCCTGCCTTCACAAATGCTTCTCTTGCACCAACACTAACACTTGTGCAGCCATGCAGACGGGTGAAAAGCAAATGATGTGTCACAGGAAAGTTTTGTTTTTCAGTTAACTCAAAAAAACGAGATAGACGATCATGTCGCTACTCAAGTGTTTCAGAGCTGGTGAGTAAGGGGCTATGAAGGAAAGATGCAGGGAAAAATTTAGTATCCCTTTCATTGACAGCTCATTTTCTGATGTTTTAATGTGTCTCATGAAACTGTGTTAGCTAGTTGGTTTGTGTTCACCTCATCCACAGCAGTCAAGAAGAAACTTCACACCTTCATCTTCTAGTGACAATGGAGAAGAATTAATCGGCTTCTGTAACCGAGCTACACATTAATTCAAAGCTCACCAAAATCAGCAAGCTTTAGATCAGACCTTTAATGATATGAAAAGCAAAAGTACGTAATAATGGCTGGTGACAGCAGCTAATTCAAGCAAGCACCTCTTCTGACAAGTTTTATAAAGTAACCAGGAAATGTTCAGGGCACCATGTGAAATATTTGTAAAAATACAATGCGTGTGCTTTGGATGGGATTTGGATGGCATTTTGGAGGTGTGGGGAGCTGATTCAAGAGGTTCCAAACAGAAAGCAAAAGTATAAAAGTACCAAAGGTTGGTTTTTCAAAAACCTTGATTCTTCTCCCCATTCATTCTACAGTCTGAAAAAAAATGGTTAACAGGTACATATTGAAGGAAAGAAAGAGGAAAAATGATATTATAATCCTACTTCCAGAATAGAACCTGCTATAACCTCAATCCTTCAATTCATGTATCTTCTGACCAATCAACTCTGTCTATTGGATGTTCCTGCCAGCAGTATTCGCTCAGTTGTTTGCAATTCTAAATTCACAAAAGCTATTGTCATAAATGAAAAGTGGAGACTGTTGAATAGCTTAATTGTATGCACCAGGAATACATTTTAGAGACAAACTGAACATTGAAAAGCATCTGAATCTGTGTTCAGACTCTATTTTAAAATCAAAATCTTGGTTAATTCCAAAGAACATCTCAGTGAAATGATTAAAACTCTGGAGTCATTACAAAAGAAGAATAAATATCCATTTTGGAAGAATATTATTTTGATTTTTAGAATGGCAACAATACTCTTATAAAGTTCTCAATACTCCAATACTCTCAATATTGAAAATACTAGTAACTGCAGCTCATGAAACTTTAAAAAAATTGCAAAAGTAACAAAAGTCACCAAAAAAGAAAAGAAAAAAAAGTTAATGGGGTGAGGGGAATAGTTGAAAAATTTAATGGGGAAAAATAAACTGTTTGGAAAGTAGATAGAGGAGAACTCATAGTAGCAAGTTTTAGGCAGGAATACTAAGAAAATATTTTCAGCAGTCTTGTTCAAGGCATTATGCAAGGCAACAAAATAAAAAAGTACACATTTGGCGCTCTAAAATCCTATCAATACATCAAAATCCATAGAAATCTCCCAAAACTCAGCATTGCAAGAATCGTACCTGATTCATAGTAACAATAAGAATCTAGATAAGCCTTTCCATTACTCTTTGATTTTCCTTTTCATTTATTTTAAAGGTAAACAGCAAACAGTAAAAGGTAGTAGCACTAGCAAACATGGTAAAAATCCGTCAACTAAAGTGTGGCAAAAGATACACATAAGACTGAATTTCCACAGGAAATGAGTATTATTCACTCTAGTGAATAGTATGCAAAACGCCTGTTAAATCAAGTCAAATGACCATTTAATAAAGAAAATGGTCTCACCTACTGTTAATTATTAAGAAATAGTTAAAACAAGTTACACTGAAATAATATTTAAAATAGAGATTGACAATTTGTTTTCCAGTCCTTGTTAATGAAAGTAGATCAGTATATTTTATCTAAGCCTCATAAAAAAGTGAAATTAAAAAATGAGCATATTAGGAAGTCAGTAGATCTGCAGATGTATTCTCTTTTTCTCTGTTCCTCATTCCATTTATTATAGGTTTTTACAAAAATCCAAAATTGTACTGGAGGTCTCAAGCCTTGACACACAAACTAAAATCTCAGCCGTTTACCAAAACACTTGGGTATGTTAAAGATATTTATCATATAACTGGAAATGTTTCATTTACAAAGACACCATTTTAAAAGGCAGACTTCTAACAGTCAAACTCTCAGTTTTAATATATCCACTAAAATATCTTAAAAAAAAATAAATAAAAGAATTAAAAATGCACACACGGACTGCAACAACATACAAATAATAAAAAACAGAAGGTGGACAGTTTCTGGAGAAAGCCAATGCTTGAGATTGAAAAATAACAGAATAAAATCATTAATTATTATTCAGCAGTATATCTGTGTATGCTAATTTATTAGTGTGCCAATAAACATGTGCTTCTTAAAAATCATCTTCTATTTCCCAGACACCTTCTACCTTGTATGTTCATATACTACACTAATGCTCACTATCCAAGGATAATTTGGTAGCAATCCCATCACAGTGGATGACACCATTCTGGTGGTCCACAAGGGTAGCACCTCCTTAACCACAGTTAAGGAGGACTCACCGCCTTTATGCTGATAGAAAGGGTGGCAGGTTCTCAAAAGTGTAGTTTTAAGTTCCATGTCTTGGTTAGAGGCATGACAAGGTTCTGAAACTGCCAATATTGCTTTGATTTTTATATAGAAGTTGACCGCTTCATTACTCACTTTGAGAACGCAACAGGCGTTTCCTATCCATGAAACACAAATAAAACACCTATATGCTATAAAGATGTTATGAAACATCTTACTCTTTCATTTTGTAGCGCACTTCTATTTATATATTTCCCTCTACCTTTAGCTTTAGGCAATACTGTTCTGACTTACTGGTATTTTTCTTGGTTACATTCTCAGCTTTCTTATCTTGGAAGGCTACTGTACTGCCCATGGAGCTTCAGCACTTGCCAACAAAAACCTCAATCACTGTGCACACATTCCTGCATTTCTTCTGAGTAGCTGTTGAACACAGTATCTCCACTACTTTTGCAGATGATTAAAACCCAGATAGCTGAAAGGAACTTGTGAGGCACGCATAACAAGACTTAATTATAGTCACGTAATTCAACTGAATTTAAGGTCACACAATCTCAGCTACAGTTACAACTATACAAATCTTGCAAGTCTTCGCACACAAAACAGCAAGCGTATTACAGTGATGTTAAAAGGAGTAAGAATTAAATGCTATATCAGTGCTCTGTAAACCATGCTAATCCAGACTTTTGTCAAGATGATGGTTTACATAAGTCTTTCATAAAAAAATTAAATACATTTTCACAAAAAGAACAAGTCATCTTTCTACGAAATTTCAGGCAAAGATATTATTACACAAGAAATGTCATATTCTTCAGAAATAAACAGCAACAACAATGATCTGGTTTAGTGACCACAGAAGATCTAGCAAGATGCAAAAGGAATGCACATTCCATCATCTATTTTCATTACTAACTTAAAACCAAAAAGCCTAAAAACACAAAATGGTTGATAAATTTGGACATTAACTGTTAAAGAAATTTTGTATTCCAAAAACATACTGTCAAGATGGCCAGTTTAAACAAAAATCAAATGACATTTTTACTGATTTAACAATCAAGACATTATCTGCTATATTTCAAGATTTTCTTCTTCTAAAAAAATCATGGAAACAATCCAGTTAATGCAACTGGCTCATGTATGTACCCAGCAGATGGCATATTTATGTTATTTTGTGTCAAATACAACAAGAACATGCAGATAAAAGTGTGCCAAGTACCACAAAAAAGATTTTTTATTAGCTTTATCAAGCTAATAGGAGAAACTTTATGGACTGAAATATACCATGCTATTAATTGTTCTACTACTGTGCTATTATTTTAAATGCAAAAACTTCAAATTGTTCATATATTTTAAGAAACTTACTCAAAAGATGCCTTGTCAATTCAAATAGCTAAATATTTCCAGGTTAAATAAGCCTTTTCTCCCTTGCCTTCTCAAATAGCATACAATGCTATTGATCATGTTACAAGAGTAAGACACTTTTGGTGAAGCATGTTCCTCTGTATTACTGTTTTGACTGCAATAGAATGGCAACATATGGCATGAATAGAACACATGTATCACGGCCAAATTAACACCCCAGCATTTGGCCTAGTCTTTAAACCACGAAGCAAATCTGCTTTAGTTATATCCTCAAATGTTCTACTACTTTGTTATCCACTGTATTTTTTCCAAACCTAGTCATATGGCAAACCTAGTCCAGTAGAGACTAAAGAAAATTCCTTTGTACATAGCACAGATAATTAATCTCCAAACCCATACAAAAATATCACCCATTCTTCTAACAGTTTAAAACTTTAAAGTATGTAGAATATGTTTCAGTAAACGCTTTTATCAAATAGGCTAGTGCCAAATTAGAAAACTATTATGAAAAATATTCAGTCAAAAATACAAAACCTGCAAGACAGTAATTCATATTAGCTGAAGATATTATTTACTAAAGCCATTCTAAAGACATCAGAAGTTAAACATGGTTACTTTAAAAGCACTATTCACATTACACATACAAACAAAATGCTATCATTGTCTAGTGCAAAGAAGGCTGACTGGAAATACTTTAGAGCACAACAGGCTCTTTATTGTAAAGGCCAAGGGCTTTACCAGTCTGAACAATTGGAGTTTTAACAGAACTTCCCTGGAATCCTCTGTTTGGTCACTGGATAGATCTTCACTGAAAATATTTACTACTAGCAGTACCTTTGTAATACTTCACCACTCGGAACACGACTTCTGACAAGACCTGTGCAGTCTTCTTTCCACAAATTCAATGTGACTTTTTGTCATGCATATGGACGCAAGTTTTGCAGTTGTGTGTTGATGTAAAAGTCCTCTCCTTTATACACGTGCATGTATGGGAAGAGGGAGGGAATGTTTGCTTTTAAATAGAGTTAGCACAGCTTGTCAGCACTCCCAGACTCCAGATTTAGAACAGACAGGTTTTGAAGTATTTTATAGGCAGTAAGACATCCAAGTCAGGTAAGTATCTTCAGGCAAGCATATCTGTTGCATAGGTGTGTACCTGTGAACTTCTACAAGCCTTCCCTGCAGTTTATGCCAATTTATAGCAGAATTTATAAAGGAAAGCAACTGGGATTCCATGAGTAATACAAGCAAAGCGTTAATTATGACTTTAAAAATAATTACTTGCTGCCAGTTACAACAGTACTTCTTATTTGAACAGATTTTAGGAATCTAAAAAGTACTGAAAACTGAGTACACTCAGCCTGCATTCATTTTTATTCAGAAAGAATTTCATTAAAAACATGCATATAGCCAGATCTCCACCAGCTACTTGACTGTAGACCATAACACAGTAAAAAGAACAGAGCTTTAGTTATTAACTAACAGTGTTGACATTTGCATGTCAAAACAACCTAAACAAAAATAAAAATAGAAATACATAAAATAGCTTTTAGCATTAATTGCCATCCAAATGCTAATAAATTCTAATGACCACAACCTTGTTCCTTGAAGGCAAACAATGGGCATTACCAGCACATGCACTGCTTTCTAATTCCAACAAGATTAAAATTCCACAGCACCTCGAAATACAATTGCTGTGAAAACAAAGTAGCACTGCACCATACAGGTGAAAAAAGTCTAATCAGAATATCTTTTTCCAATATGTACTTATTTTGCTTCCCCCCATCCCTTCTCTTTCAAAGTATGTGCATTACTTTGTTTCATATACCTTACAAGAAATCTAATTAAGAAAATATATATTTTAAAGGGAAAAAAAACAAAAAAAAAAAGTAATCGCAATCACAAGTCACATAGCAAACAAGCCACCAACTTCCACATCACATACAAAAGAACTTAAGTATCAGAAAACAACACAGCACAAGGGAAAAAATAAAACATGGTAGAATGACCTCAGTGGAAGATTAAATGTTTTTCATAATGAACCATGCCAAATCTATCTGAATAATATTCACATCGTTTTAACCAACGTAGAAAAACTATTGGTGCTACTAGACCTTCACACAAAACATTCAAAGTACTTCACCAGTCCTTCAAGTGAATTTTCAGAGACGCTGTATATCTCAAAATAGTACAGAGCAAACTACTGAATTTTACAGGGACAACTTAGTACAAATTTAACCTACAAATAATATTTTAGAATGTAAAGTATCAGCAAAAAATGTCAATAAAAAGACTTCTCTCCACTAGAGAACAAAATGAAAACAAATAAAGCTACAGACATTTCAAATTTCATGAATGGATACTTGTTTTTATTCTTAAAAATATTTTAACAGCTTGAGGCTAAAAATGTATAGCTTTATGACAGAATCATGTTTCACTTTAAAACATTAATTTGAATGGCCAAAAACTACATTCAATGTAATCTAACCAAATTTTGCTACAGAGAGCTTTTGTTTCAAGTTTCCAGATATTTAGTGTTGCCTTTTTAGAGTTTACAAATGACTTCATACTAAGTTGAAAGTATGAGATTTTCAGCAAGGTTTAAATTGTTAGATCTAACAAAAAAAAAAAAAAAAAATCCACAACAATTATGTTCTGTGTTCAGTAAGATCATAAAGCCACTGAAGATTAGTAAACTGACAAGAAATTTACTCTGCTAGAACAATTCATTTAGTTAACATGCTGCTTTTTATTCCCATACTTCCTGAGGGGTACTCAAAAATGCAGGTATTTCAAGTTGAAAAACAAATTCTGGCTCCTGCATCTCTCTTATCAGAGAAAAGTCCCTGTATTTTGTGAGAAAAACAAAACAAAACAAAACAAAAGACAACTTTGTGAGTCAGGACAAAGAACTGAAGTACAGGAATGTGTCTTCTCACCTGACAAACACAGGCCAGAAAACACTTCCATATTGCTAAGAGTATGTACCTTCTCTTTTA
Source organism: Crypturellus tataupa (assembly GCA_034781795.1). Lineage (NCBI taxonomy): Eukaryota > Metazoa > Chordata > Aves > Tinamiformes > Tinamidae > Crypturellus > Crypturellus tataupa. The sequence continues at coordinate 2,728,104 of JAWLRI010000355.1, read as the reverse complement.
CATATATATACACATAACAATCACTTGCACTTCCCATTCACATGATGGAGCAATGGTATATAGGCATCCATAAACCGAAGGAAGAACCACAGACAGCTCTCCGGGGCTCTCTGTAAGAAACTGTGGCCCATCCAACTACAAGGGGCAAGCATCTCTGAATACACTGATTTATAACCACAGTCTTTCAAACTGAACCACCTTATTAAAAATTATTTGACCTAAAAAGGAAACAGGCTTAGCATATTTTCCTTATCTGTCCAACTTTATTCTGCATAAACATATACCAAGTCAACCTATCATTTAATTTAACTTAACCAGGCACAAAATTCTCAAATCCAAAAATTTCTATTTATTTTGAATTCTTAGGCTTTAAGTAATTATAGTATTAATTATATATAAACATATAAAAATATAAAAACCTATAAATATATAATGCATAATTGGCAATTCATTGTGCATTAATTTATGTAATATTTAATTTATGTAATTATAAAATGAAATGATCAATTCTATATTATCTTTGAAAACTATATCATTTAAGTTATTCTTAGTTGTGAAACAGAGTATAGAAGCATTTGCATTTTATTTTCAAGACAAACTCATCCAAAGTGCAAAACTGAGAAGCATTTTTCTGCCCTTACAGATCAGTGTTGCAGAGTTGGCACCAAAAATGCCCCCTTGTGGCACAGCAGGACCCTGCAAGACTTTGCCCACAAGTCTTGGAATAAACCAAAATACGTAAAATAAAAATGTATTTCTGTGGGCTTATTCTTACTTTGAAACAAAAATAAGGGACAGGACAGAGTATAATAAAACTAAAACCGTACACATTGTTCAGAATGTGAATGAATGCCTGAACATACACAGAAGATTAGTTTTCCCATGAAGCAAAGCTGACAAAGTGGGTATTTTTCTAAAGTAGAGGTGTGACTGTGGAGGCTTCGATTCCTTTATTTCACACAAGTTTTATTTTGTTGCTTTTCATCTCTTAGTCTACAAAAAAAAAAAATGACACTAATGTAGCAGTTCATTTGCAAGCAAACCAAAAACACTAAGAAAGCCTTTCAATTGAGGCCAAATTTCAACAGGCATGAAAATCTCAATGCCCAGGGAGGAGGGGGTATCTCCCAGCTTGCATCTACAATACAGCACAGTTAAAAGCACATTCTTTAACAGATCATTCTTGGTTGCATTTTCCCAACCAAAGGCAATTCAAATTACTGGGCAGTATGCCAGATTATTCATGAGGATAGTCACTAACTGCTTGTTTCCAGAGTCCTGCTCCTACATAAACAGCCTACTTTACAAGGTGTTACTCTTTCTTTGTTCAAAACACTTTTGAAGTAGAAAACAGCTGTTGGTAGGCAAAACACCACCATATTTCAGCTGCCAATTAATCTACAACCACCAAGAAGCTGATATTTCATTAATACATATCCGTTACAAACGCATATAGCGTTAGTTATGACATATGCAGCACTGCTCAGCTGAACAGATGACTGAAAAGCAAGTTTAAAAGTGTTAGGTTTGAGAGAAAAATTCCTTTCATTCCACAAGTTATCCAAACAATACTTTTATCTCAATGTGAAATTAAAATATTTCAGCAACATGAATATCTGAAATTTTCTCATTTGAGACAGAAATTTTCCATGTTCAGTTTACAAAAAGGCACCTGCAAAGTTTTCAATTACAGTTTCAATACAGCTTCAATTATATGAGAAATGAAAAATAAAAGACACTACAAAAATGATGTTTTTTAACCAAATCTAACCAAATCTAACCAAAGCTTAAACTTTACTGGAAAAATGTATCACATATGAAAAATTTTAAATGAAAAAGTGTTTGAGAAGTGTCATTTAGCAACTTCTCAAAACTGCTTTGCATTTGCATTTTACCAAGGCGTTGAGTCTCTCTGGGAAGAATCATATGCATCCACTATTCAGCGAATTTTTTATTTATTTATTTATGTAGTATTTAGAACCCCAATGATTAAAGAATGCACAAATACAAAAGAACATTTCCATGCAATGTTCATGGAAACAAACACATCATGGACAGTGAACAAACATTTTCACTCCTTGGGACGAAACCCCATTAACCATGCTGCAAAATTGCTCAGGCAATTCGAGACAGAACTGTCAAGGAGTTTAGGAGTGCAACATGACAAGCTACCCTGAAAGCTAGTACGATCTGGGGCATTCTCGAACAATCTCTCTGCTCACCCATTTCCAGTAAAGATTCTGTAAGCACCAGGTGTCATTAAGCTACATCCTACAGGTCTAACAGTCCAACAAAGTAGCCCTTCTCTTTTCAAGATCAATCAAGTTTTTACCTCTTTTGAAACAGGGAAATCAACATTCCTTTCTATTGTTATGCTAGGATGTGCCTATTCTCTACTTCACCATCTTCCTACCTAAAAGGAAAAGTGATTAGGCACTGATTAAAATCAACCCACAGAAAGATGCACAAAACTGCATCTGGTAGGTATGACCAAAGGTCCTGACCAAAACCGAAGTTTTTCATATAGCCATACCTAATGCTCCTCCATTACTTGAAAAAAATCTCTGAAAAAGAATGTGTTAACATACTCAAAGAAAGAGCAGGATGGGTTGGGTGGAAAGAAAAAGAAAACATTTTTCCTTAATACCTTAAAAGAGCTGGTTAGCCACACCTAAGACTGGAATAGAGAAGTCACTAACCAGTACAGACACAGCCTTGCAGAGCTTCATCTTTAATCAGCCTTCCTCAGGTATATTGTAACAAAAATTCCTCTCCTGACAACTTAGCCTTCATTACTAACCTGAGCACTGTCTCAGGATATCTGCAGCTCTCTAAGCCTGCCTTTTCTTCTGTTCCTGCACAGAAAATTTAAATTCACCATACACATCCCTCTAGACTCAGCAAGTCTCCTCTCCAGAGCAAAGTTCACACCTGCAGGCAGAGCAGGCTGTTTCCCAGCCCCTACAGGAAATAACTCATCATCTTTGAGCAGACAAAGGCTACCAAAGGGCTGTCATTTAGAATTTCACATCAGCGTGTTCATGTCTAACTATATTTTGATGGCCACTGGTATCTCGCACTTGTATCTCACAGTTTTCTTGACAATGCAGGAATATTTTCCCACCAGTAACTGTCACTGTATCATCCGCAGTACCAGTTCTGTGAAAATGCATCTACTATAGGTCCCTTCATTGTTTGCAGCTACTTCAAGTAATTAAGACAACACATTTTAGAGGTAGGTCCTTACACAAGTCACTTGAAAAAAGCTATTAGGGGCATTAAACACTTCCAGGAAGATTGCTTTGATTTTAAACAAACACATTTCTACACAGTACATCTGGATGTTTCCCAAACATTTCATAGTTGTGGATCTAAAGCTCAACCTACAAAAAGCCACAACACTATTCAGGAACAACCACATCAATTTCAAATCAGCTGAAAACATATGGGCCTTCCTAATACTACTAAGTCATTTCTTCATATCGGCACTCTTCACAGACTGTAGCACTCTGACTTAATACCCTCTTCAAATGCTGGGGGCATGTTTTATTATTAAAACTGACAGCACAGCAAGAACTCTGACGGCCCAGTACAAGGGGCCAAGGATCACGGACTAGCTATTGGGCCTGCCACATAGGACATCCTGCCCCTTGGCTGACAGGATTGCAGCATTACCATTTAGCGAGCACTGCAATAGCTCTGGGAATCACAGTTTAGAGACTGCAGCTATAGCTCAGGTACTGTTTGGTTCTGCAGCCTCCCAGGGAAAACGCACAGTTTGGATCTCATTTTGCTTACTGCAGTCAGTGTAAGTGACTGCAAGTCCTCTTGCAAAAATCTAAGATCTATTATTTGTAGGCAAGGACTATTCTTGTTCTTGAGCAAGTCATAAAACCCAGACTGGAACAAAAGAACTTTCCTCTACTTCCCGGGTGAACCTTGAAACTCTGGATGCTGATTTGCAAAAGTACTCAGCACTCAACACGTCAAGTTAATGAGAACTATGCTTTAAATGTGCTTGCTAACCTTGCTGCCTTCTCCCGTAGTCTAGTTAGTTTTCCAGCAAGTGTGTGTTTTGAAGAAGGACAAACAGGGATTCACAAACAGGCCAAGTACCTTTGGTGAAACTTTGCTTTAGAAATGAAGTCCAGCACCACCTCATTTTCCCTCTCTTTCCCAAGGAACACACATAATGCTCCTCTTGACAAACATCACAGCATCAAGCCACACTCAACATTTCCCTTGTTCACAGTTCTAAATCTGCCCTTCCAGGAAGCACACTGCATCTCTCAGCAAGCGGGTATTTTTTTCTTTTTTGGGAGCTAAACTACAAGTACTTACCTTGCTGTCCACAATTTCTGCCTCTACACAAACTTTTCAACAGTTTTCTCTTGACAATCACCAAAAGAGGAAATTCAAGTGTTTCTCAGTTTGAAAGAAACATCACTACTGTATCTACTTAGCAAGTTCAATATTCCCATGTCAGTTCTGTCTACCATCACATGCAGTACCACTTATTAAACATGCTGTATGATCAAGTCCAGAGATGGAGAAGAAATTACTGGAAAAAAGATGCAGACAAACTTTTACAGGCAATGCAATTTATTTTTGTATATAGTTCTCCTGCCCCCAATCATCTCCCTAGCAGAGCACTTTCTTAAAGAACTAAAAAAAAAAAAAAAATTGTCTTTTTTTCTTAATTTCCTGTTAATAAACCAGCAGAGGCCGCTAAAGACCAGCTATGATCTTGGCAGAACTGCAGGATTGGACACCTATTTCCATGTTTCAACATAAAATTTAACTCTAGTATTTTTCTGTCAATTCTTAATTTTGTATCTGTGCTTCCATTCATTTAAATTATGTCAATGAAATTATACTTTGAATTCTGGATGGAATTCTAGTAACAGATCATAACCTATGCCTATATTTGTGCACAGTCTGTCTCAAGATTCATACAATTGAAGCCTAGCACTTCTGCTGTGGAACCAATGCAGGTTTCCTTCCCTTAGTTTCTCCAAAGTTCCTGACAGTACACAGAATACCTTCATTAGCCTCAAATTTTCTAATTCTCTAGCAGTGAAACTTCAGTTTCTGTTAGCTAGTTTCTGTGGTCCCAGCTACACAATTTTGTTTTTCTGCTTGAGGAACACCATACAGCTCAAACTGGTTATACATAGCAATGATAAGAGTGAAGTACTTCATAGGTCTGTTCTCACAGGTGCATTTCACTTTGTTTTGTATACTTACAGACAGATACTAGCACTAAATGAAACCTTTTATCTTAAGCAGGGGCTCCAAAATGCAAAGATTATCATGTATATTGGGTATCTCACTATAAGGAAGATAACCACTCTTTACTCACCATAGTGGAGTGTTCCAGATATTTTATTCCTACAGCAATAGTCATCATAGAAAACAGCACAAGAAAGAAGAAACAAAACTGTACAGAATCAGGTTTTGCAATATATACTAATGTACGTGCTTTAGCTCACCTAAAATATCACTCAAGAGAAGCAGTCTTCAACATTCTAAAAGGATCAGGAAAGTAGGAAGTTCTGTAGCACTTAAGAAACGTTTTGATTAAATTTATTAATGAGATTATAGAACAATACTCTCAGGATTGTTCTGAGGACAATCATCCAGATGGTCTTTTCCCCTTCAAGGTTTTACAATTAAATAGTTATTACTTGTATATCTGAAATGTATATTTTCTTCACAGTAACAAGCTTAAACAGAAGTCACAATAGATAATAGTAGTTGCAAATATGTTGGCTATGAATAATGGCCATTTGTTTCAGACTTCTATTTCTTCCTCGCCAGTTTCCCTGAGGAAGAGGCCAAGTCAGACATGCTCTAAATGAAACAATTGACTTCAGAAATAAATCAATATAGAGATAGCTTCAGCTATTTACCTGATGATTCCCATGTGTTTGTTCTTGATTTTAGGCTGCAGTTTGAATACAGTATTACTTTTATAAAGCACAATATTACTACAGCATTTTAAAAGACTCTCACAGCTTGCAGCACAATTTTTGTAATACTTCAAGTCACAGTTAGATATCTAAAACCAGAAGAATGGATCCTCTTACATAAAAATACATGCCTCAATCTTTCAAAATTATGAGAAAGTAACATTTATCAGCTTTTCAGTGCTTTTCAACTTCAGGAGTTCAGGTGATCAGTAAAAGATAACAAGTAAATTAAAACAAAAACCTTATTATAATGCATATATGCAGTGCTTTTTCATCAGTCACTTTCCCCTGCATATCACATCCCTGCATGCACCCCACATGCTAGTTGGCAGGAGCCTGCCAACTAGACTTAACACGTCACATCAACAAGTCAACTACCTGAAATAAATCTGAGTAAGACTTACAGGTGTTCACTTAACCCCACAGCTGTGCTCAGCAACAACATTCTTTCTGTGATGACTCCAACATAAACAGTTGCCCAACCTACAGGACATACTTCTAAAACGTGAGTTAAAAAAAAAAAAAAAAAAAAAAAAAATTACTTCAGGTTGTGTTTAGCAGTTGGAAAACTCAAGAATTAGGATACTACAAGGCAAAGAAACATCCAGCTGCAAGATCATTCCTAAATCAATAGTCCTCTTGAAATGGATCAAAAGTAGGCATGCTAAGCAAACAGAAAATATGGCATGCTACTGCCAAAAAATGCTGAAGAATCCCCAAACTAAGGGGATCATTCAAGAAGAACTGATGTGTCAAAGCAGGAAGAACTAGCATGAAGCTTTAAAAATGACTCCCTAATTTAAGTTAGGGTCTAATCAACTAAAGCAGGAGAGGAAAACAAAGATCTTGACGCATCAGTCAACTGGTAGCATTCTTGTGTGCACTGCAAGCAGGTATCCTCCCAACAATGCAAATAAGGTAGAACGCAGAAGGCTGAGAAGACACTCTGGTTGTTCAAAGGTTTCACAAAAGTCCATCTCCATGTAACCAACCTCATATTGTAAGAGGTGCAAAGAAGGACTACATTTATGATAAAACAGCTGGAGAGACTACTTAAAAAAAACATAGACAAAGAAACTGTCTCCTTTAGTTGGGATGGGAGAAATAGCTTATCTGGTTTTAAAAATAAGCTTTACGAGTTTATAAACCTGTCTTTTACTATACAGTGTTTAAAGCCCAGAGTACTGAAGTAAGTAGTAAAGACAAAGAAATAAACTAAGTATAAAATAAATTACAGTATGCTTTGTATCAAAGACAGCTCATATCCAAATAGCCTAACTTTTTGATTACTACCACACTTACAAAATCACTTATAAATAGAGTTAGTCTATATATATTTAAATAAGAGGTTTGATACAACATCCCATAGGAAATTTCTCAAAGTACAAGTAAGGTAAGAATTGAGGAAAAAGGAGGAAACTAGAACAGGTTACAATAAAATTGTAAATTATCATGAGAGAAAGAAATGACTAGCAGCAATCCTCAGAGCTCGGTACACTGATCCAATTTCATAAATTCATTAGTAGCTCAAGAGTAAGAACTGTGTATGTGCTCAAGAAATTTCTACGTATGTCTCTAAAATGTAAACTATCTCCAGTACAAAGAGAACTGGATTGTTATACAAAAGAGGTTGTGGTTACTAGAGTGCTAGAAGATGTAATTTAATACAAGAGAATGTGACCTGAAGCATTTAAGAAACAAAAACTTTTTCTATAAATTGAGAATTCATCAGGTGGAAGCAGCACAAGACGGAAAAAAGAGGGCATTTGGAGATACAGCAGTTTGGGTGACCACAAAGTGAATATGTTAATGCAACGTGACAAGAGAAACTCCATTTGGCTCAGGAACCCACCAAGCAAGATGAAAACATAAAGGTTCAAACAGCACTACTGAAAACATCCCACGTCACGTTCCACGGGCAACCTCTTCAGCAGTGATGGGATGGGGATGCCTCTCTGCTGAACTTTTGCATGAAGCTGTAGAGCTAAACAGGTTTAAGTCAAAAAAAACCTCTCCAAGTAAAATAGCCAGGCTTATCTGATCGCTCTTAAAATATACAGTCTATTCTGTATTTCACTTCCTGTATCAATTTCAAATAAATATAACATTATTAACCCAGGTTAAAGTGAGAACAGAACAGACATAAGATGAATTTAATGGGCCAGACATTGTAAATTTTCTGGCTTGACAAAAGACACAAGAATTGTCTTCACAAAAATAAATAAATAAATAAGGAGGAGGGAAAAGAAATCTTAACACATTTAATATCGAAGTAGTAAGCTTCTAGAAGGGACAGAACAAATGAGTATATTTTTTTAGAAGAATCCATAATTTTGCGTTGTATCTGCAGAAATGATCTCATTAGCTTATAGTGCAGTTATATTGAATACAGATATTTTAAGATTTTAACAGTTATCTGTGCAACCAGAAAGACTTTTTCTTTCTTTCTTTAAGAAGCAGTGAAGATTGACCGCACTTAAAGAGCAGCAGCCTGTAAGCCTGTATTCAGCTTTTCTCCAATGCCTGGCTGATATCTCTTGCCCTCAAGTTGAGGGCAAACTAATGGTCCAGTCTGGGCCTGGTCCAAATTTTCTGCATCAGCCAAAGAGGAACTTCAGGTTTTTGTTCTACCTGTTGAGGGTGATGCCTGAGACATATCAGAGAATAATCCAGAATTTTACTTAACATGCATCCTGCTCTTGGAAATACAATGCTCTCAGTCACTCTGTTCTCCACCCGGCATAACATTCTGCAGTTAGATCTTTACTGTATATTTCAAGGTTGCCAGGGGCTCTTGAGGAATGCCCTGAAAGCTTCTCAAAAACAGACACTTATCACAGCTGCCAAATTACATGGAACTGCACTCAATGACTTGGGCTATCCATTCCAGTCCAGCGCTGAAATAATGTGGTGTTTCAATGTTTTGCAGTCCTTGATGCTAGTAATCATGAGTTCCAAGAAATTAAAGTGTGCATCTTTCTTTGGAAATCGGAAGAGACCTCACAACTGACACGTAACGAAACATCTAGGACACGCTAGAGGTTTACCAATTTGATTGAACTTCTCTTACGCTTCTAAACATTTCAGTTTAGGCACCTAAAAGTTTTATGCTAATCTTGAAAGAAGCGTTAATTATTGTATTTTATTACAACGTAATTGCATCTCATAGAAAATAGAAGACAGCACATCCCAAGTTTACTGGTCTCTGAAAAAGATCTGCTCCACCAAAGACACAAGAGGCACTGCCAGCACAAGCGAAGCAAATTCAACCGTTCAGCCCTGTCTCTTGGATGAGGCACCAACTGCTGCCAGCTCGCAAAACTTCCCGGCACTGCATCCACAAGCACCTGCTGTTTAACACAAAAACAAGCCGCCACCTTCAACCAGTACCCGCACACGCAGCAGCAACGCTCCAAGGACCGATGCAAACATCAAGAAGGAAAGAGGAAAAATAAACAAAGCAGCCTCCCCCCAGGGGAGGACCTGTTGCTTCTTCCTGAGAGGGCAAAGAGGCAGCAATGGGGGGAGCCTGCCTTTCCCCTCCACCTCGTTGCAAAATCCACTCCCAGCTGCCAACTTTCCCCCCTTTGCCCGCCCGCCGCAAACACACGCATCATTTTCACTTTCCCTTGCGTTAATCATTAAAGTGGCGAAAAGGGCAGGTTAAGCGGCAAAGGCGGGAGGGGGAGGAAGGGAGTCCCAATCCCCCCGCACACACACACACACACACACGCACCGGGCCGGGCACATACTCACTCGATGAAGTAGCTGGCTCCCTCCTCCGAGAACCCCTCCTCCCATCCTCGGGGCAGGTCTGCAGCGAGGGAAAGGGGAGAAAGAGAAAAGGAAGGGGAAGAAAGGATGCGCACTCCGCCCGGGCCCTCGAGGCGCCTCAGGGGCCGCGGGGGGCGAGGGCGGCCCCGGAGCGGCCGTTAACGGTGCGCGCGCGAGGCTGGGGGCG
>JAWLRI010000355.1:2679635-2717606 GCA_034781795.1 Crypturellus tataupa | reverse complement strand
AGGGCAGCGGCCGCAGGGACCCCCGGGGCGGGGAGGCGGGAAGCGCCGGCCTTTGTGTCCCACTGCCTGCCCGGCAGCCCCTCGGCCGCCTCATGGCGCCCCCGAGGCCGCGGCTCGTGGCGGGGCGGAAAGGGCAGCAGTGGGGTCTGACACCGCACGGCAAGAGGGAGAACCAAGTTGCGGGCGAAGCGGCGGCAGAGCTACCGCTCTGAAGGGGCTCCGCCGCGCAGCAGCCTGCAAGGGGTACGCGGGGATCGCCCGGCGGCAGGGGGTGCCGACCCCGAAGCGTTCAGCCCGGACGAGACCCCTTTCCCTGCTCTGAGAGGCACATTCCTTAATGCCAGGTATTGCTAAATAAAGAGCCCACATGAATCTCTGGTTGTTGCAGTCCAATTCCTAGCAGCTCACGTAACTCCGCAGAACATGACAAAATGGATGATAAGCAGGAGTGTCACAGCATTTTACTTCCCTTGTGTGCCCAGAGATGTACTTTAGTGGCGGTGGAAGGTAAGGAGGGCAAAGGCACTTGTTAGAGAGGGGACCAGGGCTGGTCTCCCTCCAAGCACAGCTCTAGTGCTGCAAGCAACAGCAGGAGGATGTGGCTGGGTAAGTCCTTGGCCCTCTGCACTGCCGTGGGAGAGGATGCTACTGCGCTAGACCCAGAATGGCCATCCTTCTGGGACATGCTAAGGAATAAATGTTGGAAAGTGTATGGATTTCAGTGCATGGGCTTGGCATGAAGAGATCAGGAGTTTTCCTCTGATTTTGAAAGTCCAAAAGAGTCTTGCACATGCATAACTGTTTCTAACAAGCAAAATCTGAATTCCCTTTTACATTACACTATCATATTCACATTTTAGTTTATCCTCAATTAAAGAGCAGGAGTATGTTCCAGCTGTTTGTCACAAGTCAAAATTTTGAATCTAAAACATCTGCACTGCTTTTCTTTGAAACCCTATCAATTTTGCATTATTCTGGCAATGCGGTCAGAAGTGAATTATTGCAGTGTTAAGTACCTGTACTAAGTTCTGTTCTCATGCAGTTAAGTACATCAAATAAAAATTGCTTAGTGTCACAGCATGTTTAGATTGGTGCAGAAGAGATAAAACAGTCTCCTGCTTTGGAGAGTAATTTACCTTGATGCCATGGAGAAAGCCTTTCATGCTCTGTCAGTTGCACGAACTCATTAAAATCAGCTTATAACTGCCCCACTTTGGCCACTAGACCACTGTGTAAATATAGGCTTCTCAATTTCTAATGAGTACTAAATTAATTAAATAAACATTTAATTGTAGATCCCAAGTCCTAATAGCAGCTGTACTGGGTCAAGTCAAAGGTGTGTTTAGCCAAGCATTCTGTCTCAAATACAGAACAAGAGACGGAGTTTAAGAGCCCACTCACCACCTGCTTCCTATGAACACAGACGCTTCTTGATCAACATGTTATGTCTAGGAATTTGGCAGCTCCTAATGGGTATCTCCTTTTCAACCTACATAACATTTATCATCAAAAATAGCCCGTGGCAAATTGTTCCCAAATGCTTACCTTACCTGCACATTATATGAAGGATCACCTCTCCTTGGTTTGTTTTCAGGCTGGCTATTTCGTTTGATTCTCCTCTTGCAATGGAAAAGGCTGTGGGCAATCAAGATCAATCCTATTCCATCAGGTAAAGGGCCCTTTTAAAATTCCAGGAAATGCTTTTCACCATTCCAAGTAGCTTTAAATCCACATATATGTTGCACATGAGTTTTTTTTCCCCGGCCCCAAATTTTAGAAAATTACTTTGCAGTTTTGCTATAAAAGACAGTGGCTTCCTAATACCCATTTTATCTCTTTAGTCTGCATAATAAAGACCTATTTTCATCCTAGAGAGTCACTAAATTATTTTACCAATAACAGTATTTTGAATAACTGCCTTTCTTTCACCTTGAGCATTAATGAAGGAACCATTGATATATTTTTTATGTACTTTAGGAGTATTTATATGGGACAAAACAAAACAAACAAAAAAGATTTTTCTCAACACGAATATATTTAATCTTAGAAACACTGAACAATTAAGACTTTAAGGGATCTTGGGAAGTCATCTGTTCTCACCTCATGCATGGTCAGTTTTGAATTTAGACCAGGTTTCTCACGGCTTTGTCCAGGTAGATCTTGAAAATCTCCAAGGGCAGAGACCGCACAGCCTCTCTCAGCAATCTGTTCTAATATTTGGCTATCCTTGTGATGATTTTTTCCCCCTCTCAAATCAAGTGGGAACTTCCCCTGTTTCAGTTTATGACTTGTCATATGACCAAATGTTGAGCTGATGTACCCTGTAGTCAGCAGTACTAGAAGGTGATTAGATCTACTTGTTAGTTTCAGGTATACACAACACTTGAAAACCATGTTCTATTTGAAAACTATGTTAATGTTCGGTAGCTAGCAGGGTCCTATTCAATACTAAAACAATTTAAAATTAAGTTGAAAAATATTCTAAATTCATAAAATTCCACAAGCTGACCTTTTGTTGGGTTCATCATCAGAAGGCAAGTTTGTGACTGATTGAGGCATTGGAGTGAGAATGTTCCCAAGTATCATTCATTAGTAAGAATACCAGGTTCTTCTGATTTTTTTGAATATAGCTGATGCACAGACTCTGGTTCCAGTTGTCCCCGGCTGTTCTAAGTCACCTACATTTTCTTTTCTACGAGATATCATTCAATGCCCTCTTGGGGGAGAAGTGGTTATTTGGGGGTAAGTTAAGAAATTCAGGAACTCAGCTAAAGGCAGCAAAATATGCATGTTCAGCAAGATTTTGGCTCTATTAAAAGCAAAAGTTTTCAAGTTCCCTTTTGTGATACCTAGATAACTCAAGGAAAAATGCCTAGGTCCCTGAATACCACCCCAGTCCCATGAATACAATTCTAGTGTTACTTGCTCTGTCTGCATCCTCTGGAAATACTTCTTGGATGACTTTCAGTCAGTTTCTTCTGTCTTGGGAAAGCAATGATATTTTCTCAAGCGTGCCAAAATTTGTGTCTACACTTGGCTATTTCCAAAAGAAGGCTGAACAACTGAATACGAACATCCTTTCCACCTTTTCCTTTCTTCTCAGCCCTTTTCCTCACAACTCAGCTTTATTAATGACCCTGTCACTGACAGTATCCAAATCTCACATCCTATTTTTCACCCCCACTGCACAAAACTTTTGCTAGTAGAATAGAGTCCCCGTTCTCCACTCAGGTCTGTATGTTCCTCTGCACTTTTTCAGGCCTCAATATGCTCTAATTTTTCATAGAAATATGCAACAAGAATCTGGAAATAATAATAGAGACACTATATAAGATTTCCTAACTTAAAAAAAAAAAAAAAGAAAACCTTAAAATATGTTTTCCATCAGCCACCATTAGATCCAGAGTTTAGGCGATTATAGGATCACTGTTGGATTTCAGGCTGCTGCACGGTCTATTTCCTTATTTTTCCAAGGATTCAATATTTGAGTTTGATCACCTCAGAGGTTACAAGCTGCTGCTCTTTAGGGAAACTTAACTGAAGCAAGCTGCAATGTATATAAAAGCCTCCTAATTATTACTATTTCATAAGTTTTCATGGCCTGTACACTTTTTAAAGCACAAGCACAACTTCTGAAATGAGAGCCCAGAGGCAGAGCATTTAAGAAGCAATGCATCTGCATTATTACATTAAGGAAGATTATAAGCCATATTGCAAAATGTGTAGTATGCCTTTTAGCAAACTCTACCAGCTCTGGTAATTAAAATAACAAAAAGTTTCACAGCAAGACAAATAATTTTGCAGGATCATTTCAAAAGAGTTTGCACAACTTTTACTCGTTATGCTCAGATACGTGTGCAAATGAATAATTCTTGAAGATTATGCAGGGAGATTCCCATTCAACAGTGACAAGTACTTAGAGATCAAAAATCAAAACAGTGATTCTTATAGATGAAAGAATATGTTAATCAGGAAATAAATGAAAATATGAAAGAGATCTTGGAGAAGGTAGGCAAATACCTATTCCAGGAAAATTTCTGATGCTTTTTCTCCAAAATGCAGCATTAGTACCTTTCCTCCAGCATCTGAAATAAGGAACAGCTATGATTTATTTATTTAAATTTCACTGAGGAATTCTGTAATAGCATGGGAACAAGTCCTATCAAGATAATAGCATTATTGATTCCAAAGAAGAAAAAAAAATAGCGCAGTAAGAATAATAGGTTCCCTTGTCCATCCACAAAAATGGCAGGTTTCAAAATTAGAACATTTACAGGAAGGGTCTCTTGGAGAAGAATTATGAAGGAAAGGGGGAATATCTTTACTTGATTACATCAATCAGTGTCTCAGTGCAGAACAGAAATATCAGCAACATTAATAGAGATCCCTAAGGGCCCGGAAAGTGAAAAGCAGGCCATGCAAAGCTAAGCGAAAGACAAACCTTGGGATAAAAGAATACTATAAAGAAATAGGTTTTTTGTTTTTGTTTTTTTTTTAAGTCTGAGGTCCAAAAATTATTTATAATAAGAGTTGTAACTATGAAAAAATAACATTCAAGTCAAAGGAAGACAAAACATTATTACTGAGCAAAAAAAAAAAAAATACAAAAAAGTTGATTGCTAATGATTCTGTGCTCAAAAATCTTTAGAATAGAATTGGTTTCTCATCATAATTCATATGGACAGTTATGTCAAGTACAATCGAGAATAAGGAGAACACAAATGTCAGTATTTAAATAAGTTAGATATTTAAATTAATGGGACCTGCTAATATCCATATCAGGGCATCTGAGAAATTACTCAAAGCAAATGATTTGGAGATTACTATGACCTGTAAGACTGCATCTTTCAGAAAACATCTTAAGGTATTTATAAAATAGTGATCTAAAAGAATGGGAATGGGATCCAACTGGAGGAATCAAATATGCTCACTATCGAAACGATTAAAAGCATTGTCTTATTTCAAAATGAATTTTTTGTTTATTTAATGCATTCCAGCCAATTACACTCCATGTTCATCCATTTCAGTACAAGTAGTAATCGGCTGATTTTCTGCCAAGATGCATTTCAAGACGGAGGCTACATGGTTCTTTAAAGAGTGTTCAGGCAAAATTTATGTCGGAGAGGTTTCTAAAAATACTGTTTTTTTTGTCAGACCAGAAACCACAGAACAGATAATCTCACATGATCCCTTTTAGCCTAGATATCTGTGAAAACAGAAGCCGATTCAAAATGATAACGGTTTTTGGGAAAAAAAAGTGAAAATCATACATCTTATCACCTAATATATACTAAAGAGTACTGTTACCAGTCATCTCTCCAGCCCACAAAGGAATATATGGAATCACATAAACTAAATATCTCAGTTATTTACAAACAGGGGAAGGACTGATGGTAGCATTCACATCTCGTTCCTGATCTCATTTTTTTTTCCTGCTGGATCACACAATGATATGTACAGAAGCCAGGTAAACTTTCTACAAGATGGCAGCCCTTTCCAATATCAATACCCTCCTGGACAGGTTTTGTTATGGACGAAAGGTCTTTTCCAAACTGAGAACAATGGCTGCTTTTTCACGAAACATAGTGAAAAAGCCTCATAAGCCTCCAAAATCCAAAACTGATCACTTACAGTGCCAGATAAAGTCTTAATGGAATAACAGATGTATTGTCACTAAAAGATTGTGTTGTATCTTTAACACATTGATACTAAATGAAACAGGTCTCTTGAATGTTGTGCACAGTGCCATTTATGCTACATAAAAAGTGATGACAAATTTTAGACAAAGAAAGACTGCCTGTTCCCCCTGCAATAGGTCAAGAGTTTTCCCTAAATTTCTATGCAATTAGCATCAGGCAGTAGAATTCTATCTATTCCTGAACATAGTATAGCTCATAAAATAAGTAAGATGACATGAAGTTAAACCTATTGCTGAGGGAATTGCAAGTACTGAAAAAGGAATTATTCATTTTCTTGGTCACTGAAAAGAATATAAACAGGTTTAAGTAGTATCCAAAATTCCTCCGAGAAAGGTACTGAACATAGCAGACACTGTTAAACACTGTTATTCAGTCTTACTGTATCAATATGCAGCATGATCTGACTGATGACCGCACACAGATACCAGCCTGAGCGAGACAGATGGGAAAATGACACTGGGATGGTAATACTCCTGCTGCATAATAAACCCAAACTTCTCTTTCCAAAACATGCTCAAGTCTCCTAGGAGAAAGAATGATGGTAATTATCCTTCCTCTTCCTTTGCCCCCCTTTCCTAAAACACAGTTAGCATTTAGAAGCACGTTCATGCTGAAAATATCTTTTTGTGGAATCCAGCAGATACCGTCAAAACAATTTCACCTTTTATTTTCTTTACAAATCTTGTTTTTAAAGATATGCTACTGATTTGCCTTTGGACGATGATCAGAATATACTCAATTACCTCACTTGCCTGAGCATACTGTTGCTCCAAAAATTCATATTTAGAGTCTGAGTTAAGCTTATCACCCAAACTTCACAAAGAATGCACGTGAAAGCAAAAAATGAATGAATGTTTCCTATTCACTCTGTCTATTTTGTTTTTCTTTTCACAATAACTTTTACGATTAATGTTACATTGTAAATATGTTTAATTGAAATATAATCCTATGAGTTTTTGCTTTGGTTTTCCTATTTTACAATGTCCTAATAATTTACATATGTAATGCTAGCATCCTGAATATTTTTGATAGTCAATAGTTAAATAAAACACTAGCAGAATTTTAGCATTGCTATTGTCCTAAAATAGCATATGTACCAGTGTCTGTCATTGGCAATAGTGAAGATAACCCCTTGCCTCCCTATTCTTCAGCACCCATGTATCTATCTATGACTGTCAACATCTGGTTTGTTTTTAAGCAGACACTTGATGTCATTCTCTGTGCATGAAGAACCCAGAGCAGATAACAGTGCTGTTCCACCGTTATCACAGTCGTGTGCACTTGAGTATACAGGGGATATCCTTTTGCAAAGTGAAGAAATGGGCCAGAGGAAAGATGGATGTCTAACTGACCTCTAGGACTAAAAGCTTGATTTCTTTAAATCCAACTGTTACACAGCTTGAGGTTGCCTTGCTCCTCCTTTCCCCAACACATCTCACTTCTGCATCCCCATCAAAGCTGTTTTCCAGCTTCAAGTCACTCTCTTATGCAACAGTTCATGCCTGGTTATCACCCTTTTCTAGCATCTCTGGCAAGTGCTATCATCATATTTGCCTCTCCCGCAACTGCGCATCCCAGCTAGGGCACAAAGAACACCATGCACTGCTGACAATCTTTTCTGTGACTCTTTCCAAAGAAAATGAAACCATCTGAATTCACTACACTGAGGAACCTCCAAGCTCATTACTGATTTGCACTGCAAGATCCAAAACTTCTACCTGGAGTCCTCTTAATAACAACTCTTCTCCAAAATGCCAAAGATGCAATTTTTGTACCTTCTGCCCAGTTTTCCCAGAGATGTTATTTTTTCAGCAAACTTTTACCTCACAGAGTACCAATGGTCTCTTTTTAAAAGAGCTTTGCCAAGCAGACCAATCTCTCCCTGCTGAGGTCTCGCAGCTCCTCTTTCAAATCTTGCTTTGCAGGAGAAACTAAGATTTCAGTTACTTACCTCCGGAAGCAGGAGGAAACTGAGGGTGAATCAAGGCTCCTTTCAGTTTTCTGGCAATGTAAGGGGTACATACCTCATCACAGGGTTCCAAATATTCAACAATTTCTTCCTGCCCTCCTTTGCAAGCCTAGCAAGCACAGCTTCTTGCCAGTCATCTGTGTCCAGTCCCCTCCTCTCCTATCCTGGACTCAGGTTCTTTCACGGTTTTCCAGTCTCCTGCTAACACATTCTCATCCCCTTTGCCACTGACTTTCAGGGTTTGAAGCAGCAGTCAGTTCCTAGAGATAACAAACATCTGTATGTGAGCACAGCACAGCTAGTAGCTATAGTAACACAAAAGCCAATATTTTAAACAGAAACATAACTAAAATAATCCTAGAGAAATCTCTCCCATCTTCTCCCCAAATATTGCATAACATCCTCCTACATGTCTTCATCTATTTGTTTCTCCCTGCAGCCCAAAACAGGGTGAGATAGAATTAAAAAGTTCTTTTGTCTGGCTTAAGGAAACAGAAAAATGGGGAGCCAGCACAGCCGCATGGGGCTCACACCCGACTGCTTCAGATGGGGCACTTGCCCGCTGCAGGGCTGTCTCAAGACAGCAGCTTGGATCCCAAAGCACTAAGGCTGTGGCCCAGCTTGCTATCGCACGGACCCAAAGGGCATTTTCTAAACATTCAAAATAGCACGGGTTAAGTTTTAAGAGAGATATACAAGAACAACTTTGGACAGTGTCTTAAGAAGAGGTCTTGAATATGACTGGACTAAAGTGTATTGAAGATATATATTTTTTTCACCTTTTTCACCTTCATATATTCTTCATTCCTCTAAAATCCGTGCAGGTGATATAACAGACCAAAAATAGATGCAAATGACTCAGCTTATTACTGAACAGGTCAGTAGGGTGCAAAACACTGCTCTGTAATTTAATGCATTTATATGCTTTGTATGTTTCACACCTTTTCATTACCTCTAAAATGTGCATGTTGAAATAGATTAACAATACAGTCAAAATTAATAGACTTGTAACAGAAAATATTTCCTTTGAGCTCCTCCATTATTTTACCCAAGAGACATGAAACATCCTTCTTCATTTACTATGGCATTATTTTCAACAAATTAATCGTTTTTATTTGATACTCTCTTTTCTGAGGGACTAATACCTTTTCCACTATCTCTTACACATTAAAGCCTGCTAAAATAGATTTAGACTTTTTTAATTAGTGAAGTTACTATATAATTAAGGAGAATTACATTTCAGCAAACTATATTCTGATATTCATCAAACTATATATTGTTACACCTGATTCAGTGTTATATTTTGACATCTCTCCATTGTTGTCAATGAATGGTTAAAACTCTCTGGGAGTCTAAAATGGTACTGTAAATAACTTGTATTATTTAGTTATCCAATGGATGTGACCTCTACTAATGAAGAATTTTATCCCAGTTCTTAATTATATAGTCCTCTGAATCTAATTTAAGCAGTAGCTAAACATATTAAATACAGAAGAGAACAAGGCAGCAAATAAAATGATAAACTCAGGTTTTAGGCTCAGCATTATAGAGTTTTTCCACAGATTTTGTAAAGTATCATCTTTCTTAGGATCTTACTAGGTCATTTTAACCTGAATTTACATATTAGTTATATACACATGCATAAGTGCACACAGTGTCAATCATAATGTGACAGTTTAATAAAAAACTTCTAATTGTTCTGCGCAGACTTAGCAATAATTGTTCCCATATTTCAGTCAAGCAGAAGTCTTTCACATACCCTGCTTTCCAAACATAACTACTGTACATTTCTTTTGGGCACTGCACACTTTTCAAATCAGCATTTCATTCACTGAAACGTTGATGGCTGGCTTAACAACATGTCACGTACGGGTTACACTTGATAAAGTTAGAACTGTATTCTGTCAACAACAATTATGTGGGAGTTTTGCACTTTTCCTGTCACAGCCATCCCATGGCAACAGTGTAAAACAGTGCTCTCTTTTTAAAATACATAAATGAATCCTTAAGAGCCCTCTCTGGCTTAAGTTTGGCAATGGCACTGAATACACAGCCTTTAAGAAACAACCACAACTACCCCTGCCTTCTCTTTCATTATGGGTCAATCTGCACAGAAGGTGTCGTTTCCAAGGAGGTGCATCTTTGCTGCACTATCAAACACTGGTAGACTGAGGCATTTCCAGAGAAAAAAAACAAGTTAGTGTGTTTCCTTCAGGCCATCTTTTCCAGATACCAATGAATTTCCCAAGAAATGACTCAATCAAAGCCATTATTCCACCCTGCTTTTGAAGTTGTTATTTCAATAATATTTCTCTTTTTTTTTTTTCTGAAAGTAGTTAGTGAATCAAGATCAAGAAAAAATAGGTATTCTACAGTCCATAAAGCAGTTAAAAGATAATTAAGATCCTGCAGGCTCTTAATATTCTCACTGTTCCGTGAGCGTTTAAGTTCAGATCTAAAAGGACCAGGTGGAAGAAGCAAGCGCACCTCTAATTCATAGTTATTCAGCTCCTGGCTTTACTGGTAGGACTAGCAAAAAGGATATGGTTATTTTTTCCTGAATTTGAGCATCCCAACTTAACCAATTTGATTTAAACTGATGTTAACCTAACAAAAAGCATCTGGAAATTACCAAAGTAGATCAGATTCAGAATGGATGTATAGAAGTATGTTTCATAGTCATGTCCCTGGAACCTTTTTGTTTGTTTTTGTTTTAACATTCTATAGAGATTTAAAGAGTAAGAGGCAGCATCTGCTAAATACAAGACCTATAGAATTTAAGATATGCCTGCAAAAGCGTCCAGTGCATAACTGTTTTGTACTAGGAGAAAAAAACACAACTCAATATATCTTAGATTTATAACAATAGACTACAATACTGTTATATTTACAAAACCAAGTTTGCTCCACACAGATGCGTAGAAGGTCAAAAATGAATCTTACGTTAACACATATCAATTGGCTTTTGTACTGTCACATGAACATGGAGGAAAACCCAACTGTTTGCTATCAGCATCTGATTAACCACCAAATTCTAACCATAGTTTTGAAACAAAGAACAATCTCATTTGATGCCAGCCATTGTCCGTAGCAGTCCGGAGCCACTTTCCATTAGCAGAGAATGAATCTGAATTCTGGTAAGACATGAGATGAAACATTCACTGAAGCCAAATGAATATTCACACAGGAAAGTGAAAATAGGTGTCAAGGACTTGCTGCACTTAAGTACTTGGCGACATGAAAACTATACACCGTTTGACAAAGCAACATTGGTTTCTAATGATTACTTCCCCCATATAATTTATTAATCTATTCCACAGCAGTGTTTCAGGGCTTAATGGGTATTTGTAAAGCTCTAGATGAAATGCACTCTCCAAACGCAAAACATTATACCATTTACAATGAATGAAGCAGAGAAGATGAACGGTTCAGGAAAGGCAGCAAAGCTCATCAGCGTGTGCATTTGAAGGGACATATTAGTACATGAGCTGGGAAAGCCCCCTGCTCATAGCCTACCCAGGCTGAAGGCTGTGTGTGCTTCCCACCAAGGCCCCTTGAGAGCTCAGGGAGAAAGGAGAAGCCACTTCAACTTGTTTCTTCTCTTATTTTCACCTCTGCTAGATGACACTCCCACATGGCATCTCAAAGCGTGTGTAAGCAATACTAAGCAGGAATATTGCTCCCCTTTTCTTCATTCCTAGGACACAATAGCTGCCCTATTGACATGGTCCGAGTATCTTCTCCATGTTCTACACATTCTGGCACTTCTACCACCATCAGTAACACCGGAAAAAGTGCTGGAATATCAGGGAAGTTGAGCACTTTCAGCTCACCACTACCACCCTACTGAGTCCACAATTGTTTTTGTATTTCACCTCGGAAGAGTAGCTTCCCAAAAAGGTTTTCTGAAAACTAACAGCGAACAACCCTTTTCTGTCAGCAGAAGTGGCCAACAGGATGATCTCACATCGCTGCATGGGACGTGCAGGATGATGTGATTCTCTTGTCCATTGTTGCAGTGGCACTGCATCCACAAAACAGGCCATACACCTTTTTAACTAGTTAAATGTCTATTGGAGAAACTGACGATTCCAAATTGGGGGAAATCTTTGGTGATTTTCATCAAATCTACTTTTTTCTTCTTCTTTCCTTTACGTTGCATTTGCATTGTATTTTATCCAGTGCTAAAAACTGGTTTAGTACCAGTGATGGTGATGAATAGTTTCACCAATTCTATGAAGACTATGAATTTATAAATCCAAGCTTTAGAACAAAGAAAGAAATTACAGATACAATAGATATAGCAGAATTAAGCAGTATTTCTTTCCATTTTAACCAACTGTTGGCCAAGCATAGTATTTTTATGTTGTGGATAGCTTTTCTGTGAAAAATAAACAATTTGTGAAAGGCAGTATGTTTGGCTTTTAAGAGGCTTTGAAGATCTTTCTAGATTCTATAAATAGGAGCTATTTTTATAGTTGCTCTCAGTCTCATCAGATATGACTTATACTGCATCCTGGAATACAAGTGAATTTACAGTTTATCTTTTCTGAAACCATGCCAACACACCAACAAAAAGTAAAGCCCTGGTTCATGGCAGCCTCATGGCCAGAGAAGGATAATATAATATTGCTATTATTATGAGATACCCAACTTTATACTTAAATATCATTTTTCTACATGAACTAATCATGATAAGTAGTCTGGCAGAAATATGATGCAACTATAAGGGGTGGACACTGCATTCTGTTCGAAGGAGAAAGAAAAATTGCACATGGGAAAGATAACTAGAATTCAAGATTATAACAACTTCCTTGGCAGGACTGAATCTGCATCTATCAGGAACCAGCATCTACCAGAGACAGACATGCGGTTAATTAAAATGTGCTATAGCCTAAGATTACCTTTCAGTAATTCCAGTGTGCAAGAAAGTCATGTGTAATGATTTTCTGCTGGAATTACTAGTTTTTGCATTGGACCATTAAGGATTTTGGCTCCTCTTCTATACTTAATAAGTTACTCAGACTCCTGCTAATACAGACATAAATTCATGGATTGTTCACTGTTCATTTTATTCTTTTTTGCCCCAAATCAGTTTTCTTTTTCTGAAGGGAAAACTGCTGCACATGGAACATCAGAAATAATTAATTTTGCATCCGTCAAGAAAGAGCAATGCAAAAGAAAACTCAGTTTAATTCCTCTGTGCAGTTTAGGCTGCAGTAGCATCTATGGTGACTAGAAGAGTGCTGTGGTTCTGTGGCCAGTGATTATTCTCACAGGTGCTTCAAAAGATATAGACTTTAATTTAAGACACAAATTTAGCTGTCCCCAATGATCAACGCAAGATACTGTGTGTTGGCACAATGAGTGCAAATATTTGTAATGGTATCTCATGGGGGGCATCTCCGGACCTGAGAGCAAAGAGCACAGTCACAAACTAGGAAAGAGCATTTCTCAGATGAAAGGGAACAAAATGAGAACTGTAGGTTCTACCTGACCTACTGATGACCGAGAAAGATTTTCAACATTGTTCGAGTCTTGCTACTTTTACAAGTTCCAGATTTGTTTCACAAATTGGGAATCTTTTTGTTCTGACTTTTTCCAGGCAGGACTTCATGCCCAGTACCTGCTTTCAAGATGCTGCAGGGCAGTATCTCAGTGAAAACAGCCGTCATCTAGAAGCAGCAAACCTACCTGAAAACTGTTTGGTCAACTTCCTGCTCTCCTGTTGCCCGAAGCCATGAGCACTGAAATACTCCTTCAAGGAACCAGAAGAGTCAGATGCCTAACAAAGGTCACAGTTAACTTTGCTAGAAAATTTTAAAGCTTAAACAACCTTAAATTTTTACTGAAGCTTTGTCCACACAAATAATGCATCTATGTTACTAAATTGGATTACCCATTTATACGGCAGGGCATTATCCTCACCCCATGGGAACACATTTGATAGTATAAGGATGTGTGGAAAAAGAGGGTGCAGTGTTTTGACCAAGAGCAAAAGCACCTGACTGAAGAGGATGACGTTGTCACAGCCCAGCAATCTGCAGCGGAGACAAGTTAAGAGCACCTAGGTACAGCTGGCTGCCAATCCCACGTGGTCAAGTGCCCCCAGCAGCACACAGGAATGGGAAATAGATATGGGGGTTGAACGGCCTCTCCCTTCTACCTGCGAGAGAAAAATTTGCTGTTCCTGCCCCGGCTCCTTGTATGACATTTCCCTCTCCCTGCAAGCAGCCTGAGGCCCTCCAAGAGGTCTCCTCTCTTTCCATCTCCCTTCAAACCAGACCTAGGTGTAAAGGCACCTTCCGGAGCACCACAGTTACAATGGTGCAACTATTACCTGTAGATAAGGCTAAGTCCATTTGATCATACAGTGAGCTAAGTAGGAGTGTGGAAAGGAAAAAGAAAAGAAAAAAAAATACACACACACACACACCCTTATCTCACACAGCTATGCCAGCAAAATTACTGATGGAGGCACAACTACTCTAACAATCAAAAATATTTTTGTTGGCTTTGTGTCTTCAGGAAAACAAGGAAATAAGTTCAGCAAAATACTATCCATCACATGCTGCATCTTTAGAATAGGACTCTGCTATCCTGGGCACACCAGCACAGACAAAATCTAATACTTTAAAGTGTGATATATGCAGATTTTAAGACAGCCTTCCAGTGGGAGGAATCACAAGTCTTTTTAAGATACAACTTAACAAGATATAGGAAAGAGACTGAATGCTGCTATATCTGTGATAGCGATAGACTTGACCCAATAATCCGAGAGGCCCTATATTTCAAAGCAAAGAAGGAAATGGAAGCTGTAGAAAAGCTGCAAGAAAATTGAGTTAAGCCTCAGCAAGAAGTCATAAAGTGTTAGAAAGAAGCTAGTTGCATATGAGCTAACACACATCCTTCTATGCGATTTCCATGACTTGACTGCTGATGATCCCAGAGAAGTGTGTGAGGCAGCAGTCCCTGCCATGTAACACCTTTCCAATGCAGGGAATAAGAAAATGCTATAAAGAAAGAAAACAATACCAAAGAGGTAAAAGCAACCCTTCCCCATTCCCAGACACACAGCAATCCTGGACAAATGAGGGAAAAGGCAGGTAACCCTTTTAGGAACAGGAGCCTGTGGCAATTCATTAGGAAAACCTAGCAGCAGGCGACCAAGCGAGTTACCGACGGTGGCACCGTGGGGACCACAGAGCTTCATCAGAGCCCAGGCCCCCGTGGCGTGCGCCACGCAAACACGTGCTCAGGACATCCCCGAGTCACGGCCCATTCAAGGCCAGGGGAAATCCGCTTCGACCGTCCTTGGGTGGGTGTCTGGGGTACGGAGGGAGTAACACAGAACCTGTAAAACAAGGAGCGACGCGTGGGCTGCTCTGCACAGGGCATAAAGTCAACCCGGCCGTTGTAGCGAGTGGGATCTGGCAGACTCCCACCAAGAGTCAGACAATATTTGCTGTGCTACAGTTGCATCCCACAGGCCCGGAGGTGGGAAAGGGAAGGGAATAATGGATTAATTCTACTACACAAAAGTTTCCCACCTCCTGCAGAGAGATTTAGGAAATTCTGAAAATTGGTTTCCTACTGTGAAATGGGAATCCACCTCCTCATTGGTCTTCTGTAACTCACCATATCACTCCTGAGCAACATTTAAAATCTCAAGTTAAAAAGAACTAGGTACCATTTTCACAGCTGCATTAAGACCACCTGCAATTGCCAGCCTCCCTGACATGGGATAACACTATTCCTACGTGGGTAGGAAAGAAATTTGGCTGTAAAAGAATGATTACAATGTGGATTGTTTATTAAGTTGGTTTGTGCATTACCAAAACTGCTTTGCAAAACACTTTAATTTACATCTCATGGCATTTTTAATCCAAAAGTTTCATTGATATAGATATTTAATATACTCCAGCCAAAAAAGCATCACACAATTAATCTGCAAGGCAAACAGCAAAGGACCAATTCAAATCCCCTTGGAATTTCCTTCAGAATCAAAAGCCACTTAGAGAAAACATTTGCCAGCTCAACAATTTGAAATGTCTCATACACATCTCCCTAATAGCCTCTGTAATAACTGACAGAGCACAATACTAAGGAAGGATGCCAGCACATCTCAAATACGAGGCTGTTGAGAGGATTAAGAATAATCCTGTCTCTCCAATGAAGAAAGAAAATAAGAAATGGAACCCCATTGCACTGAACAGCACCAAGTCAAAGATACATTTATGAAAAAAAATGTGTTTTTTGCTCACTGTAGAATTTTGCAGAAAAGGTCACACATGAATTCTGAAAAAGAGCTGGCACCACTACTAAGGAATGCCGGGGAGAGTAGGAAATAATCTTTAATTGATTCGTTGGGAAATTTAATTTGGATGAGACAGCCTGCCAAATAAAAGACAGAACAGTAGCTTTTTTTTTATTAAGCTGATAAAATTGATCAAGAGTGAAGAAATCCCATAGTTAAAAAGCATTAGAACAATGAGTTTTCCTAGGAGCCGTAATAGAAATCCACAGGGAATCCTGGCAACACTCATGAGGTTTTTATCTTCAAATCAAAGGTATTTCTGACAACTTAAAGGCAAAATCTTAGCAATTTTTTTTTTGTTCTTCTACACATTTCTTCAATATGTGATCATAATTACCATAAAATGTGAGTAGATGCAAGCAAATTCATTAACTCTTAGAATTCAAAGAACAATACTGTGTTTTTTCTTATCAGTATTATTATCATTTTAATTCCATTTCCAATTGCCACCTCCAGCTCCCACCAGGTTGTATCGGGCATCATTTGTAAAGTACTGCAAGGACTTGAAATAATATGCACTTCATATATATAATGGGTTATTTTAGTGAAACTGGGACAAACCACCAGGTTCAGACATAATTGGCTACCACGGAAAAACTGGAGCATCCGTAAAAAACTGGGACATGATATGTACGAGGTGCTAATATTTACCCTGACATAGTAGATTTGTCTCTGCTTATAGGAGTTCACTCCTATATTTAGGTTTGTGAGCAAAAGAGTGTTAAGGGAATTTCATCTTAACTTTCTGAAAGTGTCTCCTGAGAATAGGAAGCAACTCAGCAAGTAAACGTGTTTGTTTTTCACATCCACAAGCCAAAATTTAAATCTAGCTTAAGCCTAAAGGGAAACAAGTTGGGCAATTTCAGCATAATCCCTTCAGAAATGTATTCTCTTCACATGAATGCTGCCCAGCACAGTAGCGGCTCTGTACAAGAGAAGCCACGCAGTGAAACATAAGAGCTGCCACCGTTTAGGCTAAGGAGAACAGTCTTTTATTGGCAGCCTTTACAATAATATCCTATATAAATTCCATAAATAATCTTAACAGATTGATTGAACAGATTCTGTAAAGGAAATGTGAAAAACTTGCCTGTGACCTGCCAGCATTAATCTTCGTTCTATCCTGCACTGGCATTTTTCCCAGTTTCCTATGCCCAGAAGTTCACAATTTCTGTTTTTAAAGGAACACACTGATCCTTACGGAGCACAGCGCAGAGTGCCCAATTTGCTATTAGTTTTAATTTTTACATTGTCTTTGTGTAAACAGGTAGGTTTTGAAGTGCAGCTAACAAACCTATGTAAAGAGGGTTTTATGTGGGAGAAAAAAAAATGGTGTGCAAATCAGCTGACTAAAGAATGTGGATTTACTGCACCACTGGACCTTATGGGGAGGGAATGATATAAAGGAACGGGGCACCGTGAAGCCAAAGCTTACGGTCTAGCCTCTTAAATATGCATCACACCAGTCAACAGCTTTTCATCATGGGCTTTAAGCCTCTAACCAAGAGCTGATGTCCTAGTTAAAGTCACAAGACCATAACCAGTCACTCCGCCGACTCCTCACCACAATAGAGCAGAATTTTACCTTCTCGAGCAGATGCTGTAGGGTTGGAGGACTCCAAGCACCCCCCTTGCGTTAGGCAAGCTGGGGGAGATGGGATCAGAGATGAGGAGCTGAGCACTCCTGTGCACGTGTGCTCAGAACATAAAACCCGGCACAGTGGGACATGCAGGATCGAGGCCTTCCATGCCCCAGAAGAGCCTCTGTAATCCCCAAAACCGTGGCAGGCAACGCTCCTCATGCACGTGCAGATCTCCTCGCGAACCCGCGTGCGCTCTGGTCTCACCAAACCCCCCCGCTCGGACAACAGTCCTGGCTGCTGGGACGCACCCCGGCTGCCTGCACGAGTCCGCCCCACCGCTGCCCTCGCTCATCCAAGTCTGCCCCACCGCTGCCCTCGTTCATCCAAGCCCATCTGCTGCCATCCTGTCACTTCACCTGCCGGCACCCGTAACACAGGTACTGCACTGTAACAACCCACTACATCAGCCCCTGGGGAGGCTTTAACAGCAGGAGAAAAGGCCAGTACTTTTTAAAGCCTCTCTGTGCAAAGCTGCTTCCTTATAGCTGTAATATACAGACTTTATAGACTTCACATCTGGCACTGTGCCAATGGCAATACAAATTAATAGATATTCCAGCTCAAGCTTCGTACAGTTTCAGCATAGCTGCTGTGAGTTCACCATGGTAAATGTGAAAGAAGAGTTTCTCTCTCTCCCTGATGCTCTAAGGATATAAGGGACAATGGGGGATGGCCACTTAAAGGAAACACAACACACCTTGTATGAACTGGAGGACCAAGAATACCTTGCAGTCTGGTCTGTACCATGAGGCCCTAGACGTCTAAGAAAAAGAGCATGAGATTCATAATAAAGCATGAAAATTAGCAACACCCATCTCAGGACTGTATTCTCTACCATTAACAACCAGAATTATTCTATTGCCAAGAACTACTTTAAAACAGTGGCAGGTAAAGTTTAGTAAAATCCCTTAGGTCTACAATGTACTTGTGGACAAAACTGACAAACTCTGGCAGGGTGAAAGGCCAGGCAGAGAGTTTTGCTTTATCCATCACTTGTTATTTTTCAAAAGGTCTTTGTTTATTGCTGGAGCACTGAAATTTTGCAGCAGTGACATTTCATTGCATGGGAACAGGGACGAAGGGCAAGGTGAAACACCCAGAAGGAAGCTCATTAAGGAGCTGCCAAACAAACCCCAAGTAGTTTTGCAGAATATATTATTTCACTTTACTCTCACACTGACCTCGCAATAAATACAAACAACACAGAGGAAGGACAGTCTCGTGATCTAACACTGACCTGGGAATATCGGAGTTCAGCTCCCAGATATTACATAAGCTTTCAACAACTCAGCTGTCATCTTGTAAGTATACAAAGGAAAATAATGCTTCCTTTGCAACACTTTTGTTCTGCCCTTTTTCTTCACATTGTGAATTCATTTGTCTCGATTTATATAAACTGCTTAGGAAAAGGAAGCCCTGATGTCAGCAGGAGCCCTTAGCTGCTATGATAATAGCAAAAAAGATCTGGAGAGAAACCTGAATCAAGGCCCACCTCAAAGCTTTGCGTGAGCGTGCATCCGGATCTACCTTTAGGGACAGGAACATTACTCTAAATGGACTTCTACTGCTGAGCCAGTCAGGAGCAGGCATCCCACAGCTCTAATTCTTGCAGCCTCTAGCTTTTGACAAAAATACTTAATTCTAAAAACACAGTAGACATAAACCATGCTGCTTAAAATCCTGCATTCCCTCCCCTTGAATCCTACGCCTTTTATTCTGAAATGGGCAAGCGGCAAAGGCAACAGAAGGGTGATTATTAATCTTTGATCCCGGGTACTTTACCTCACAGAGACCCATTCTTCACCTCAGGAAGCGCGATAGCAGCGCGCTCCCGCAGCCCCATTACAGCGCCAGGTACCGGGTCACACAGCGCACAAAGGGGACCGCACCGCAGCGCTGCCCGTGCTCCCTATCTCACTCGCCACAATAAAGAACCAAGTAATGAACATTCCCGGTGATTGATATAACCACAAAACTGCTACGGATTTGTTTGACATAAGTGTGCTAAGAAACAGGTTTGCTTTTTAAAAATAGAAATTTCCAGGTCTGCTTTCCAGAGCGTCAGCCTGGTGATCATCAAGTAAAACTCACAGGGGCTGCCAAACTGCTGAGAAATGGCACCATGGCCTTCTCAACAGAGAACTGCAGAACGGACCTGGGTCCCCTCAAAAAGCCAGGAAATGAGAACCGGGAAAAGCTCGAGTCAGGTGTGATTCACAACTGTGATTCCAGGTTTGTCTTAGGTGGTTGCTCAGAGGTTGTATCTGGAGGTATAAGAGGCAAAGACCAAGCCTGGAGAGGCATCAAGCTCCAGGGTCATGCAGAGCATTCGGGTCGCTCCTAATCATCATTAATTTGAATTCTGATGACAACAATTTGGCTTGAGACAGAAAATTCCTTACTTCCTAGGGAAGGCACACAGATCTAGCTCTTTATTTCCCATCCTAAGTCAAAAATAAGAAGAAATGTTTAGGAAAGATTAAATCAAAGTCTGAATTTTAAAGAGAAAGAATAAACCAAACCAGCTATTGCAGCAGACCCACATGATTCTGGCAAACTAAAATAGCAACCCGCCTGTGAGCTCTTAGAAATGCTTGGTATAAAATTGGCTTTTATGACAGCAATTTTTCTGCTTGAGTTTTGCAGCACTCTGAAGGCACCGAAATCGACGGTGACAACAAAATTGCGTCTCTCTCGGCAAACAGGCAGCGCTCGGAGCGGCAGCCTCAAGGCCGGCCCCCTTTGGGAAAGGAATCCGAGTCACGCAGGCGGGCGCTGGGCAGGAGAGGCGCTTTTCATGGACACAAAGGGGGCCGCGCGAGCATGAAATCCGCTTGGAGCACTGCGCGCGCCACGGAGCCCGGGCCGGGGGCTGCCCTGGCCTGACCACCGCGAGGAGCTGCATTTCCATGTTCAGAATGTCAGAAAATACCCCCTTTTCACCACTCAAAGGACTTTTGTGTTCTGCCCAAGTCACCTTGAGAGGTGAGTTTGGAACAGGATTCTTGTCAGCAGTAAAGTTAGGATTCTCAAAAGGGAAACATCTGCAACTATTATAGCACAGTGGCAGCTTGATTGTTAATTTGCAAATCCCTCAAGATTTGTGCACCCTTTCTCAGGTATGAAGAGCATCTTTGTCCTGCAAATTCACACTTTTTACAATACTAACAACTTCTTAAGCTGATAATTAGAAAAAAATAACTGGCATTACATTAAGTGCTACATTTCAGATGTGTTTTACTAGATCTAACAGCAATTCAGGATTATCAGAATTAATTCAGGAATTATCTTGAATTAAGTCTGATAATTCAAGATTATCAGAAACTCTGTTCTGCCTATTGGCAGCTGAGGAACCTCCAAACTGATTTTTGTTGATACAGGGCTATTGATGCATTAGGTTGAAAGATTTTTTTTTTTTTTAAGTCTCTTAAAAATGCCTTGATTAGAAGACAAATGAGAGATTTACAACTATTTTATAACAGGAACTAGTAAGGTAGGAAGAAGTCTTCAATTAAACCTGGATTTAGTCAAAGGTACTCTGTGAAATCCTAAAATATGAGAATGTAGTGGCTATTAGATATTATAGGGATGTTGTAGCAAGAAAAGAGAAGGTTTTATTGAGTGACCTTGTTTCTGCATATCGATGCTGAGGGGAGAGGTAGGAGGGAAAACACGTCAGCACTTTTCTTCTGAGGACTCACGAAAAGCCATCGACCTCAAAAGCTCTAGAAACCCCCAGCCTCATCTCGCGGCACACAAGGCATAGTTACTATTCAAGTTTAACTTAGAGCAATAAGCAGAATCATAACCTGACCTCTAAGACACAGTAGAGTTCCTGTCCTGCATGACTCCCGCTATAACCAAATACGCTGTCTCACAAGAGAGGCATCAAGGACACATAAAAATGCTAGGGGGAAAAAAAAAAGCAGAACCACCACTGATTATTAGGATACAGTAAAATCCCACCACGTTCTTGTGCAACCAATATTTATACGAAGAATCTAACTAAAGACAGTAATTGCTACAGAAGATTAAGCATGGTGGTATTGAATATGTCATTACTCTTACCCTTTTTTAGGGTTTATTTCCTAAAAAAAGCTGCTAGCCCGATAGATGCATCTACGTACTCTACTGGAAAAAATCAGTAGGATGAATGGCTCTAAGTTTAGGATGCAGGACACCGCAGTTGCGATAACATTTCGGAAGCGGAAGGCACAGTAGATACATGACATATTTAGATAAGAAAAGGCAACTATTTTTAGTCAAAATGAAGCTCGCTCATGGCTACTTGAACGAATGCACTAATCTGACTAATCGGTTCACAGACACTTTACTCCAGCACTGATTCGCACCTATGAGATACTGCATCCTTCAACCATCTCTCCTAATGTTTTCTGAAAACCAACAGATAAAACAGAAGAACAATCATCCTAAACATGTCACGTATCATCCGTGATGGCCGTTCCCGAGCATCGCTTCCAGATGCTTGGAGATAGGCCAGCAATCTGTCCAGCGCACTATTCTCTGACACAGCACAGCCAGCCTCCCCCATAATTTTCTTTTCTCTCGCCCAACTACTTCTGTCGGTCTCCTCCAAATGGATCAAATGATATATTTCTCCCAAGTTCAGCACTTTATTGTACTAAGAGATAATACAGTTTACTATCTTCCACTTACTTCAAACTAAAAATGTTGCTCCATGACTGCATCATTTTTTTTTAATCAATTTCTCCCCATTTCTTTTCCTCTTTAACCACATCTTGTCTTCATGTAATCCCTCCTGCTTTCTTAGGCCTTATCCCTTCTTCTGCTGAATCTCATGTTAACACATACTTGCCTTGTCACTTTTGGATAGGAAGCCTTCATTCATATGAACACAGATCACCGACACTTGCAAACCAAAGTCAAAAGAAAGTGGCAATTGTAAAATCAGATTCCATGCTTTCAACTCGGGAACTCTCACGCAAACATTTTTTATTTTTAAAAATGCATCATGTTTTGTTGGTGGAAAGATTTTCATGCCTTTCACTGAAAGCAGATTATTTGATCAGGACCTGAATGGAGGTGTTTTTTTGTCAAACCGAGACAGATTTTCATTAGGAAGCTGCTTGCAAATTAATCCTCATTATGTCCCAACAATTCCAAGCTTTTTCCAAATAAAAATATCTTTTCCTTTTTTTTTTTAAGTGGAAAAAAGATCTTAAAATTGAGTTTTGGCAGTAATATGTTTCAAGTAATGCTGTAGCTCTGGTCTCCAGCCAGAAAATAGCAAGCAGCAATGACTCTGCTGGCACAGTTCTAGTTTTTAGTGCATTTGGGCACCAGTAATAAAGCGCTAGCTTTGGGTTTCTTCAACATCATGCGTGTTCAGTGGATTAAGCTATACGTTTAAAAATAAAGCAAACTGTGAGTGCTAATGAGCCAGATACAACATACGTATTCAGACAGATCTCCCACGCTGAACCAAGACGCACGAAGTCGCAGAAAATTCTCACTCGAGAACATTGAGGCAGCTCTGGAAGAGTTCAGCAGCGCCTCGTCGCCCAGCACGGTCAGCGTGTTCATGTTGCCTGCAGATCTGAGGAACCGGCTACGCACACACATAACCAGATATCGGAGGCACTCTGGTGCCACAGCACGTACCTCCATGGACTTGCACCAGGGAACACAGGAACAAACATGCCCAGGTTATCAGTACAACGCGATAAAATTTATGCAAGAATTCCTTTAAATTCCACAGAGAAATAAATTCCACTGACATATCAATTATAACTCTAAGGAAGTTAAAACTCAGTACCTGAAATTAAGCACCTTTTGTATTTTTTTTTTAATCCCTTAATTCCACAAAGCTCCCTAAAGATCTTTTTGTACGTTACTTGAATTTTCCTTGCTGTGATTCAAGGCACACTTGGCTGCAGAACTAAGCTACCAGAGGCACGTTCTCTCCCGGCTTATTACAGCAACACTGCTCTCTTGTGGCAGACACTTAAAGTGAAATATTGGTCTGAGCTCTACATATCATAAGAACTGAGCTGTAATACAATTCTGTTGGCAAAGGGTATACAGAATAGCAAATGGCCAATAAAAATGGTTGCCCAAATTTTTGACGTAAATAAAGGAAACCAAAAGAAATGACAGATGATTAGATTTTTGCCTTCTCAGAGGTAAATAACCAGCTGCGTTTCCTCACCCCCATAACAAGATTTGGTGCAAAAACACTGCTATTACAAGTCGTTTTACCAACCTGCTCTGCAGACACGCATTTATCAGACCAAAGGTAAAAGTCATTCTGTGCATTTTCAGATACTGGAAAAGTCTTACTCCTCAAAACGTTTCTATCTTTCAATCCTCGCTGCTACCTGACCATATGAATTCACACTCTGTTTGCACATTAGTCATCTGCCCATTTTTCTCCTAAAAGCAGTGTGAATGTCCCTCCCTGCCCCCAGCATGATTCATATCAGCAAGGTGGCTGATCAGATAATGAAGTAAGCAGCTTCAAGCATTAACTTTCTTCACGTAAAGCGTGACAACGAGCACACACACTTAACCAAGGACTGCAGCCCAGTGATTGGGAAGTTCACTCATATGAATGGGAGAGACTTTTGCAATTCACAGCTAGATACCTGCAGTATCCCACTCTCCCCAGTTTCGGTTAATCCTCATCTTCACTAGCTCTGAAAATGCCACTGATGCCCTGTTTACTGTTTCCTATAAAAGCTGCCAAATAAACTCTTCTCTGGATCAACATGCATCTTAAAAAGGTTGAAACAAACGTTGTTTTATTTGCCCGTGGTAAGGAAAGCATAAAGGCAATAGCGTAGCATGCACAGTATCATATTAAAAGAACAAATATTGCTTGAGCAGACACCCAGAAGCACGAAGAACATAAAGCAAATTAACACAGGCGCAATTACACGACATTAATTTAAAACTAACTACTGTGCCTGTGATACTTTGCCAGAGCAGACACGCAGCATAAAAATAAATCAATAAATAATGGTCATTTGAAATCAATGGAGCTGTACCAACGTACCAGCAAATAAAGAGATTTAACACACGCACTCGCAGTTGGGCTTGGGGTTGTAAGTGAACACGTCCACTTACTGCTCCGAACAAAGCGGGCACAACCAGCTCGCACGCGACTCGGCACCGCGCGCCGACGAGGGGCACGGGCCGCCACGTCGCAGCGCGAGCTCACGTCTCGGACACGCCGACCGCTCCGCTCCTTCCCACGCACTCGGCAGCTACAGCCTCGCACAGAAGGGGGTTGCGAACATCGCGCCTTTCACAAGCAGGAGCAGCTTCCCTCCAACAGCCCCCGCAACCCAGCCTGCCTGTGCCGCGCGCTCGGCTTGTCTGGAGAGGTTGCGGCAGTAGCGCCGGTCAGCGCCCGCCGGCCCTCCCTGCGGCTTCTGCTCCTCACACGGAAAGACCCCGCGTGCACAACCTGCCTCTGCTAAGGCCAAGAAATCCATCTAAAACAGCCCGTGCCCAAGAAGGGCTGTGGCGCTCGCTGGTCCAACACCCCACGCTCGCTGCACGTGAACGAACAGCTCAGAACCCCCTCGTGGTGACCGAGGCAAAGGACGGAGCCGCTCGCGGGCCTCGTGCCCATCCAAGCCTTGTCACCTCACAGCCCGAAGCAGCACATCCTAGCGCAGGGCCCAGGCTGAGCACCGCTCTGCTCTGCCAGTGACACAGCCACATGACGCAGCACAAGCATCCCGTATTGCAGTCAATTGTCATATTCTGATTGCATCTGTCACACACTGGCAGATCTTTAGGTTGAGAGACGTGAAGAGCTATTAGGTTTCTTTTCTTGCAGCTTCATACTGTATGCCTCTACAGGAACCAACTTGTCAACTCAAATGCAAAGCAAATGAATGGCTTTTAATCACTTTGATAATGTTAACGTTATTGCTTTGACAGGATAGCAGCAGATACAGTTTGCTGATTCAGCCACTTGTGTAACAATCTAATGGGCTTTTCTGACTGATGCCATGCTCTAAAAATATACACTGGACTAATAAATGAGCCTCTGCTATACCGAAAAACAGGCTCATTAAGACAGTTCCTCTGAAAAGGGGCATTTTTCTGACAAGATACTGAAGCATTTAATTATCCAGTATCCTGACAGCACTGAAAGAAATTAATTAAAAAAAATGTGTGCAGTGATGTAACAAATCTTGAGGTAAGGAGAGACTTCTCGCACAGATGCCAACAGCATAAAGGAGAATTTGAGAACTGCAAGGCTGTTTCCCAAGAGGAAGGGCTACAGACTGCTCCCCACTTATAGGGAACAGACGGGCAGATCCTGCCAGGGGGATTGTGGTTACAGAGCAATAATTTCCCCTCCCGTTGTCTGTGCTGGGGAAGCTCAGCCGCTGGCAGAGGGCAGCGCGGTCCTCGGGCGGCGAGACCCGGGGTAGAGGCCTCGTTCCCGTGCCGCGTTAGCGCGGATTATCCACCCGTAAGCTCCTTGCTGTCCCTCGGCGGCGGCAGCGCGCGAGCAGGGACGGAGCCGTGGGCACTGCAGCGCGGTTGGGGCAGGTCACCACAGGCAGCGGTGCCGCACGCTGCCCACTCGGCCCTGCGGCCGTAACCACCGCGCAGGCAGCGCCGGGTCACTCGCTGCTGCAGCCGGCCCTGCAGCAGACGGGTAGGAACAAGGGACTGGAATGCAGACTGCTAAATCCTGCTTAAGCAGCACTGTGATCAGATGGGAAATCCCCAGCGTGTGTCCCCACTGCAGCACTGAGTGAGCCTCAAGGAGCATCTCCTCCCCAAGAGCTAGCGCTTAATCAGGCTAAAGACTTCTGCATGTGGGTGCAGGCTGCACTGGAGGCAACACTTGGGGCTGGACTTCAAAGCTTGAAGCAGGGAAGAGGCCCAGAGGGATCATCAGGGGAGCAGACAAGAAGTTTTCCCGGTGGAAAAAAAAAGGCTTCACTGGACACTGACAGTTCCCGACCCCTCGAGTGCAGTGTGATTGGGATCTTGCCTTTGCAGCAACTTTCAGCCTCAGAGGGACCATGTGGCCCACAGGGCCATGTGCCCTCAGCCCTTCATAGCAGAGACCTGCGTGGGCCACAGGCTGGTCTCTCCCAGCACCTTAGGCTGTCACACAGCCCATTCCAGCTTGTTTAAGGACTGCAGAAGTCAATTATTTTCCTAACCATTTTTCTTTGGTCATCTCACTGACCGGTTGCTGTTCTAAGTCAGCAGTGGCAGCCTATCCTTACCACAGTGACAGACGGTGACAGTCTCAATGGGGCACACGCCTGACCGACACGCGCAGGGGAGACGCGCGCAGACACGTAACTGCCTGAAGGCACCAGCTAGCGAGACTGCGAAACCACCAGGTCAAGAGTCCCCACGGTGCTTCCTTGCCCTGTGACTGTCGCCGCAGAAGAGGCCTGTGAAGGTCCCCACTCTCGTCCCCGCTCTCATTCTGCCTGCGGTAAAGCTGACCCCTTTGTGGTGGAGGAACTGCAGCTGCGCCCCGAGGGAGCTGCCCTTTCACTAGGGCAGTCAGACTTCTGTATTACTCCTGTTAACACAAAGAAACTGGGGTTAAACCATATATAGTGACAAGCACTAGCCCTCTGAAGAAATATATGCAACTACAAATGCTCAGGCACGTCTCTTTCCTCATTCACAGAAGATAGAAGAAGGACTGAAAACAGCTGAGTGGACATAAAGAGCTCACAAATGCCTTATTAATAAGTGTGTTGGATCTAATGATCTGTGAAAGT
This sequence comes from Crypturellus tataupa, assembly GCA_034781795.1. Classification (NCBI taxonomy): domain Eukaryota; kingdom Metazoa; phylum Chordata; class Aves; order Tinamiformes; family Tinamidae; genus Crypturellus; species Crypturellus tataupa. Next base: position 2,690,220 of record JAWLRI010000355.1, on the reverse strand, counting down.
GAAATGAGATTTGGATTATCTCATTAAACAAGAATAGCGGCAATAGTTAGAGGGAGTAACGAGAAATTGGGTCAATTCAAGGACAAAGTAAATAACAGGAGTCAAAAGACTCTTAACTAATACTCCGCACATTTGTGTCTGTAGCTCTACATCCAGAATTCAAGAAGAAAGCAAGAACTGTGGGTGGCAAAACAAGCAAAACACCAGGACGTTCTGGAGTTGTCACCAGCTACCCACACCCCGAGGGCCTTCCCAGTTGCCCATTCACATGGATGCCGTTTTGAGCTTAAGGAAACAAACAAACAAACAAAAAAACCCTCAAAATATAAAACTGTTGTCAAAGGTTCAGCGCTGAACTACCAGCTCAACGCTGAGCCACAAGACAGAACAGAACCAGCCCCCAAAACCACGCTCTTGTTTCGGTGGCCCAGTGGAAGAGCAACATCTCCTCTAAGTGCAAAGCTGAGACCTGCACTGGTACAGTGTGTAATTCAGGATGAAACACCACAAATATCATCATTTAGGCTGTAGCTACCCAAGTATGCAGAAGCTCTGGCATCTCACACAGGGCTCAGGCCAGGAAACAGACACTTCTGCAGCTCCCAAGGAGGGCTGGTAAACAAGGGGTTAAAAACAATCATTTGGCCTGAGGGGTATTTAGGTTAAAAGGCCCCTCTACTAAGCCCAAGGTAATTACTGCTCTGCAAACCTACTGCTCCCCTCGCCTTCTCCGATTACTCCCCCTTAACCAGGAAAAAAGGCGGTATAACACACAGCGCACTAGCAAAAGGCTTTTCCAGGGACTTGAATAATCTAAGTGAAGACAAACCGCTCCAAGGCCTCACACTTGACACCCGGCACGGCCGGCTCACGGGTTCCCCGAGGCAGCACTTACTGCTCCGGAGTTACGGGGCCGCACCGCAGCCTGACAACAGGCTACGAGCTGGATTTACCAGGGGAACGTAAACCCGCAGCATCCGTCTTGTTGGTCACGACACCGAGCGTTTTCTTTATCTCCCTTTCAAGGCTTCTCTTACACATACTGAATTATTAACACTATCTCACTCCCACTAAAAGAAAAGGGAATTGAAGGCAGCTACTTCCAAGAGATGTCTTTATCACTACAGTTATTTTATTAAGAGCAGAAAACTGCAGTTTTAACACACTCATAATTCTCCATAGAGCACAGTGCAATTTGGATCTCGCCTTTCCAGTTTGAGCTTTAAAAGAATAATGGGTCTTACAAGCTCATTTTAAAGACCAACACGGTTGAGTATAATTCCAAAAGACAAAGCATACAAAGGGAGAAAAATAAAAGCAAAACCAACGTCTGCCCAGTTACCTCACGGGGTATAGAGAATACGGAGCTACCGCTGACTGCAGGTGTAAGGAGGCAGCGGGGCCGCGCCAGCCCCGGGGCCTCCTCGGAGCTCCTGGGCGCCAGGGCAGAGCCGAGGCGCCCGCCCGGCCCTCGGATCAGGAGTCAGGACGTGCGGAAGGAAGGTTTATTCCAATAGGAATATCAGGTTATTCCAACAAAGGCTCCACGTTTTAAGACTGGCTGGCACACAGCTGGTCTCTAGCTAAGGCTAAATCACCGTAGATGACTTCTCACTTTATGAGCTCCTTCCCCAAAAGCTGGAGGACGCAGACAATACTCAAGCTTAACTCAGCTGGTGATCACGTATTTACATGTATTATTCAACTAGTTTTTAATTTCAAGATACTTTAGCACCACACATTCACTGCAACTAGGATCCCTTCACTCAGCTTTTCAAAACAAAGACTGAGCAATACAGACACTAACAGCACCACGGACTCCTTCAGAGGGGCCAAACCACAGGCTACAGAATCAGTGCTGAAGTGCTGCCTGCCGTGGGATTACCTGTCCTTGGGAAGAACAGAGGCCCTGATTTCTGCTCAGTCACCTGTATCTATCATCTCTCTGCAATATGACATTTCTGATTACAGCTGCTTTCAGACAAGCTGTGCAATTTTGTGGAGAAAAAGCCTAATTGCTGTTTAAACCAAACACTGCAGCAGGACACGATTTGTTTTCTTAAATACCAATCTCATTAAACTGCTCAGGTGGCCTATTAGCTTGGTCAGATCGGAAGCAAGGTTGACAGGAATCCTCATCTGAAATAGCACCTCTTACTAGAACAATTTGTGACCTTCGGTTTTACTCTATAGCTAGAGGAAGGGCTGACACTTACTAGGAAGGAAAGGCATTATTACCCACATATTGCTTTCTGGGTGTAATGCAATCAAATGGCAAAGGAAATGGGTGAAAGAACCTGGATCAAATTCTGCTGCTGGAGAAAGTCATCAGGAATCACTGCAGTGAAGAGGGACCGCGAGCACGCAGCCGAGGCACATGGGAGGCCCAGTGCAGATGCCAGGGATAGAAGCAGTTTTCCAGAACTTACCACTCTACAGTCCTAGTTTTGCCAAGGCTCTTTGTAAGAACTGAGCAAAGCAGAATGGACTTCATTATAATTAAAATCAGACACAATTTTGTATTGTTAACAGAAAAAAAGCAAGGAGGGTAACAACAATTTTTACAGCCCGAATTTCACTCCAAGTTTGGATGAACCCCATTGTCTACCAATACATATGAGATGCACCTTTTCCATTCCCCTTCCTCAAAATTCTAACACCTTCCCCACCAAAACTGATCCTCTGAGGCTTGGGTCCTTCCCAAAGTTCACTTTCCTAAACAAACTTTAATGGCTTTCACTGGTTATCTCACTCAGTCAACAGCTTCTTCAGTTCAAAACCCCAGCCATCCTGTTCCCACTCTGGCATAATATAGGGATAAGGATCATCTATGGAAATCACTCATCTGCATCATAAAGAACTTGAAGGAGCTGTAGAAGAGATTGATCCCTGACAGCTGCACTAAACTTGAAAGCCCCTTCCTGGCTCTGAAGAAGTTCTGACCTGAAAAGGGGTCTTCAGCAAGCAGCCACAAAGGGAATAAAATATTAGCCTGTAAAACCAGCACTCACTAGAAAACTCAGGTGATCTTTTAATGTAGGTACACTTCCTGCCTCCAGGCACAAAATAATTATTTGCACACAGTATTTCAAGCTCACAGGTTAATGTAACAGCCCTTATCTCACCTCCTTTTGTCCCAAGGACTGAGCAAGCCTCCAGAAATTAATTAAGTACTTTTATTTTGGCTACCAAGTCCCACCAGCCTGTTACCACTTATCATCCTAACCATATTGCAATGCCATTAATTTTTTGTACCGATGAAACTCCAGCTACTAGATCTGTGCTGCTTAAAGTCTTCAATAAATCCTGCTGCTGGAGGGACAGGACTTGAACTCCTCAGCAACACTGCTCATTATAAGGGTTACAGATTTCTAACCAGAAGGCAAATATGTCTAGAAATTCTCGGGCAGCAAGAAAAGGACATTCACAGACAACCCAGTTGTGCGGTGAACATAGCTGAACCATTTCCTGTTGCCAAGGCATGTGCTGGCCGAGGGAGGTTACCAAGGCAGGACAACAGTCTGCACTGTCATGCAAATGATGCCGAGTTACTGAAGGGACTTCCCAGCAACAGAGCACATTTTTTCCCTATAGTCTGATTCCAACCCTGAAAAGGAAACAGAGCAGCTTCACAAACACGCAGCTCTGGCCAAAACAAGACACACCAGCTACCTCAGAGCTGCGGGGTTACCAAACCTGCCCTTGGTGAATTGGTCCTACTCTTCCTTACGCAGGAGCAGGACAGAAATACGCTGCGAGTACCAAGAAACACGTGCAGTGCTTTTTAATTACATTTTCACCCCCACGTGCTGTGGTGACACTGAAAATCACCGAGGGAAAAATGTGACACGTAACATGCAGCCTGAAAGCACTTACCACACAAAGAGCAAAATGAAAACTTTTTTTTTTTTTTTTTTTTGCTGGAGATGAGAAGACTAACAGCTTTTGTATCAAGTCCTTTATGTAAGCAAGAAAAAATCAATTCCTTCCACTCATCTCAGAAAATTAAGAATTCTACTTCATTCACATTTTGCTACTTGGCATTAAGAATCATACAATCAGAGAGTTGAAAACTGTAAAATGCATACTGTCAAAAACTGCAACTGCAAACACATTTTAGAAGCTCTATTTTCCAGAAAAAAAAAAGCAGATGCACACAACCTTGGCAGCTGTACATTTTAAAAAAATATTTTTTGTCCTTTGTGATTGCTGTTGCTAAGGTTTGCCCTCCCTCCGCCACTATTTCAGGTAGAGAATTTTAATATTTCCATCATCAGTATTGAATTAACAGAAGAATAATTGGTATTTAAGCTTCCTTACCTGAAATGAATTACTAGAAGAAAAGTTACCCATACTTCATAAAGTAGATTAAAAGAAGTCAAAATGGTTAGAAGAAATGGCTTATTTGCCTTCTTAACAGTCAGTTACATACCACAAAATCCTTGAGATGAGCAGATATCTAGCAAGTATCCTCCAGATGTGACTGTATCAGAATTTTCCCTCGAGTCCTTGTGAGGGTTAATCTTTCCTCATCTTTAACTGCTACCTCTCAATATGTCTCCTAAAAATGAACACAGAAGTTGTGTGGGGGCATCACCAGCTATTGATGTAACTAGACGAACGAAGTCTCCCTTTTACAGACTTGCCATTCCTGGATGAGCTGTAGATGAAAAAGAAGTGGCATTCATACGTTTGGGTGCTGCTCTAGCTGATATCCACTGACTCAAATCAAGAAAAGCTAATACTCCTGTCACCTAAGGGGACCCAAGAAAACTGGTTTGACTGGTTAGCAAAAGGGCAAAATTCCCTTAAGGGGAAATGGGACACACGGCCAGGTGTGTCAGGGACAACCCAGAAACTTAGAACAAGAAGGATGTAGGCAGAAGTCAAAGAAATACAGGCAGAAGCTCCAGGACAAAACCTGGAGTAGAAAGGAGTCAGACTGGAGCTGTATCTCCTTTGGGAAATTAAAGTTAACAGCTTATTTAAAATGAGGGGAAACACTGAAATCCTTTGCTACATAAAATATTAGAAATGCATGAAATACATTACAGTCACAGTGTCATTACAGTTCTTTGACAAGAGGCTGCTGATTTCCAGAGGCAGCGCACAGCGCTCTCCTTTTCTCTGCCCTCAGGAAGACCCTCACTATCTGATCCAAACTCACCGCAGGCCACATAACCATCCCTAGCATCCTAACAACCCTTTCCTCTCCTTCTGGCAAGAGCAGCAGCTTTCAGCATCATGGGACAGGTAAGGTGCCACCCAAACACAGCGCAGCCAACTTGCATCCCCCCAGCAAACCAGTTTAACACTGATGCTGAAAGACACAGTGCAGCATGTGTCAAGAGCGACCTCCCCCATAAGCACAGAGTACAAGAACTAGGGAAGATTCAATAGCTTTGTGCCTAAAAACACTGCAGCAATTGGCACCACATATTTAGAATTGTGGTACCGCTTTATCACAACACCTGCTCTCTAGGCGGTGCAACGCGCCAACCCGGGACAACTTTTAAGAAACTCCCAAGTTTCGAAGTGCCACCTGGTGGCACTTCATTTAAACTGAGCTATTTCTCTTCAGACCAAGGGGCAGCAAAAGCATCGACACGCTTTTCAATTGCCCCAAAGGCAGTACACTTTGAGACAACTTGTTAATGCGATGACATAGTTTTCTGCATCTACATGCCGAACACTTCATTAATAGATCACTGAAACTGTCAGGTAAAACCCAGGAGCACGAATTCCTACGAAAAAGCTCCGAATGGATTAAAAGGAGCTGGCAATTTTTTCTATGAAACTTGCAAGAAGTTGCTTACATAGCAGCTCTACAAAAACTATCCTGCTATCTTGAGGCAGGAACTGCATTTTACGGGCTGCCAGCTCTGAAGGTCCTCCTTTGCTTCCTCTTAAGTTTCCAAAACCATTATTGAAGCAAAAATTGCCATTTCTAAACACATGACAAGGAAGTCTATGAATTGATCTGAGCTGCTTTGAGCTACCAGCACTGTAAACTCTGGAGGTTGTTACCATAACTGAAAAGACCAAAATAACAGAAGTATTTTAATAGTGCACAGACACTGCTAATTATTTTTAAGATGGACACAGACAGTAACACTTGGTAACATTAATTTTAACTCAGTAATTTTATTTTCTATTTGCTTTGTGATCAGGATGGAAGAATGCTATTTTTATGAAAATTAAACTGGAAGTTACCAATTCTTGCTGGTCAAGACCTAGTGAGGAGCTACTACACAAAAAAAGTTATGCCAAATTTAATTTTCCTTACGTACTTTTTTAATTTGGTGAAAATTCTGTAGCACACTGAGGAAAGATTGAGGTGCAATACTGACAGCAGTGCAGCAAGACAATCTTCAACTGCAACATCCTTCTAAAAATGTAAAAGGTTCACTACATTTCGCTACATTCACCACCTGTACACTGCATTACTTCAGCACGAAGACATCCTGCTATAAAATGATTGCTGCTGGAGACATCTTCAGTACTTGGGACTCTGCAATAGTCATTATCCTTTTGCAAAACTACCTCAGTAAAGACACAGCACCTGAAAACAGCTATGCCACTGTATCTACCAGTATTTCAAAGTTCACCTAAAATAGCTTAAAAATTACACCAACAATTGCTAACACCATCCTATTATGGGAAGGGCTCCTAGGGAGGAAAGCAACTTATCCAGGCTCTAGGTCTGGAAAGTTGCCAAGCAAAAGAACTTGCTTTTGGGATAGTTGGAGCTTAGAAATGGCTAACTATTGCTCTGTCATCCCCTGAAATAGGGACCCTGCCCACTCATGAAGCATCAAAGCAGCACAAACACGCACCGTGCAAGGAATGCAGCCCTTAGAACCGCCTGAGGTCTGCTCAAGTTTGTGGACCTGTTCTGAGAGGAGCAGATCCACAACACAATGATTCCACCCACCTCTGTATTCCACCTACCTCCACATTTTCAGCTTTTCCTCCTGTCACTACCTTAGCTTTTTCTGCAGGACATACACATTACTAACATACTTGCTGTGGACGACTGAGCCACTTTTCTTTTTTAAGGCTATCACATCAAAAATCCAGTTTCAGCACACAGACAGCACAGTTGGCCTAGAGCAGTAGAAACGGCCGCCACCACAATTTGCTATTACGTAGAGCAGTACAGAAGCCACCGCCACGCTGCTTCTCCAGACAGAAAACTACCAAGCTAAGCGCAGTCTCCCAAACCCAGCAAATGTTTATTATGCACTTAGCATTCAGAGACAACACAAACTTAGTTAACGCAAGTTTATTCTTTCAATGAGTCACAGTCAGCTCTTATGCGACCAGGGCAGAAGCTGTTGATGATTCACTAGAACAAAAAAAGGAAAAAAAAAGAAAAAGGGGTTGGGGGGGGGGGAGAAGAAACAGAGAAAAATATATTAGTTGCAGAGTTAAGTTTTTCGAACTAGTTGCCAAAACAATACTGTTTCAATTCACAGCCTTAACTACTTCTCTGAGTTTAATCATGACCTGCTTAAAATTTTACATTGGATGAAGTCATCTTTCCTTTTAAAATACAAGAACAGCAAAATTAGCGTAACAGAACAAAACCGCACTTTCAAAAACCTGCCTAGTGGCACTTAGCCATTTTAGACTAAAAAAAAAAGCTCAGACACCTGAGAGTTCTCTAATGCTGACTAAATTTGCTCAGCTCCATTTTCTCTTCAGCTATTACCAGCTTTCAAAAGATCTTTAAAATACTATGAAATATAATGGTACCTGAATGAGACCAGAGACCTCAGTTTGCACTGCTGTAACAGTTACTTATCGTATGACTATTTCTTCTGGTGAGACTACTTTCTAACTGTTGTCACAGTCATTTCAGTCAGCTGTTACTTTTGTGAGTTTATCAGTTCATATCCATAAAAGTATCAATTCTTTACTGTCGGGTTTACTCATCATTAACACATCTTGACCCTCCATATAATAGCCCAGCGTGTCACTTAATAAAGCTCCACAAAAGGAGTGAAATGAAAGAAAAGACTTACTACTTCCAGTTGGGTGGAAGTACTCTCTTGGTTTTGTAGTAGCGAGCCAACCTGTGAATTCTGCTTTCAATCAGAATCAGGCGGAACTTGGCATCTTTATCCTTTAAAAGAAAGTTATATCAAAAAATCAAGCACTGCTTTGACTCCGAGATGATCATTCAGATGGGCTTTGGCAAAGCCAAAGATGCACAGCTAGCGCTACAAACTCCATGTTCCCTTTGCCAAAGTCTTGTGAGCTTGATTAATCCAGAACAAGACCAAAATATGTAGTTTAAATAATATTTTTTAAGATAGGGGATTACAAAGTTCTCCTTCACCAAAAAAGGACCATCCTAATTTTATTCAAAAGGAGCTATTAACAGGACCTGCACTAAGGTCTTCACTTTGTTAAGAGTGGTTCATAACTTCATTCTTGCCCCTCTTCCCACTCACAAAAGAGTTTTATAGAGAAATTATTTTATTTTTTTCCAAGTTTTTTTTTTTTTTTAAATTAAAAAGTAGTCACCAAACATTATGCAGTATTAAAGATTAGAAAGTATTTAAACTGAATGATATCAGAACATACATATTTTATAGGACAGCAAGGTGGACTCTCTCCTGACTTGCACACTTTAGGAACAGCCACATAAAATTTACTTTTAAAATAGGATCAAAAAAAAGTTTTTAAAAAATCCTGTATTATTTGAGAAAATTTCTGGATAAATTAACACTCACCTTTCTGTTTCTCTCAAGATGTTTGCGAACAGCCACAGCTTTCTTGATCAGGTGATAAAGATCCTCTGGAAGGTCTGGGGCCAGTCCCTTCGATTTAAGGATTCTCAAAATTTTGTTGCCAGTAACAAAGCGGACCTGGGCAACACCATGGGAATCCCTCAGGATCACACCTGAAAGACATTTACAGTTTAAATTGGGGAGATAAAAAATAAACAAACAAATAAAACCCCACAAACCTTTCACTCTACTATGAAGCACTTAACATAAAAACTGACTCATCTGTCACATTCAACCAAGTAACATATTAAGAGTTAAAATAAGTCAGTAGGACTTCCTAAAATTACGTGAAAAAAAGGGAAAAACAGGGAAAAACAGTGCATACATTACCTAAGATTTAAACTTCTCTCAGATACAGCTTGTGTGCGCTGCATTAGAATGTTTTACTAGGGAGCTCTTTAGCTACAACTTACAGCAAGAATCAAACAAGAAAGTCACATTAGAGGGCACTCAACGCACCTTAAGTAAAGGGTTTACTTGTACATATGAACCTCTGATACTCTGGGAACAACCATGTCAGGCAAAGAAAAAGTCTTTCACACAATCATAACTACACCAGAAAAATCACTACCATATAAAGCACATTCACATACATAAAAATTTTAAGGGACCCAAGCCACCAGAAACTAATTCATCAGTTACCTCCATAGTGTCTGGGTCAGTAAGCTACTAAACCTAGCAGATATTTGATATTTCTTTTTGTAGGAGAAACACAGAAAAATAAACTTCCCCGTAATATCTACTAGCGAATGCTCTTATGGACAGGCTCCAAGATTAAACAGTTGTATACAGAATACAACTTAATTACAAGAACAAGCGAAAAAAAAATTTTTGAAAGAGAATAATGATTTGCTCCATCTTTAGCAAATATAAATCTTGCAAGAATGAAAACTGCTACATTGCTAAAGATATCCACACAGGGAACACGTACAATCATAAAAACAGTATTTTCTTGGCATTTTGATCCATTTGAGGGAGCAACTGAAGCATTTTGAACTGTACTAAGTATTTTGTCTGTACATGGGAATTCAGAAGCCATACCAATTTGAGAGGGAGTCAGGCCCTTTTTAGCCAGCTTGTAGATCTGTTCTTTTACATCATCAGAAGTAAGCTTCAGCCACTGAAGGAGGGAAAAAAAAAGACGACAAATCACACATTGATGATACTGTTTAATACAGATGCACAGACTTGACTACACAAAAACCTTTAAATGCTGCAAGCTCGTACTCTACAGTACTGTAGAGTATTATCTAGAACTTCTAGTGATATAACACCTTTACAGGAGATATAATCCCCTTTTAGCTGATATTTCTGCCTACAGACAGACCAACGCTCCAAAAAAGTGTCTTGCAAATCAAACTACTGGTTCAGCTGACAGACAAAGCCTCAGAAGTGAGAACAATTAGCATCTCCCCCCAAAAGTGAACACTGAAATTACTAAAATCAGCGCTCTGACTGAGAAACCATTTTACAGCCACTAGGTTTATTCCACAAAGGCAGATCAAATTCAAAGGCAATGGGGAACAACTTAATCTCTACGAATTACCAATATATAATAATAATATCCAGTAATTTAAATCGCTCTAGCACCCTCCAAAATGGATGTATGTAGATAACAACCAGGCTCCTCACCCCCGTAAGGCAGACAGGCCGCCAATAGGCCTTTTATTCTTTCAGTACGTTAGAATTACCCCCCCGGGTAACCCCTATTGGGTCTCCGCATTGGGGCGCAGCTCCGAGGACACCCTCCTCCCCACGCTCCCCGCTCCGAGGCGCCGCGAGGCCGC
>JAWLRI010000355.1:2630982-2679025 GCA_034781795.1 Crypturellus tataupa | reverse complement strand
CGCCCCGTCCCGCAAGGAGGAGCAGGGCCCGGTTTAATGGCAGAATCGTGTTTAATGCGGACAGGAGCGGCACCGAGCACGGTTACAGCGCGGGGCGGTACTGCGCACGGGTACGCGCGCGCCGCTCCCTTTACCGATGCGCAGACCGCGGGGGGCGGCGGCGGCGCCGCCATCACAGAGTCCGCGGGAGCGCTCGGCCCTGCGCACGCGCCGGGGAAGGGGAACGCGGGCCCCGGAGCGGCCGGCGAGGGGCAGGCGCGTTAAGGCGAGATCCGAGATGGCGACGTAACCTTAAAAACCCGAGAGGAACTTAACAGAGATGACACGCGCGTCCCGAGACAGCTACCTGCAGCTCAGAAAAAGGCAGTAAGAAAAGTTTCAGTGCAAAGTTCTAGGTTAGGTCTAACAGAGAAAAGGAGCGAGTCTTGGAGCAAGCGGTTACTCTCAAATACAAAACAGAGGCTGGAGACAAAAGTGTATTTCTGTCTGCACGCCCTATGCGGAGGCATAAAACAGTTGGACTAAACAAGGTATAAAAAGCGGTTAAGCTACATTTTCAAACAAGTTCACATACTAGAACCCCCTGGCCCAGATGGGTATATCCCTCTTTCCCATCATTTCTATGTTGGATATAGTACACTAAAAGCTTATTGCAATGCAACCACTTAACTGTTTGAGCACAGGGCGAGGGAGGCGCCAGCCTGGTGCTCTCCCACCCCTCCCACGGCGGATCCCACACACAGAATTAAACCATGACCACAAAAAGCTTTAGCCAGTGAATATTTTTGCAAAAAGAAGAGGAAGGCACAAAATGCATTGAGAAGATTGTTAAATCAGAAGTCAGGACAAGTGCTAACAATAATACAGTACTATACATTTTCTTATCTGAGTCCAAACAACTGCAAATCATTTTTTAAATGATTTTAAGCTTTTTTTTTTTTTTGTATTTTGTGCTGTAAGACATTGTGCTTTAATAGCAAACTGCAAAAAGGCAGTACATATTGCTTTAATTTATTTCACAATGGAACGTTTCACAAAAACAGTAGTCTACTTTCCTGTGTTTAAGTGACTTGCAATTCTGATGATGGAATGGAGTAAGTCTCAAAAGCATCAAGTGAGCAGGAAATATATCTAGTTAGTTGTAGTGTATATTATTTACATGTTATATGCTAAATGAAAAAAATGCAGAAGCTCATAGAACTGGGATTTTGGGTTTTATTAGTGCCCATTAGTAGCAACCCAGTTTCTAACATGAGATATTTTTAGCATTTTAATTATACCTTTACCTAAGAAATTAGACCATGAATATTTTAGGCACCAAGAGATTCAAGTTTACTTTTCTCTTCTGTACTGAAGAGAGACTGGTCAGTAGCAGGGGAAGGAAACTGGATTATGAGAAAAAATTTCATGTTGGGCAAGAAGACCTGCCTGTCCTGTTGCACTGTTCATCATGCCCTACTTTAAATTTCATTCCAGTGATAGTGCCCATAGTCTGCCACCATTTCTCAAATCATTCTTCAGATCTAGTGCTAAACAAAAATGTGCAATTTAACTCTAGCTTTGTCTAGACAGATTACGTCCATATTAAAAAAAGGAGTAAGGTGAATAATAAGGCTATCCTGTAGTGCAGAAACACCCACTTAAGTAACCAGTAGTATTAATGGAACAGAGTAGCTAACATCTGCACTCCGTTGTCACAATACATGTCAAATATAATGCTGCTTGAGAGAGGAACAGTGTTACTGTGAACTGCAGAAAAAGAAGGGACCAAGTTCATCTCCCAAGGCTCTGTTAAAACAACTCACCTGCAGTTAATTCAGCAGTTACTTTTCTTTTTTTTTTTTTTAACTGGAGGCCATCACTGACCTGGAAGGTGCACGTTAGTAGTTCAGGTGCAATACCACTTTGAATTTTGTGTTTGAGTGAGTTCCATTGCAGTATTTAAGTTCTTAATTTTTAAAACCACAGTTTCAAAAAAAATGGAAAAAAAAGCAGCACACATTCAGCCAGTCTTCATTCACTTGTGTAGAATAGATCATGGGTAGAAGATGGGGCAGAAGGAATTCACATACATTACACTAATTATGAAGATCAGTTTAAGTGATATTATTTGGAAATAACACATTTTTTTCTGGAAAAGATTTCCTGTAGGACCTGCAAGTTATTGAATGTGAAAGTACTTCCCCTTTTTAAGCAGGTAAGAGTTAACATATACATATTTAAATATTAGAAATGAGGTACAAGAGAAGCATTTGAGTTATAAGGCACCATTATTTACAACTTCCATTATTGGCACTCACTCCAGTAACTCTTAGAGAAGCGCAAATCTGGGATCAGATGCAATGCCAAGGAATTTTTCCAGCCCTTCAACACTCATTTCCACAGGTGTGAAACTACTACTATTTTACCCATTGATGCTTCTGTGATGCCTAGTTAATAGTGGGAATGTAATCTTGAAAAAAAACACATTTTCTTTGATTTTCTCCAGCATCATGCCATGTATGACATAACACAGGGGACAAAAAAAATTACAAACCCCAAATCCACTACATCCACAGGCCTTAGTTTTTGATTAATTTTCTGGTGGTTTAACCAACAAGCACGGTTAGACTGTTAATTTGATTCTTTCATAGATGGTTTAGAAGCCCTTCCTTTACCCGCAACTACTAAGAAACATTTACATTAATGCTTTGATAACACTGCATGAGCGTAAGCCAGCAATGATTATCTAGAAATCCTCAAAATTAGGCTACATGAAGGTTGGTCCAACATACCTGTTGAAATGCAGTCTCTCTTATTTTACAATGTACAAGTTACTTTCAAGTAAGAAGATGCAAAGAGCACAGGTGAATACAATTGGTCTGTTCTTACTAAGTAAGCTGTAGCAATGAGCTCACAGATAGGGTACAGCAGTTAGTTGATACCAATTAACAGTCTCCTTGCTTAAGTTGAAGTCCTTTAGTGAGAGTGTAATTCCACCCAAGAAAAAGTTCTCACGTAATGACTCTGCACTGAGCACACTTAACTGAAGTTCTCTCTGTTTCAGTGTCTCCATGCTGTATCCACTGTACACAAGCTAGAAGGTAAAAAGAGTTTTTTAGTTATCCAAGTGAAGTTGCACAGAGTGCCCCTTTTGACTGCCCTTATGACAAATTTAAACACTGCTTATTAGCTAGATGCCAAATGTTTAAGAAGGACAGTTTTTAGTTGGGAAATACTGTTTACACAACAAGACTTTTCAATTTATTCTTCTCCCCATTATTTCAGAGCAACTGGAATATGCAGTAATCTACACTGGCCAATCTATGAATGGAGGGAAGGAGGTGGGTAGACTAATGAAAAAAACAAAAAATTACTTTTAATATAAAATTATTCAGACTATAGGGAGTTGTTAAACATTCGATTTTAACTTGCCATTTCATTGAAAGTTGGATTTCTTGTCTTTCGAGAGATTTTCGTTTTGCGTTTAGATGTTTTGTGTGTATCTGGAAGTAAGTATGTTTTTACATAGGGATTTGGATCAGCACCATCTTCTGTAACCTACAACAACAACAAAAGACTTAATTAGAAAACGAATTAGTGCATATCCATTTGAAATCTTTTTCAAATTCTTAGTTATTGCAGAACTAAACAAAATCAGCAGTTGGAAAAAAAATTTGGAAGGAGAGAGATCTTTTCATCACTACTGCATCAATCTAAGCAAAGGTCACTGACAAAACAGAAGAGTTTTTGGCACCAAGCTCAGTTATCTCAACTCACCAGATCTTTGATGTGCATCACCATGATAAATAGAGTGCTGTTTCGATACGATATGGATAGCTTCACTTCTCCTCCCACTTTGCCTGAGGTAGGACTCGACGGACTTGCATCTGAAAATAAATTAATAACAAAAAAGCAAGCCCATAATTATTTCCCCACAGTATTTGTATTCTACAAATTTTCATCAGTTGCTAATTACATAGGAGGGGAAAAAAAGACGAGGCTTAAATTAATTTGTTTCCGATTTTCTTCTAATTCATCCTCCCCTTTAGAAAAAAAGGTATTCTAAGAACCACCTATGAGGTCTGGAGGAAAAGTCTTAGGTTTCCTTATAGCTTGAAAAATTAAGTGATCACAAACAGGGTCCTAGAGGGAAGAGGCAGAGGGGTCCCCAAGAAAGCTGGTTGCTGTTCCAGGATCACCTCCTCCAAGCTCAAGAACAGTCCATCACACTGTTCAGAAAGTTGAGTAGAAGTGGCAGGAGACTTGCACCGATTACAAGAAGTTCATGACAAATATCAGACATAAAAAAGAAGTATACAAGGATGAAAGCAGTGACAAGTAAAACACCAAGAATATAGGGATACTGTCCAAGTATGCGGGGGATGAGCCTAGGAAGGCCAAAACCCATCTAAAGTTCTATCTGGCAATATTCTTATCTTCTTGAAGTTGTATGCAGACAGTTATTTAGGGGGAAAATAATGGGTGCAAAGTTTTAAATGAGGAAAGGCCACAGTAAGTTAAAGATTTTGTTGGGGTTTTTTTTTTGGTATGTTTTTTAAATCTCATCACAAAGGACTTAAACAGCAGTCATCCTTTTAAGGACACTACCCCCCAGAAGTGTTTCCTACCTGCAGGTCTGGCTATTCCATCTATTCCTTCCACTTTGTCATCACGAAGTAAAGGATGGAAAAAAGTATAAACAAGATCACACTAAATTTGGAAGAAAGATTACATGTTAGTTCGAGTGCTAACAAGCACCTAAATTTGAAAGCTTCCATTGGATTTGCTTATTTGAACTCACTTCTGCCACCTCTGAAGAACTGTTCATCAGACTCTGTATATAGCTGTTGAGCTCCACTTTTCTTTTAGCTGCTACATCTTTTATATGGGTTCTTCCCAGAACCATCTTATTAGGAAAGCTACAAGTAAAGAACAATATTTACTTTTTCAAGTAATTTCTCAGAATTACACTTAGATTTCATTGCAAATTCTATCCAGAAGTGCTGACATCCATTTCTGTTCACTTCAGTACACTAACATAGCACGTCTTTCTATAAAGGAGAAAAAACATTTACAGATTTTTTTTTTTTGTAAATGATACCATACTCTAAAACTAAAGACACCAAGATCATTCTCTGGTGCTACTCCTTAAAAAGAAAAATGCATTTTTCCTCCTCATATCTTAATTGCTAACTTCCAGGGCTAGTCTGGCCTTCAGCACTTCTGTCTCCCCCTTCTATCACAGGGCTTCTTTTTCCACCCAGCTGGGATCACTGTTGCTACTTTCATTAAAATATTTATGACCAATTTAAGAACATACCCCGGTAACTTCCAGAGAGGAAAGAGAATACCAAGTTTGTTGTGGAGCTCCTGGAACTCATCAAATGTCCGGAAGACAAATGCTGGTTCAACCTGTCCTTCTCTCAGAACTCTCACTACATAGATCTGCCCAAAACACAGAAAAGATATGTGTACTACAATATTATAGGAAATAAATTAATTCAAATTTCTTGAAAGTTAACTCTTTTTACTACTGTGATCTTTCTCTTGTATACATTTCACAATAACAATATTTGCAATTTTTAACATTACAAACAACCTTACTCTAGTACAAAGTAGCCATGATCTTCCTATACTGTAGATCCACATCTGGCCACAGGATAGTTAAAGCTTAATTGCCAGTATTCTCCCTTTGAAGCTTGAGTAAAATTTCATACTTTTTCTCAGGGGCACAGTATTTTCATACACCGGTGCAGGATGACATCTAGACATACATTTATGTGGCCAGAACTCCCATGAAACTTTTTGGATCCTGACTGCGGGGTAAACTAATTTCCTCAGTCCGAGTCTCTCAAGATTCCAAATGGATTCCACTTCTAAAAGTGATAATTGGACATGTAGGTGTGCTGCATTATATGAGAAGTAATTTGAGAAAAGACTGGGAATACATTTTCCATTATGTAGACATCCACATGACCTTGAAAGGGAAAACAAAATTGAGAGACTGCACATAAAATTATGTTCAGTGGACTCATATGGACTCATTAAATGTGTACTTATAAAGAAGTGTGCGACTAGAAAGAGGCATAAGACCTAGTCAATAGCCTTCGGAAAACTTCAGCTCACCCGGAAGCTGAAATCATTGCTTAATATCTATTGCTGTATTTATTAAACCTCTGACAATAAAAGGGACCTAGATATATTCCTCACAGGTACCTAATTTAAGGCTAAGCAAAGCGAGTCCTAGTCTGGACTAATTCTCTCATAGCAAGGAAGGGAACATGTCTTCTTGGAAGAAAATGCACACTGTTTTTGCTGAATGGAAACAGGTAACATATACTTACATAATGTTTTTCTGGATTATACCTCTTCTGATAGGTAAACACAGATACTTGTTTGATTCGTCCATCTTGTTTGAGAGAATATGTTTTAGCAGAAAATGAGAGGATGGGCTCATCAGTAGAAGGTAGACCTGAGAAACGCAGCTGAGCCAAGTTGTGAATGAAGAAATTAAACTTTGTGGCAACACTTCCCAGACTGGATTCAATCAACCTACAAAAGGAGTAACAAAAAGGAATCATTTCAAATACTAAATCATATGTCAGTAGACATAACTATTCTGTCAACAAATCTTCTTTTAGGTTTTTAAGAAAAATAAAAAGCAAGTCCTTAGCAATGGAGAAACACTGACTAAATCAAATAGATCAACAGGCTACAAAAGTAGTATCATACCATCATTTAATAGGAGATTGAGTACCAAATGAGTTTGGTACCAAACAATCAGTTTTTGTCTAAGTGACAGCTTTCTAAAATCAGTAAAAAAAGTGTATGGATACTGTGTAGTTTCCCTCATATTTATCATAGAAGTACAATAGCACATTTTGTAACATACAGCAACAACTCAGTTTGACTATACACATGCACTCACTTGATATATTTGATTGTCTCCCCTTCCCTTCCAATGTGCAAACTGCAGCATGCAAAACTCTTGTGAAAGAAAACTTCTTTACATTGTATACATTACAGAGATCCTATCATATACACTGCTATTATGACACTTAAGATGTTTTCAAAATGCAAGTCTCAAGCAGCAGAACAGGATAATCTACTTTCAGAATTCCAAACAATTTTGTGCATGAGACAGTTCTTAAAGGCAGGTACATATTTTAGCATAAACATTATTCTTATATGAAATTGATGTTACTTAGTTCACTGTATAACCATAAAATATTCATCAGCTGTCCAATGCAACTGTTTAGCCTCTACGGATGTGTTTGTGAACACCTCTAGTATCCCTAGTATTTTACTGCAGCAAAGAACTCCTAATAGAAGGACGATGTAGTTGGATATTTTAGTGCTCTTTCACTTATCTAGTACCTTGTAAAGAAAATAGTAGCTTCCGCATCTGTTGTTTGGGGCTGGAGAGCATCCTGGACATACTTCAAGTCCTGAACTCCACTTAGCTCTGGTAATCCCGAAGAAAGCATCTATAGGAAACAGAAATTATAACTTAAATGCTACCAGTATTATTTTACTTGGAAATAATTAAAATACTTTAGTCAAACTGATTTGACACCGGACTAAATTGCTGAACAATTACAATAATAATCAACAGTAGTTACTATCATCACCATTTCTGTTGAGTTAGTTAAAAGCAGCAAACGAAACGGTTTTGTACTGTAAGTTGTGCTATCTTCTAAGCTATCTTTTTGGCAACAACTAGGTAGCAGGTAGAATTTTTAAAAGATCAAAATACAGTTTTCCTCCAAAGTTCATTTACTATTTCTGACTTTTAATAGCATGTATTAAAAGATTCTGCAGCATAAAAAGCATACAATTTAATTCAAGTCTGTACCATAGATTTATCAACTTTCAATTGAATTTAATAAAATAATTACCAGTGAAAGCAGGTTAAGGAAGAGGTTTGCATGTTTTCTTATTAAGTTGTAAGCTTGACAACAGAGATCCACAAACAACTGAAAGCGAATGGTGGGTTTTTCACCACCATTAATGACATAAGCCATATCTGAGGTTAGCAC
Organism: Crypturellus tataupa; assembly: GCA_034781795.1. Lineage (NCBI taxonomy): Eukaryota > Metazoa > Chordata > Aves > Tinamiformes > Tinamidae > Crypturellus > Crypturellus tataupa. The sequence goes on along the minus strand of JAWLRI010000355.1, from coordinate 2,671,004 downwards.
AAAAGGAGCCCGATCCCTGTTTAAAAACAGAGAATTTGTATGTTAATGATATTGTCCGTCCACCTCATTCAGACTGTCATTCAGACTCCCTAAAGCACTCAAAACATTTCATTTGCACGATACTGGATCTGCAGGATATCTAGAACATCACTTGGGGGCCAAGTTACCCTAGAATGCCTTAAATGATACCAGACATCTATGTTTAGGTAAATAAATCCCATTCCTCATCTCCAGGAACAACAGCACACTAAAACGTATGTACCGAATGTACTAAATATGCATATACTTGTAACAAACATAATGAGAACCTGGCTAAAATGCAGTTTTTCTATCCTGGATATAGATTATCTTCCTCTACTCAGAGGGGAGAAGGAATACAGACTTGCTGCTTATTCATTTCTATACCGTTGCCATTCACTATTGTTTTATGATGCATTTTCCATTTACTTATAAATCATGCAGATGATGCAACATTTCTGGCACTCAGTTTCTCATTCACTGATAAAGTTTACATAAATGGCATCAAATGCATAATTACGTGAATGTAACTACATGAAATTAGCTACAGAAAATACCTTTTAAAGCTACCAAACATTTGTGCATGACCCAAAAATTTTCCAAAGTCAATGTGAAACATATGCCCTGTGTTTCGCAGCATTATGTTGTCATTGTGGCGGTCACAAATTCCCAACACGTAAGTAGCTACACAGCATCCTGCACAAGAATAAATGAAGTTTTCGGAAGCCTGGAGGGGAGAAAAAAAAAAAAATGAAAAGGGAGGGAGTGAATTGAGCCTACACATCACAGGAAAACACTCATGCATTCATAGTTCAGATTTGGCAATAGTACAACTCAAGTCAGACAAGTAATCTTATAAAAACTGTCATTTTGCAGATGATGGTGTTTGTAAAAAGTCTGTTTTGCAAAACTTTGCTTTTCTTTTAAAGGTGAAAGAGAAAACAGGAGATGAAGACAGATCATATAAGACAGAATAAACAAGCCAGTAGAGAAAAATATCACAGGGTATTTTCCCCATGTGTTCTATCCAAAATAAAGTATTTTATTTCTAGCATTGAAATACTAGCATGGAAGTGAGCTATTGCTCCTATACCATAAGAAGGTGCAAAAGCCATTCCTCCCTACGCTAACTAAATTCAACACATTTTTTCTATATCCAACAAAAGATTCAGAAATTACATCTGAAAATTCATCCAACAGACAGTTGGATGGCAGTTGTACAAAGATTTGTGATCTACTGTTTCTGAAATGTTGGAAAAGAAAATTCACATTTGCTAAAGATTTAAGAACTGAAGTGTGAATATCACTCTTTTCATAAAGTGATATTTATCCATTTTAAGGGCTCTTCAATAAGAACTATAAAAGAGTTACCTTTTCATACTCCTCCTCTGTAGGATTATACTTTCGCAACCATTCTGCCAGAGGTTTGTCTTTAAAAGAACCTGTCACTCCATATTCCACTTGAATTTTCCTAAGGGTATCTGAAGCAGGAACAAGCTCCACCATACCTTCAAGAAAAATATAATGAAGCATATTTACCATCTTTTTCAGTTCAAATGTTACTTACACTGTATTTTCACTACACGATGAAAATTCTCTTGACAATAGACTTTATAACTTAGATTTGACTTCTTTCAAAACTCAGGAAAAAACAGCTCTAACAGTCTGCTAGGCCTTTTGGACTGTATTACCAAGTGGGATGTAAAACACACAATAGAAAGAAATCAAGCTTACATTCCTGCAGTTGCTAGAATGTTTATATAAAAGTATACTCGGACTCAACTCAAACCTTTGCAATAAATGCTTTGGATATAGTAAGTAGCAATAAAATGTTCTGATACCTATATTCTTCATGCACGAAACTAATTTAAGTAGCTAATCTAGTAGCTTTAACTGTTGTAAGGTAACAGAGATGAGAGTATGGCCCTAAAAATAAGGCACACAAGACTTCTCATGTAGCATCGACCAACCAGAAGTATTTGTATATATAAATCAAAACAAACGAAATAATTTTATTAACAAAATTTTACTTCTATCTTGTAAGCATTATTACAGACAGATCTATAATAAACTTTATTCTATTTTTCCTCATTAATCATTCAAATATTTTAGGAATATTTGCAGCAGTAGCTGCAACTTAAGCACGTGGGAAAGGTTGCAAACTTCATGTTTTCATCATGCTGTTCCAGGGTCTATAAAAGAAATACTGAAGCTTTTGTATTCCCTTCAATATATTTCATAAGGAGGAGTTCTAAAATCATTTCAGATACAAAATAGTTATATTTATGGAAGATGACATTCATTCTTAGTAGTGTTAAGAATTTAAAGCTGATATTTACATCATCTCAATTCCACTTTCATTTCTGTATTTTGTGTTTCCTGTTGCCTAACCCTAGACACTCAGTGTAGCCCCTAATGTTCTCTGATTTAAAGTTCCAAGCCTAAAGAACTTCCTCATATATTGCTGAGTATCTTCTAGAAGTAGCAATTTCTAACTTTTTTTTTTGCATGTTTCAGCAGATATATCTTTCTTTCTAATTCAAAAGTAGCAGGTTCAAAGTACTTTAAAAATTCAATTTAGACTTGAATACTTCCAAAAAGTTATTTGTCATGAAAGGATCAGGACTGCTACGGCACAACTATTTTCTTGTGTTGCAGTAAGGGCACCAGTAGGGAAATCTGGCTTTTATCATTACACAAAGAACCACTGTTCTTTGACAGTGGACTTCATAAGAATCTCAGAATTCAAGCACAGAAATGCACATATAAATGGAATTAAGTTCTTGGGAAATTTGGGATAATTCTATTTTACTATACTTTTGAGAAACAAAATTCCTTGTATGCAAGATATTTGGCCTTCTGTTGTTTCCTGAGTCTGCCTCTAAGCAGAAATCAGCAGGGCTTTACTATGAAGAGTAACAAGGCGCAAGGAAATTGAGATGGGGAGCACCAAAGGTAACAGGTAGCATCTGGTTTTGCACCTCGATCTTTTCCAGTTGAGAGACACTTGAATATAACCATCCGTAGATCCAGCCCCTCCTGCAGCCAGATCTTATCCATAATCTTAATCATCTGCAAAGCCAGCATATCCTGTCGTAGATCTTCTCCAACCTCAAAAGAAAAAAAGGTTAGAAATGTCATATAACTTCAACAAAACTGAAGCTGGCAGATTTTTATTCCTTTTTTCTATTAAGTGGAAGTATTACTTCCTCACAGCTATGCACCTGAGGGGGTAAGCAATAGAGTGCAATTAAGGTTTCACAGGCAGTTCAGTTATTTTTCAGATTTTACAATGTGTTCACACATTGTCTAACTTCTGAAATTTTACTATTTAAAGAAATCTTAAGCAAACAATGCCCCCTCTTTTTTTTTTTGTTGTTGTTATTGTGTTGTGTTTTTAATCATTATGTCTTCACTCAGAGAAGAGTAAAGAGAATGGCTATTTACGGGGAAACTATACTTTTCCTTAACAGAGACTATTAATTCCTGGTACTAGCAATTATCTTATGCAACTCTGAAAAGATCACACAGACAGTTAACACTTATGTATATCTCATCTGGATAAATACAAAATTTCCTGCCTAATAAGGAAGTTGTAGGGGTACATTCAAGATTCCCAAGTTTTTGTGTACACGGATCCAAGTCACTGCTATACTGAAAGCTCCCTCTCTGTTAGAAAAACAATCAAATCTCTTCAATGAAAATTAGCTCTTTTCAGCCATTTATTCTTTTTATAACTGTTTATCTGTTAGGACAGTTTCTAGATAGAGGAGAAAACTTGGAAATTAAATCTCTGGATCTGCACTGAAGTTGAACACTATTTCATTCATATCATCTATCATTCAATGAATTTTCTCCAATAAACACAAGAAGCCTACCTTAAACATCACATTGATTTCTTCTCCCAAAGGGTCTGCATTTATCAGCGCAATTTTCAGTGGTACTGCATTAGAGCTGAAGAAGGAACATGCCTAAAAGTAGAATTCATGTTAATTCTTTAAAAAAAAAATACTATTTCTATTGGCACATAAGACAATCACTGAACCTGTGATGGTGATGAACACATGCTTTGAGTAAGAGCCCATTGGTTGATATTCATTAAGTCTTGTACAAAATGTAGTACTACAGCATGGGGAATTTTTGAAATAGTGAGTAAAAAAAAAAAGAGAGATAAATATTTTATCAACAGCTATTTAAGATCTAAGAGACTATGAGAAAAAAAAAAAAGGTTTGCACTTTTGATTCTCTTCTTATTTATCTGCTTTGAACTATGTACATGTGATTTAATATTTATTTTCAAGAAGGAAAGCAAAAGGAACAACATCCCCTGACAGGGCTAAATTCAGTGTTCAAATTTTAAATTCTTAATCGTGCATGATAGTATTAAGCAACAAATATTGCCCAAATTGAAGAATTATGGAAAGAATGATTTACCTACTTCTCCTACATTATTACCTGCTGGATGTACGTAGCAAAATAAAGCTGCTGTTTGCAATAGCAGCTCCACTGATTTTTCCAGACTAGAATTTATGCCTATGTTTAGTTAAAAAAAAAAAGAAAAAACAAAAGAAGCACTAGATATGCCATACCTTAATATTTAGCTCTTTTGCCACCAGGCTAGGATTGAGAGGCAAGCGGCATTTGTTCTTCAGGAAAAAGGACTGCACACATTCCATACCATTTTGCAAGACAGCCTGAAGAAAAATAAAGAAATAAAATTTTAAGAGCCGGTTGTTATTTTCCTAACTTTTGGACAAAGTTATTGTGAAGCATATTAAAATTGATACCTAACTCCTCAAAATCAAAAGAATGCCAAAAAGATTTATACTTTTACTGCTGTCTCAGCTACTGAAAATACATAAACCCAGAAATACAGCACTAATATGACAAAAAGTGCTTGTCGTTGTGTTAAAAATACATAACTACAGTTTCAAAAATCTTCCCATATTCCATACAGCATTCTAAAGATTTGATTTATTGGATTGCTTTGAGAGTTTACCCAGGCTAATGTTAAAGTACATTAAAAACTTAATGAACACACCTGTCTAGCAGATCCACTTGTCTGCTTTACTTTTTCTGCTACCATTCCAAAAAGCTGTACCAGTCTGGTTTGCTTCTCCAGCTCTTCCCTCAAGCCTTTTCCACAGACTGAAAGAAAAGCTCCAAGAATGTGCTCATACCTTACACCAAACTTTGCATCATGTAGTGTATCCTTAAGAAGCCTGAAATAAAGGATGTAAGTTACTTTTCCCTAAACAAAATATTGCAAACAATGTAATAAGATTACCAAAACACTGAAAGTAACCTTTACTGCAAGCATCTCAAGTTACTGATTTACAGGATGTAAGGATATAAGTTTTTGTTTTGTAAAGGCACAATCTGCTTCTGCTTCTTCATGAAAAATAGCATTTATATTTTCCTTACTATCAATTTTATGCAACGTTCATTGTTACAAACCATGACACGAAGCTAGAATATTTATTCTGGAAACATTAATCCAATAGTAAATAAGTTATAAAAATAAGAATAGCTGAACAGAGAACATCCTACCAATACAAGTAGTGAGCTATTCGAATGCTTCCCAAAGCCCGAGCCAAGATGAATCTGACAAGAGCACTGTCCAGGTACGTTTCATACTTCATTGCCTAAACATAAAGAAAATGCACTCAATTTAGTTCTACAAAAAGACTAAGATTTTTGACTACTGCACTAACAGAAGCCTTACAAACACAGTACACAGACTGCTTTTTTTCTCCATACCGAAGTTATTAGATAGATGTGCCACTACATTTCTGTTACCTATAATCAGCAATTCCTTTGTTTTCAGGAGCATTTAGAAACTTTAGTGTGAGCATGAAGTCTTACTTGCACAAATTGAGGAAGGAAGTCTGTTAATTCATCATCACTTAATGCCTCTATCCAGTTTACAGCTGTAGTTCGCACTTCTTGATCAGCAAACCTAGAAAGTCACCACAAACACACACTAAGTTTATATTGTTTGAACAGTATTTCCACGCTTTCTCTTTTCCCTTTCTTTTCTTCCCCCATATTAGTTAAGATCACACACACAAAAAGATATATATATATGTGTGTGTGTGTATATATAGAGAGATATATATACATATATATCTATATATATATGTATATATATAGATAGATATATATATACACACACACACACACATATATATAGATAAAATCTGTGACAGTTCAAGAAAAGACCTAAAAGTGTTAGGTCCTTCAAAGGCATTACCTAACATGCAAACACACTTGCGCTCAAATATGACAAGCATACTAATCTTGCAAGACTCGAGTCTTGATATCTTGACTATGTAACTTAAGCCACGCGCTCAATGCTAGAATTCAGAATTCTAACCTCACATACTACTGTTACTCTCACTGCATCGCTCGGTTAAGCTAACGTGCCAAGAGTTAGTACATGCCCTTTGAACACTGCTGTCCATGCAGTCATCCACTGAACAAAAATCATTTAATGCACAGCACATGCATAGGACTTAACTATTTGTCTTTCTTACTTTGAATCAAGTAGTTCCAGTGCAGCTAAGGGTGATAAAGGAGGCCACTGGTGCAGTAATGAGTATATTTCAGGAAGACTTGCCCAGTCCCAATGAGGGGCACTAGCCAGTATTTTTGGTAGGCTACTAGTGTGACTATGACAAAAATGTCTCTTCTCCCACAAAAAATGTTTATCTTCTTTTGATAGCCTGCAGAAAAAAGCATTTTGGTTTACAAAACAAATTGCATGGCATCACCTGAAAAATCCCCTGTCATGACACACATACAAATAATTTAATACACAAGTAAAATGAAACTTAAAGCTGCGTTTTCCTCCATAAAAGAGCAGAACTTGGATAAAGTACAAAGTTCAAGAGAAACAGATGTTCAAAGTTATACTAAAACGAATTCCTATCTTTCCCACATTTCACATTAATCTGAAATAAACCAAAATGTTAACGTTCGTTTGATGACAATGCCTGGTAAAGCCTGCCCGAAATGTTTCTATGACACACAAAAGGCCACTGCTGCACCTGCCTCTGCTGTCTGCATTTGAAGGAACGCCAGGCAGGCAGAAAGAGGCACCTATAACCAGGGGCTAATGGGATAATCTGGTAACTGGAGAACACTGGTGTATAGACCACAGAAAGCACAAGGGAACTTCTTAAGCCAGCACCATTATTTTACAGGTTTTATTCAGTCTTTTGTTCACATCTCCACTGAACTTCAAATATACTAAGAGTGTATTACAGAAGTAGTTTATGAACAGATGAGTGTTCCATATGCTATCCACAAGCCATCACACACAAGTAGTTACAAGGAGATGAACATACCCAATGGTGTTATCTTTAGAGAGAATGGTAAGCAGACGTTCCCTCAATGGTTTTTCCAATGTTTCTATGGAATGACACACAGTAGTCTTTACAGATTGAGGAATTTGATATACAATATCAAAAGCAAGGGATGGAAAGTCAACCTGGAGAGAGAAGGGAAAAAAATAAAAGAAAGAAAGAATAAAAGCTGGAAAAACAACTAAGTTTAAGACAAGTACAAAAAGTTCCCCCTTACAGCAAGCTCAATTGTTTAGGCCCTTCCACTCGTTAAGTCCTATATCCCTAAATTTCCAAAAACTGGTTTCTCATTTTTTTTCCTGGTCTCAATTCTTCTAACAGTGGTCCTCAACTATATGACAACTGCGCTCTTGCACAGCACAGCAGTGGCGCAGTTGAGCAATTCTTTAGAAGAAAGAAGGTCTAGAGCTGAGACTAATCACAAAACTATTAAAAAGCACCAGTGGTTTCAATCCAACCACTAAACTGACCACATGTTAAGACCACTAAACCCTGCTAAACAAGGTGCCTTCTCTCAGGAAGGAGATTTGGACTTTTAGTTTGGAACGAGAGGCACTTAGGTTCTATGTAGAAACTGAAATGGTTATTTGGGTCCAGACAACACCCTATTCAGCACACGTTTCTACAGACTGCTTTTTGAAGACATTTTCTCTCAGCCCTGATAGCAGTTGTTATTATATATTACCAAGAAACTTTCAGATTCTCTGACTCCATCATTGTCATTCAGCATCTGACTTCAATACATTTATAGAACTCTTCCACTCTTGATATTAATGCTTAGTAGTGACTACTCCATACTGGATTTCAAATATGATTTAACAATATTGACACCCTCACTCAAATCAATTATTGATTTATTATCACTCACACAAGAATTAATGAGTCACAATATTCAAGCACAACACAGTCAAGTCGAAATAAAGTCAAAGCACATCAAACCTGCAAGACTATTCTTTCCATATTTCCTCTCTTACTGGCCAGCCCTGATGCGTGACTGGGAAGCGACGAGGTCCAGAGTTGCAAGAGTTTTGTTCCACAAGTCAAGAATCTAAAGAGAGAAAAAGCAGGTACATCATATTCATGTCACAATCTATTTACTTCAAGGTAATAAGTATCAAAATATTTTCTGGAGAAGACTAATGGTCCCTGTGAAGAAATAATTACCTATATTAGGACAGTATAGGAAGGTATTTTGAATGGGGTATCCATGTTCTACTGCTCAGGTAACAAGTTATGCATATGACAGATGCTCTCACTAAAATAATACCAGATGTGTTCACTTCCCCAGCATTTAAGACATTTTAAGCTTTGGTATTCAGAAAAGAACATAGGAAATGCATCATTCATTGGCCAACACAATGTTCCAAGTTGAAAAAAAGGGTACCGTGACCATCAAGCCAATCAATTTCTTTCCTTTGATTCTCTTCCATGTTTTGAAGTTTTTAAATCTTCTGAACCCTACATGCAACTTCTAAGCAAAAAAAAGCAGAAGAAAGCACAATGCAGAAGCAGCTGACCCAGCTAAATAAACTGCTCCTTAATTCTTACAGAGCTTGGGAGCAGGGTAGAAAAACACTATTGCATCTGAGAAATAAAACAGGACACATGTAGCTCCTTGCTCTCACGGAAAAGGGCACAGGCACAAGTATTTATTACAGACCTAACTATTTGCCTGGACTTCGCATATTTCTAGAATCTGCAACTACAAAAAAAATCAAATGATGCTAACATTTCAAGTTTATTAGCAGTTTCCAATAATAACGTGACATAAGTGAGAATACTTTATAAATCATATAACTGCTGTACTCACTAACTGCGCGAGGCCCACCCAGACATATCTGCCAAAAAACAAAATACAGTCTCAAAAGACTGCCTGAAGGTCAAGTCTTTATTGTGTTTGAGATGGCTCAGGCCCTGTATTGTGGTTAATAAAACAATAAAGATTACAAAGTCATGCTACTGAAGCACAACTGAAAAGTCTGCTCTTTTTAATAATCCTCCAGTTTGAGTTACTTGCCACGGCCTTCTGTTTCATCAACAAAAGCAGCTGTTTTAAGTCCTCTCCCACCCCCATAAACATTTTATCAGGAGAATTTCCAGTTTAGCTTTAAATTCTTCTAAAGCACAAGAACGACCTTTTAATCTTCCCACATTTTAGTTCACTAGTCTTTAGTTCCTGCTGGCTGTTGATGCTACTTGCAAGAGCAATGGAATACTTGCCTATAATGTTTAACTACCTGGATTACTGTTGAGAAGTAGACAGCAGGGAAATTAGGTACTAGCACCTCTACAGCTGCCATGTAGAAGTCGCTCAGCAAATTTTGGCCCAACACCTTCTAGTGCGGTGCTCTGCACCAACAGAAAATATAATTTTCTCCCCACCCTTCTAACTGCTGAACAAATTTGTATGACAGGCATATAGGACAAAATTTGTAATTCACATAAAAATAAAAACTATTTTTAATCACACCCTATGAAATGTAATTGTAGACAGAGGGCTGGAAAGTCATTTACAAAGAAGTTTTTGATTCTCAATCAGCAGGGGACCTGCAGCTGCAAGCCACGATAATACAGCCACTATAATGTACACTTTAGAATGCAGGAAAGCCTATACTGCTAGGTACCCCCAAGTTGTTCCCCATGTGAAAGGGAAAACTGGATCAGTCCTTGAAGTTTTAGTTAGAGATGGGGTCTGGTGCAGAATGATCCCATCATTCAGGTGCCAAGCTACTTAAGTATGTCAAATAGGTCCCGCTGAAGGTGAACAGATCTCTAACACTTGTGTATGAAACTCTAAAAAAGCTTTAAACTTTATAAACAGGGCCCTGGGGCCCAAGGGAGTCCATTTTCCAGTTACTCCTGGTAAACTAAAAACATGTTTTCAGAAGAAAACCATCAAGGTGGTTGGAATGGAAATGAGGTAACAATAAGCCTTTCCACTGTTCTAATATTCTGACAGAGAACAGTTATCAAGGGATTCAACGGGAATACAATTAACCAGTAAATTTAAATCGAACAGACATTAATACACAAAGAGATTTATGGAAGCTACATGTTTCAAGTGACAGATCTGCACTATAAACTGTAGCCTTAAAATATTTCATCCAAGGGACTGGGTAAATTTATTATCATATCACAATAAATATGATAAGCAATAGTTAAATATGATAAGCTATAGCTCCTGGTAAGTTTAAATGCAACTATAATGAAAAGAAGAAATGGTGGATATGGATTCTACAGCAATTTTCAGAGATCTGTGTGCAGATCTATGCTATTAGATATCTTCAGCAGTAACTTCAGGAAGCAGATTATGTGGTGGTAAACAAAGGCTAAACACTGAATGGCTTCACAAGTTGGACTCCAGCAGAAAATCTCAGCCAAGCAGAGCCACACCTAGAATCAAATGACACAGCCAGCACAAGCAATACTAAGTACCACCTCTCCAAGAAAGCCTAGGAGTCTTGGAGGACAGTAAAGCAACATATGCTTCCTGGAAGACCTCAAAGTCAGAAGAGTATATAATTAGGATAGTCCAAGCAAATACAGAAGCTATTTATTCGGCATTGGAGTGATAATTTCTGCAGTATCATGCCCAATTTTGGTGTCACAGCTCAAGCATATACACCGAGGCTTTACAGAATAGCTACAAGAACAGCCAGTATTCTGGAATACTGATGAAAGGCGAAGGCAACTGAAACAAACTGCAGGTTGTGGGTGCTAACAGGATCTCTTCCGGCCCACTATCCTGAAAACTTCTCACAGACGAGCAGATTAATCCAAACATACAAGTCACTCAGTAGATCACTTCTTCAAGCAGACAGTTTTTCAGACAGCTAGATGGAAACTTCACAATTTAGCATAGTTTGGTACCTAATTTAATTCAAGATGCGTTCTCTGTAACAATATCTTTGTTATGCCCCATTACGGGGCATAACAGTTTCAGACAGCTTCTCTTGTTATGAGTGTGGAGTAAGATTATGGTGTGAATCACCATAATCTTTATTTTATGTTGGATACTTACCGTCTAAAATCAAAAAGAGGTAGAGAAACCTGACCCAAAATCTCTGGGCCCTTTCTCTGTTTATTTGAGTCAGGAGAACTTCCACTACTTTGATTTAGGATTCCATACAACGTCAAACATAAGACTGATTCCAATGGCAGTTGTGAAATCTGGATAGGGAAAATTATTCTATAAAATAAAAGCATTAAAATGTCAGCCACAAAGAAAAAAACAACTACTAACAAGTTATAGATTCATTAATTAATATAGTTCGTTGATGACTTTAGTTTTCAACAAGGCAATCAACAAAGCAGGACAAAGTTTAATTTTCAAGCAGTTATATTTCAGTTCACTGTCTTCCACCAGTTCATAAATACTGGATTACAGTTTTGCACTGTAGTTAGATTTGGAACGGTCCCTTTTAATAGGCAAAGAATATTTGTTTATTAAATCACATTCCTTACAAGTAGCTGGAGAGACCAGCATAACCAGTCTTCCCACTCTACTCTCTACCAGCACTCACTCAATTCCATGTTAGCTGCCTCCTCATCTCTCAGATTTAAATCGTCACCTCTCAGCTGACAATCGATTCCCATTCTAATAAAACAATCTCTTAGCAACAACTGAAAGCTACATTCTTCAAATGGCACAAATCCTGCACCCATGAAGAGAGCAGCTGAGGAATATACACCACACCAAACAATTAAAGCTCAGTTTTTTGTTTACATTTTTGTTTTTATTCATTAGCAAAGTGCTCTTTTCATTTGGCTTTTTCTATAATGACTGTTTTACATACCAAAACTGTTCATTATTAATTTCTGTACAAGTCAGTTGCATTCTCTCCCCATCTAGATAATCTCAGCATCATTTAAGAGTAGCTTTATTCATCCTTCTTTAAAGGTGCCAAGCTGCATTTGTAAGGTGTGCATTCGTATGTGTTATATATAATTGTATTTTAGTGTTTTTTATGATTAAGACACTTACAGCTCATCCCATTTAATCAGGTAGAAGAAGCTTTTATATGTGCCAACCTTCTTGGACTGCACAGGCTTGAACAGATCTCTTCCGTTATGAGTCAGAGAACAAATCAAGTAATATTTTTCGTAACTGGACAAGAAAAGAAAGGGACGTAAACAAAAAATAAATCTAGAAAAGGATGAAGTTTTTACGACTGATAAATTACTCACTTTGATACCCAAGCAGAAAATATTCCATGTGCAGCAAATATTGTGAACTGGAGATGTTCTGTGGCAGTCCACGCTTCCTTGGTGCCCCTACTATCTTTTGAAGAAACTACTGCAGAACTGCTGCTGCTGCACGAATTTATGTGCAGTTGTAGAAGGTCCTCAACCGCTCTTGTTAACTGGTCTATGCTCACTTTCAGAGGGTTTTCAGGTTGCAGTGAACCTAGAATATAACATATCTTTAATATACATTTTCCTAAAGCAGACACCTGAAAACTATTTTAAATAACACAAAAGAACTCAACTCACCAGATGAGCTCTTGCTACTGTCCTCACCACATTTCAAGGATGCCTGTATAGCAAAGTTGGAACAAGTTTCAGAACGAAGAAACCCATATTCAACCACTGTTCTTAACAAGTCTGGTACAGATCAACTATGAAACATCTGAATTAGGTCCGTATTTGGGCTTTTTTCACTCATAGTTCCTTAAGAGTTAACTGACAACATCTCAACTTCTCTTCTGGGTAGCAAATATTTCCCAAGTTCAAAGGCTGATAGTTGTCAAGTCACAACTATTTTAATATCTTTTAGAAACTGTTAAAAGACACAATATATTGGAATACTGTTCATGGCTACAAACTTATCTGGGACAAAACTCAGGCAGGGTTGTTAGGGATGAAAGCCCAATTACAGAGCAAGTTAGATCTGAAAAGTTGTTTTGCTTATAGCATTTGTTTACACATTCTTTTGTAGTCAGGGTTATTTTCAGATTCCTGAAGAAAAACATTAGTGGTTAAACAACTAAAGAAACCTTCTTCTGGCTCTATCTGCTACATTCACAGCTTTACACAAAAACAGCTAAAAGTCAAAGTGAAAACATGTTACATTATTACAGCAATCTGTCGTCTCATCAAGGACATTGTTGTAGTCTAAAGACAAACTAATCATAGGAATTTACTCCTTTACAATAAGGAAGAATTTCTACTTCTGATAAAACCAACTTTAAATTAGAAATTATGTTGGTAAATTTAAAAACAGATGTCCCCACTTTAATTGCAACGTATTGCAAGTTCTTTGGATAGCAGATTGACAGCCACTGATACAGTACAATCCTTGTAACGCATGTTATTTTCTATTTGACATTCTACTTCTTTCTTTAAATCTTTTGCTATTGCTTCCAACAGTAAATAAAAGTGCACATGTATAGTATAATTTAAGCCAATTTTCTTTTTCTTTCTTTTTTTTTTTTTTTTTTTAAACTAGTAATAATGCACTTTTTCCAATTGATTTTGGGATAACCTTTTTGGAAGTATTTTTTACATTGTAATCCAATTATTTCTATACCTTTTCCATACCAAACTTAAACTCTGGAAAATTTTTTGATATGCTGAATTTCACTAAGCTTTAATAGCTATTTTCTGTATTCTCCTGCAAGAATTTTATTTGCCCTGTGCATCCTGCATGACTTAAGATTAGCATGGCAAATGTATCACTAAACTGAGTAACTTGAGAAAGATGGAAAAAAGACACACAAATTCCCATTTTACTCTGACTACAAGACAACAGAATTACTACTGCAAAGCTATATAATTTTTGTATTTGCACTTCTCCATCTAATGATGGTGTTTTTGATAAAGTGACTTGAGATTTCTGCTCAAGTGAACTGCTCATTGTAAACTCAAAATCTGCACTATTTGAGTTCATATGAAATATTTGAGATTTTTTGTTCTTATGCTCAGAAATAGAGCAACATAACAGTTAAGAGCTTTAAGATGCCAACAATTTATGTAAATATTACATAGAAAATACAAAATGCAAATTCCTCTTCTATGTGAAATGCACCGACTTTACAGGATATAAGTTGCCCATCAGTTCCACTTACTTAGATTTAACATCATCTGCTGATATACAGATCTGTATATCAGAACCAGAAACAAGTGTTTTTTTCAATAGCTTTAAAAAGTGGCTACTTTGAACAATAAAGATTTCCAGAGCAAATGATAAATTGTATTAACAGCAAAAGGTGCTAGAAGTAGTTCATCTCACTGAACTGTTGCAGACACCCAGGACTACCAAAGATTCTGAAATAGTATAAAAAAATCCCCCCCACACCTTCAACCATTAGAATGCAATTTGGAGTGTGAAGGTCTACCTCGGTGTTTTTAGTCCTCTGAAGATTAACCACCCTCCTTAGCTTCTTTACAGATTCTGTTATTGCAGGAGTCTCTACACCATCCAATGTAAAACAGATTTTTCGGACAGTCTTTATTACATGTTCTACCGCTTTATGTTGGCTCTAAAAAGAAAAGTGTGAGAGAATACATAAACCCCATCACAGCTGCAAAACTCAGGTCTGCTTTAAATGTATTTTTAGAATCAACTACTAAGAAAAAATTCACTGGAGATTTAAATCTCCAATACATCTAATTGCAGTGTAACAATTTGATTACATAAATACTTCCTTATAGCTCAGTTATCAATGTAGCAAACAGAAACAGTAGGGTTTTTAGAATCGTTGCTCCTCCTTACTATCCACAAAAAAACCCCACTCATGCAGGAAGGCTCCAGCTTTTTTCTACCTGTACAACCGAGCTCTAGACAAAGACTTTTGAAGTTCACTTGAAGGAACTTTGAAGGAATCATTTGAAAATCTGTGGCAATCTTTTGCCTTCCATACCATTCACTTAAAACTAAGTAAGAAGAGTTAGCATAATACGCTTGTAGTTATATTTTTTCCTCCCCTCTGGCATACTCTCAGGATTTGACTGCAAAGAAGAAGTTTGAATTAAACCAAAAAAAAAAAAAAAAAAAAAAAAAGAAGCAATTGCCTCAGAACAATTAACTTGGTCCTGGTAAGAAAATAACCATGTAAACTGGAGAACTACATTGTCAATATTTAAGCCCTAAGTTAAAAGCTAACACTTCCAAGATAACTCTCTGAGTATATCAAAAGCAAAGTTATCTGCAGATGACTTAAAACTCTTTCACTTGCAATCTTCAGTCACTGAATTTGCAAAGGAATTCACTCCAGGAAATCGAAACTTTTAAGTGTGTTAACTGCGGATATATGAATCTAATCATCATCTAAAAGCTACAACTCCCATCTTCAAAAAAAAAGTGTGGAAAGATTAGAACATGACACAAGTGAGATACTCTTCATCCCACAGCTCAGCCAGTGAAATCTCATTAAAAGAGCAAGATGGAGCAGATGTTAAGAGCAAGGCAACAAGGAAACCACCACACAAGATAGCAGCAACATTTCACGTTTCTACAATAAGATTGTGTTCAAAAGCTACCCTTGAGAACACTGTGAATCATCATTAAGGGAGCTGAATGATCTTCACAATGATATCAAGGGAATACATAAATATTGCTTTTAAAAGACGCTATCTAAGGTTTATTAAGTCACCAAGGCAAATTACTAGCAGTAGTTAACCTACTTTAAACGTTTCTAAAAATATTAGCTTAATTTATCTTCAGATAGCTTCTGAATCTGGAAAATTGCTTCACATTAACCTTCACCAGCAAGCTTTCTTAGGCTACCTCTGACACAATAAAATATACACTACTGTTTTGACAACATAATATCAAGTAATCTAACTCTGCAGAATAAGATATTACACTTGTTTAAAACTCAAATGTTCAGATATACTTTAGTTGTAATTCCCACTGCACACAACTAGTGTTCCTTGCTTCTGCATAGACTGTGATCTGCTAAGAATGCTATGACAATATACTGATCTCTCTTTTTTTTTCTTTTTAAATCAAAGTTAATCTTTTCTAGCAATTTTGAAAAAAAGATTATTTGGCATTCCAGGATTTGGAAGGTACAGCTTTTCTATTATATCTGAGACTATACTTGTTTGCTAGAAAAGGGGGAAAAAAATGTGAAAATCCATGATTCCAGATCTACCTTTGACAGTTTGCTCAGATCTAATTTTTCAAGAGCTTCAGCTGGTCTTTGTTTCCTAACAAGACAGTTGGAAAGTCTAATGCTAATTTCAGTTCAGCAATAGCTCATTAAGCTTACCTCATTTCTAAGCGCTATGTCAATGTGTTTATGATAGGCATCAAGAAGCTCTTCAACAGAAGACCTGCAACAAGCAATAATATTAAACAAAAGTGCAAGAGTATAACATTGTCATACTCAGAAGTTCAATAGTGAGCTTGATCATAAAAATAACCTCACAACATTACCTTATAACAACATCTCTGAAAGGCTTTTCAATTTTGTAGAGGTGTTTTGTTAGATGCACGGGTGTTCTATCATCTTCTTCCTATAATAAAGCAGAAGATTTGGGTCTCATTCTATAATTTCAAATATTGTTTAAGAATTTTCATCACCTTTCCTCTCTTCAAAAGGTGGGGTGAGGGGAGAAGAAACAGGTAGCTAACAGCCTATGAAACAGGTGCATGTTGGGGCAGGGAAAGAACAGAAGTGCAAGGATTGGGCACCTAATTCCACAGGCAACAAATACTCCCACTCTTGACAGTATCATGTATCTAAACTTCAAAACTGTTTTCAGATTGCTTTTAACTCTGAAATTTGCTTTTTCTTTTTCAGGCCTAAAGATATGAGCAAAAGCTTGCATACTGTTTTCCAGCTGTAGTAATTCACAACAAATAAGCAGATTTGTTAACCATACAATATTACAACTCTGACCATCAAATTTTCCCAAATTCTTGAAGCTGGTCAAAGAAAACAGATCTCCTTAAATATTGTCCCAAAGCCAAGAAATCAGATGTTGACAAAAGTCCATATATTTTCCTGCAGGAATTATTTCCTAATTCTATAATCTATATATCTATACCACTTTAACTAAAGCACCTAACTTTATGAATTAGTTTCAGAATAACAAAATCAGATTTACTGAAGTTCAGGAAGTACTTACTGTTCGTGCCAAATCTCTGCACACTGCACTGTGGGTCAAGAGCTGCAGTTTAATTTCTGTATCCCATTTTCGGCAGTTCTGGATATATTCATGGCTTCCTACACAGTGCTTACTGTTGAATGAAAGTGAAACAAAAACTATCAGTATTTGCATTAAAAAAGCAGTGATTTAGCATTTCAAAACAAAAGCATCCCCCCAAACAGAAGATAATTTAAAGCAGCTTGTTAGGCTCCAAATAAGGAGGAGTTAAAAAAAAAAATCCACAAGATATTTCTTGATCTGTTCTTGACTTCTGCAGAACTCCCAATATACTACTGCAGATATATATGACTTTACTGAAGTTCGTAACTATTATAGCTACTATGGAAACCAAGTATTTTACCCTAAAAAATACTCTGTTATAGTTTTGAAAAAAATAGGCTATTTCTAATGATTACAAACTGCATCAGTAGATTTATCTAGTTGCTGGTATTTGAAGAGCAGCCGTAAACTATACCATCCTCTCCATCTAAAGAAACACTATAAAGAAATCTATCTTTTGGAATACTATTTGTGCTCACCATACAAACAAGTGTAGGCTAGAAGAAAATTCTAGGAAACTGTTGAGGACCAACTTTGCCATATCCCAGAGCAACTTTAAAGAGATCTAATTTTTATGCAATGCCTCTTCTACATTTTACAAAGACACTTCTGCTTTCACACATTTAATCATTAGAGATATACTTTCCAGTAACCGTGCCATGAAAAAGCAGTAAGTTAAACATTAATGAAAAAGAATTTGCTTACTTCTGTAAAACTTCTTCTTGGCCACAGACTTTCAGGATATAGCTGCCAATGTCCACTTCATTCAAGTCATCATGCACCCAGCAAAGTGCCTGCATTATTATAAGCTCCACAGGGGAACTCACTGTTTAAAGAAATTACATCTAGTAGTTATATGTATGTGTACAGCAAACAAGATTAACTGTTTTTCACTCAAGTTCTAAGTGCTCTTTATTGAGATTTATTAGCGAAGACTCTTATGCTTCTATAATTTCATAGGTTTCATCATCTGAGAACTTCATTTTTTACAGCAAAGAAAGGTATCTTACAAATCTGTCTGTAGTTTCAGAATCACTAAATCCTTTTTAAAATAGGATGTGTTATAGCCACTTAACCAAAAGTTTGAAAAAAATGTTAATTTGCAATTTGTTTGAACTCTTTTTTTATACTAGAATAGAATCTTTATTTTTTATAGCATTAAGTCATATTCAGTAAGCACTTCAAACAAGGGAGTCCAGAGCTGTCTTTAGTTGAAAAACTCTATGTGAAACTTTGCTACTTGTTCGGGTTTCTGAATTCTGGTTGGTGAAGGTCAACTGTAGCAAAGGCAAATCCTACTGTAAGAGTCCCCTCAATTATGTTCTACATTGTGCTGCTTAGATTTTAGCAAGCATCAACACACGCTTTCAACAGGCAGCTCATAACTACCAATGCTTTCCTATCAGGTTCCCAACGCTTTTTTGAAAGTCTTCTTCCCCTTCAATCCAGCAACCACAAAGTAAAAGAAATAATTCCAGTCAAGCAAAAGACTCCATTCTCCCATGGCACCAGCTGACACTGAGGAAGAATGCGTAGATATGCTTTTATGCATGCACAAAAGTATTAAGAACACAATACTCCACTCCTTCCGCTACACCTCCTTACCTAGTTCTTACTCTTCTGCCTTAAAACAATATTCTGGCAATGTCACTACAAGCCTAATAATTCCATAAGAACATTACATGGAAGAAGTGTATTTTTTCAGCAGTTCCCTCTAACATTTTTATTTCCCCTCATTGACCTTCCTAATTTTCATGAAGCTCTTTTCTGTCTTAAAAAAAAAAAAAAGTTGCTACTACAGTGGATACACAGAGAAAACACAACTACACTTTCAACAGGACAACGCAAATGCTTCATCTCTAATGCACAACTAATTATTACAAGCAGGGAAGCATTTGGTAGCACATGCAAATCAAGCGTGAAGGAATTCAAGAACAAGGAGAGACAAGAAACACGAATCCAGGATTGTTTTATATACATTAAGCTGAATGAAAAGCAGTTTTCTGAAAATAAGCCAAGCAGAATTCTGAAAAAAATACTCAGCAGCAAAACTCACCTCTGTAACCCTACATTGCTAGGGATTAAAAAAAAAAAAAAAGCTGTAGCCTGATTTACATGCCTAAAATAATGATTTCAGCTGTATGCAGAAAAAATACAACTGAAACTAACAAAACTACAAAAGTTTAGAGCTCTCTACTCACTAGTGCGAGCAGAATAGAAACATTTAAAAAACACTAAATTGGGATTTTTCAACTGAGATTCTGCTTTCAATGTAGAATATGTTGGTCACTAGTGGAAAAAAAAAGATGCAGTAACAGTTTGTATGCAGGACGGGCTAAGGCCTGCCTGTCCTGCAACAGCTGGTGGGGTAATACAAAGATGAAGTTATAATTCTTTTTCTCCCCTCATTAACAGTCATTAATTTCTTGCCGACACATGAGAATGGCACGAATAGTTTTGTACTTCCATGTAAAATCTCATAAAAACCAGTAGGTATTAATCAAATAAGCTCTGAAGCTACTCTGTTTCCCTCTTGGGTCACAGACAGTTACTGTGAATCCACCTAGTTAGCACGAGCTAAAGATATCCGTCTTACACTAGCTACTGAAGTATTTTAATTGTAATTAATTTCCACATCAGGAAAGGAAGCAAGTAGAAGGCACAGAGAATAAGACTTCTGGAGCTAGAATGCGCAACACATTCCAAAGCTACTTGGAATTCATAGAACTTCTAAAAATAGAGCGTTGAAGCTATAAAATTTCAGTTCACACTATTAAAACCTTTTGCAGGGAAGGATAAAGTCTGTAATTTTAGGAAAAGTCTAATCTTAGGGATAATCACCAGAAAAACTCCTTAGCCTACAATAAAGAACCTTCTCATTTCTTAAAGAGTATTAGTCACAACAGAATAACTATAAGGACTGGCAAGCTACAGAATGAATGTTTCTGTTCATTGAGAACTTATTTTCTGTCACAGCAGCTACCTTAAGCCAACAAAAAAACAACTTGACATATTTGGAGTACATTCAGTCCTAAAAAAAGAAATTTTGCTGTGGCAAAGATGCACAACTAGGTGGTATGGTCTGGAAAAGAGAACTCCCTCCAAAACATAGGTTCTAGTATAGGTTCTAGCAGGGTAAAGGTAAAAGCGTTTAGAAGTACTTTGCTGTGCAATCTTGACTGCTGCGAAAATACAAATTTGTGCACAAGAACACTGCAAATTGATACTCATGCTCACTTATAAACCAGGTCACTTTTTTGCAGCATAGTGAGCTGCAAATATTTTAAGTGCTCACAAGCACATGTTCAAGTCATGCTATAGCTAAAATAGCCTCAATTTTTACTGTCATTCCTGACAGCTATTTGTCTGAATTCTCAGACAGCCTGAAACAGCTTTATTTCAACACTCAAGACAGGTCCTTGATAAATAAATAAATAAATGATATGAAATAACAAAGAGTCCTAGAAGAGAAAAATTACCCTTAATCAGGTCTAACTCTCAGAAGGTCTTTTTTTACTTTCCTTTAAACTGATTTACAACCTCTAAACATTCCTGATGGAGGCACTGAAGCAAAATATGTTCTTCAGTTACACTTTTCAGATTCCTTGCCAGTTGCCCACACACCCACAATGCAGGGGTTGCAAAACCTGAATGCCATTGGTCTAAGATGAATATACAGTCTCAGCCCACAGCTTGTTAAACGCTTAAAGAAAGCTGCAATTTAAAAAGCAGAAACATACCATCACATGTAAAAGTTACTGGCTGCTGGAATCCTTTGATTTCTATAGAAACCTTGATACTGGCACTCTCTCCACTTATATTTCTTTGCAGCATGATTGGACTCAGCACAAAACCTGGATTTGTTTGTAGATTCTCATAAGGAAACTTGGTCCTCAATCTGTAAGTAGAAAATGTTTATGAAACACTGCAATAGATAAATGTATGAATAAAGGTAAGTCAGAGAACAGTAAAGAATGCCTTTTGCTCTTTACCTAGACTGGAGTTACAACACCACTTGATTTTCTACTAACAGACCATTGTCTGCAATAACTACATGAACATCTGTTACAGCAGAAAAAAAAGTAATCTTACAATTAAAGAGAAAACCATAGGATTTGCATATAGCTTAAATATTCAGCAGGTCAAAGCTCAGCTTCTGCAGAAGCTAAGCTCTAAAGCAGTTTCCAAAAAAAAAAAAAAAAAAAAAAAAAGGGACAAAGCGCTGCTCCATAACATCTGTTTAAAACATATGCATGATTTATTTAAAAGACCATATAACTCTTTATATGCTTGAATTTTTGGAAGTCTGATATAAACCTGAAGTAACTATCTTTTGAATAGTATCATAAGTTGTCAAAATTAAGAAGGGTAAGTTAAGAGGAAGGATTTTCTTCAGGACACAAGCAATAAAGCACATTCACCTGCTAATCAACAGACAGTATTGACAGCTGTACTGGTATTTAACACAGATAAAATAACCCTACATTCCTGTCAACATCAGAGCAATATTATAGGAGATTAAGAAGAAAACTCATCTACAATGATCAATCATTTATCTGCAGTATTTTGGTTATGGACTATAGCAGGAATAAAAAAAAAAAAATTCTCTAGCCAGGTTTGTGCAATCACAGCAGCCCAGCTGACCAGGATAGAGTCTTGAAATAACAATTTGATTTCACCAGAAACAGTTACAAAAAGCCTTTGAGAGCTTGGTCTCAATGTTGTTCAACACTAAGGTCTATGGGTTTATATTCTGTCTACTCTACTCACTTTCACTTCAGAAACATTCCTGCTTTTTGAATTTGGCTATTATTAACTTACTTTTAAAATATCTTTATTTCCTCAACTACTTATTGGACCTTTACCTCCCATTCTATTTATAAAATGGCTTATCCCATTGTCTTCATCATAGAGATCCACATTTAAATTACAGTAGCACCTGATAATATGAATCGATGGGTGTCAGATGAGGTAAGAAAGAGTACAACATTGATCCTAAGCTGGGAGGGTGATCGTTATGTTACTAGTTTGTCTGCTCCCTGAAGGAGGCACCAAAAGAATTGCTGAAATTGTAATTGAAATCTTAACAGCTTAACAATTTTGTTGTACCTTTGGAAAAGAAGAAAAGACCAGGGAAAACTAGGAAATGCTGTGACAAACGGAAAAGGTATACCTGCCCAAACTTGCCCATTCGGGAAAAGTAAGCTTAAAATAGGACCTGCTGCCTTACTGAAAATTTTTGATTCCAATTTTACCTTCCCAACACAGAAACAAAGGCTCATTGAGCCATTCCATTCCCTCTGAAAGCTATTTTGCATTCAGTAATATCTTACTTTGTAACTGCTTGCAAAAAAGCTGACAGCTCTTGGTTCTGCCCTTCAATTTCTTGGCGAAGCGCGTGGTCTGTCAGCGTGCCAGTGGTCCCATTGTCTTTCTGCAGCTAATAGATTTAAAAAAAAAAGTATTTGAATAGTTACAAACACACTCCTAGAGCCTGTAAAGCCACAAGTAGTAGAGAGACTTTCAGAAGCCTGATGTTTATCATTAGTTTTATGTACATTCTATAAGCCATGTATGCATCACTGCCACCTTGAAAAGCAAAGACCCACTGAACTGAAGACTGCTTTCTAGAAGGTGATTAAGTTGCAAGCACAACATTCATTGAATTCTACTGAACCAGAAGACAACAGCTGACAAATGATTTTTTCCTCAGCTTCTGCCAAAACTTCACTATGGAGTCACAGACAGAGCTACACACCAGCTCTGTGGATGTGCCTCGGGCTTTTGTTGTAAAGCAGAGGAGGAAAAAAAATGTACAATGGAAGGAAGTAGCATTTAGAACATGAAATTTAGAATTAGACCTGTAGAATTAATTTAGAATTAGCTGAGGAAAACCGACCACAAACTGAGCATTAGCTATGTAGCAAGAAGCAATGAGTGCAAGAAGTTGCAAAGCCAAAAAAAGCCTGGAGGGAGATTCAGGAGTAGGTCTGATACCCTAAGTTTAAAGGTTTCCTCCCATTCTGGTGTGTTGTTTTACATAAAAATATTTCTGGCTCAGTGAGAGACCAGCTGACATGCCTGTGTTGTGCACCTGTGTACAGGCCATGCATGCCCTAAAAGCAATCACATAAAACAGAGAAATCGCACAGTGTTGTGCTACTGTGTATAGGCCATGCATGCCCTAAAAGCAAGCACATAAAACAGAGAAATCGCACACAGGGAAACAGGAAGCGTACTTAGCAAGTGAAAGGAAAACGCCCTCGATAAAGGCTCAGCTGAGAGCATGACAAAAAGGAAAAAAAAAAAAAAAAAACCTAATTGTAAATCAAGAAGCTACAGAAGTGTTAGATTTTCCCTGTTAGGAGTAAACGCTGTTCTGTGAGAAGCTAGGCAATAGCACAAAAAACTATCAAAGCACTTGACAACTCTCACCAGAGTAAGAAAGCTCCACAATGGGATTGTTCAGAGCAAAGTCACACTAATGACACCAGGCAGACACTACTATGCCACAGCAGGATGTCATCCAGTTATTTAGGACAAAAGCTACACGTTGGCCTGCTGGCACTTCAGAGATTTGTAAGGAAATAAAAGGCAGTTGTCCACAGGCAAATTTAGCCAGAACTAAGGAGAGAAATAAATGCTATTACAGATACGGATCTCTAGAAATTAAGTGCTAATGTGAAATTAAGAATATCTCATACCTACTTGCTTATCTAGTTAAATTTGAACACTCTTGGGAAGTGTCAAATTTGATCTCTTTTTGGAAGATAATTTCAGGAATGCAAGTTTTGGTAAACTAAGAAAACTAAGGTCACTGGACTAGGATGGTCCTGAGCAACAAGTTGCATTTGAATTTCTTCAGCTGCAGATCAGCAAATCGCGGCACAAAAGCCATCAGGCACGCAGGAAGTAACTTGTAAGGCAAGACTTGAACTTCAGGCCAAACTAGATAAAGAATTGTCTGAGAAAAGGGCCTTTTATCAGTAGATGCTGCAAAAATAGAAGCGATCTGCAAATACAATTAACGTTACCAAACAGGAAAAGGTCAGTGAATTACTAGAAGTCCAGTTAAATCAGATCCCACAAATATATAAAGCCAAATGACTCCTCAGCTCTTTGGAGAGAAAACAGAGAGAAGACTGCTTCTAAAATAGGGCAAAAATGGTCATTTTGCCTCCGATTTCTCGAAGGAATAAACACAAAAGCATTTTAAAGGGAATAATGAATACGTACATCTTTCATCAAATATGAAACAAAACTCATAGCCGTCTGTTGACTCAAGGAATTAAATATCATATGACAGAATCAAAATACATGTCTGGAAATTTGTAAGTGTAATTCTCTGTTTATAAAAAGGCAGGCAGATAATGAGGTGACTCAGGAAAAAGCAATCCAGGCTAGTTAGGACAGACTACAGAGTACATTCTGTGGGACATACTTACCTGCAGCTACCTGGGGTAAAACACAAAAGACTTGCCAAAGGTAGAGAGAAAGTAAAACCGTCATATACAATGGAAAACAACGCAGCAACACAGGATGACAATAAATAAAGCAAAAAGAGCAGGTTATCTTAAAATACTGGTCTCATCTTTAGAACCCTCACACTGGGCTCATTTTTGGATCAATTCAGGGTTTCTTTCTATGACTGAGCATAAGAAAGAGAAACAGCTTGAAGATATTTTTATGTTATCACTATCTAACTTATTACTTCAGTTTAGGATGTAGAATTAAGCAAGAGCTAGTTTGCTACACACTAGAAAAATGCAGGTGGAAAGAAAATCTAGGACATGCAATCAAGGACTCATTGAAAGAATCTGTTATAAGCAAAGAGCTCATTTGAAACAGATGGTGGCTGAAAAAAGATCCAGTTATACCAACTGACTCCAGGATGAGTACATGCTAAGGTGACGCCAACATGAATAAAACAAAAATGTGTCAAGCAGAATATTGCTACCACATGAGGGTTTATTTCACTAAGGCACATGGTACATACATATGCTCTCTACAGAGATGCAAAATTCTCCTATGGCACCTTCAAAAACAGTCCTACGTGCAGGTAGCATCTACGGAGATGACAGGAAAGAGCTCTCATAGGGGAGACGAGTCTGCAGGAAGGCTGATAAAGTCAGCATCTCTCCAGTGTGCGCAGCACAATGGAGCAGCAGGTATTTAAGATAAAGCACCGTTCTGTCGAGATGAACTTTTTCTTAGAACTGGTTATGAATATATTGCTGCTGAAAAGCAGATGACTAATTCTGAAGACGGCCAAGAGCCTGAGTCTGGAAGAGAAAGTCAGGTTCTCTGGAACAGGAGAAAAAAACCTGCTAAGGCAGAGTTTCAGTCACTGGAAAAAGTGTGACCTACAAAGAGCACTGGACCTAATGCATAGGAAGGACCCTTTCAAATGCTGCACTCCTGAAAGACTCCTGGATTTTTTTAAGCAAACATTTCACTCAGTGACTATTAGACAAATACTAGTTTCTTTGGTCAACCTCTCAGAAGCATAATGCAGCTATTCCAGCTGATGGTTACATTACAATAAACAACGCAGTAAAACCAACATGATCATCACTAGATAAAAGACACGAAGTGAAGAAGAAAACTGCCGAAGACCCCAAGTTTACCCACACCTGTAATGATAACAAGATAGCTGTGCTTACATATCTAAGGTTACCTGAAGGGGGGACACCTTGAAGCTATGAAGCTGTACACAAAACCTTCATCATATCATTTATAAATCAGATCCCTTAAAAATAGAGGTGAAGGCATTTAGAGCTTAAGGTGTTTTTCTTTTTTTTTTTTTTTGCCCTTCACTCCACTAGCTATCTACCACACTTTTGCCAGAATACTGACAAACAGGCCAGAACAACAGGAAATACTCCAAACGAACAGTCAGAAATTTCACTTCAGTGGAAATTTAAAGAGCCTGTTAAAATAAAGCCTGGTAAATCTTTAAAAAAAAAAAAAAAAATCTGGCACCAGGTGGGGCAAAGGATTAAGGAAGGATTTTAAAAACATCTTTGATGATAATAGTTGGCTTTATAGCTTGTACCTAACCTGCTAAAAACACTTAGCAAAACAATACGCAGAACATTCAAAACTGCTTCAATCCCAGATCTCTAAAGCAAACAAATCTTTCATTCTTCCCCCACCAAGGTCACAGTTTCTGCAGAAGTGAATTTTCCTGCTATGACTTCTCCTTCAGTCTGTTTAGTCTGTCTACATAAAACACACACAAAAAAAACAACCACACAATACAATCCACAAGAATTCATTCACTTTCTAGAGAAGTGGCAAATTCAACTTCTACAAAGTTATTTCTTGTTTTATCAGAAGATGGCTTTTTAGTAAAGATAGGAAAAAAAAAGAATTTACAGTCATTTACTGAACTCTTAACTGGAAAAGTATGTCATAACTAAAAGGTTTTTTTTGCAATTTTGTATTGAAATTTTCATGAAAGTGATCCTGATCTCAGAGCACAGACAGCCCTTTTGCTCTTCCCTGTGCCTGAGGCAGGTTAACTCCCCACCAAGAAGATGTCTTCCCTCTTCCACGACAGAAGCACAGCATTTCTGATCAGCAGCATCCCTCAATACTACCGTCTAGGATGTATATTCCAAAGTTATGCAGCTACAACCTCTCCAGCATTTGCACAGAAGGAAAGGTTTATGCCTACAGGAAAAATACAGTGGGTCCTGTGAAAAACTGCAAGTGAAAGCAGGAAAGATAACAGTCTTGTCTACAGTGTTCTGGGTTTTTTTTTTTTAATTCCAAAAAAAAAAAAAAAAGAGAGAGAGAGAAAGAGAAAGACAGAAAGTTCAAAAGTTCTGTGAAAAACCTCACTTTCCAAATCTGCAATAAAGGCTGCTTCAAATGCAACTCTTCTTTGATGTCTACTTCATCATCTTTTGTATTTTTTGGTAGCATCTTAAATATTTATCTATGTGAGTTAAACACTTCCTCAGCCTAGATATTCCATCCTCCTCTATTTTTGTAGGGTTTTGGATAATGACAATTTTCTCTAAATATTTAGGAAGAGTAGGTGTGCATATCGTGTACTTTGGTATTTACTTCAGTAGTAGTGCTCAGTTTTCTGAATATCATTAAAATACACACATACAAGTAACAGCCACACCATTTGGATATTACCCAAGTAATACTCATAAAAAAAAAATAGATCATAAAGGATCTTTAAATACTGCTACATCGTTATTTAGAAAACTGATTTACACACCTCGGTTGCTTGGCCCTGGAACTTCGCGAGTTGAGTTGTTCGAATGTTCAAGGACTGGCTTCTTGTAACTGTTGCTCCAGAAGATTTCCCATTAACCTTTCTTTCCGTATGACAAGGTACTAACAATTTTTCTTCTAGCAGCACAGCATCCCATGGGTCCTCTGCAGTCATGCTAGAAGTCACCTCACCATCATCATCTGCCTTGTACAAAGTCTCCACACTATCCATTTTTGGTTTACTTAGAGGATCTAAATCCAGCCAGTCAAATTTACTAATGTCTCTGCAGCTTTCTGAGGCTGGTAGATTAGAAACTGCAGACTTAAGAGCTGTCATCTCTAAGTCAGTGCTTGACTTCCCATTCTTCAGAAACTGTGAGGTGCTTGCAATTTTGTCAAATACTTTTGCCATTTCTGGCGTAATTACTGGACGATATATGGGAACGTTTCCTTGGGGATGGAAAGGTGTAGTAGCTGCCAATGGATACGAAATGTATTGCGACTGTCTTGGAAGACCAAAATAAATAGGTTCTGCAGAGCGATAAGAGGACACACTTGGATGGAATCCATTCTGAAATACACCAGTCTGTTTTGTAAAAGAAACTGGGGGATAAATAGGAGGTAAAGTGCAACTCGCAGGTGCTGGTATCCCAGGTGCCCACTGCCCTCTCTGACCAGCAGGCCCAAGATAAAACTGTGAAGAAACAGGTGGGTTCAAAATGGGAGTTACTGGTAATGTAGGTCCTTTATTAGATTCAAAACTATCATCCAGCAGCAGTTTCTCTAGTTCAGCATGAGTAAGTTTCTCTATGTCAATAGTATTTAGTTTATCTTCCATTCTCTTGGCATCAGATTCTGGAAACACCATAAGATCGTGGTCCTGTTTGTTATGAGTCTGCACCTTTTGTCTGATGCTACTTGAAGAATGAAGAGTTTGCTTATTTACAGCTGCACCTCTTTCTTTCTGCATTTTAGCTAACGCTTCAGCTTCCATCTGCAACGCCTCCTCTTTATCCACATCTTTGGACCTCGCAGCTGCCAAAGAAGGGGACGAACACTGTTTAAACCCATTGCTGCTGGATATCTGGGCCATACCGCAAGAGCAGGTGTCCATTTAAAGAAGCAACACTTCTGTCCTACTGGTTGTCCACTGTTGCCTTTGTAATAGATTCAGCAGCTCTGAAAAGGAAACAAAGCGTTAGAAACTTACAATAAGACAAATCGTATGAAGTGAACTACTGAGCCACGCACCAATAAGTGACAGGGTTACACATATGTCCTTCAGACATATGCTTGTAACTTAAAACTTTGTCCTGGGGTACAAAGTTTTAAAAAGAGTGAATGTTTGACCAAACTTAAGAGAAGCCTCACAACTAAATTAAGCAGAATCTTTACATTGTACATGCAAAATACATAAATAATCTAAGCAGAACTGCTGATTAAGTAATTTATTTAAAAGGCTCTTAAAGGAAGCATCATTCACTATCATGCAAGCCAAAGTCACTTTTGGTTAAGGTCATCACCATTGAAGTGACAGCTTACACTGATCCAATTCCAACCTGATGCTTAGCATTACTAGTCGACATCTATGTCTCTTTACTAATACAGTCTTACAATGGATTACCAAAAGAACTGCTGGGCTGTATGTTACTTTTCAACACTCTTTCTACTTCATTCTACAGCTGTTATACAGACAGGTTAGAGCTCATTCTAGGAGATAAAGAGTTTTCCAGCAAAAGCTAGTAAGCAGATCAAACAGCAAGATAAAATTCACAAATAATGAGTTTCTGCTAAGAGAGTTAAATAAACAACAATCCTCACTAAAGCAAAGTTTCACTGAACAGGACTTGATCTTAGAGATAAATCATGGGGGGTTTTGATGGTTATTAGAATTTAACCATCCCAGCAGATAATGATTTTCAAAACAGATGAAGTCTATGGAAAAAAAGTAGGCCCTGCATCTATTTCCTTGCACTGTATTAAGCTGCAGAGTTGGGCAGTCATTAAAGCTACTGTCCTGACCTTTCTGCTACAAAGAAGTCCTGACCTATCCACTGCCCGTTTACACAAGCAGAGTGTTGAAACAGCTCAGGGAACTGATCCCTAAGACTTTCTTGGTGGGTTACTTTCTAAGACAGGCCCGTTCCCTTATCCGATTTGCTACAGAGCTGCACGGGCACCACAGCCAGCACAAGAGGCCTGCCAGGCTGGTGTGAAGTGACAGCATGGGCACTGGTGTTGACAGCACCACAGCCTTCATCAGCATCCTGCACAGTGAGCACAGAGTCTGGTCTGTAAGAGGAGCGATACGTACGGAACAGAGATGCGTGTGTCTCATAGCCTCTCACAACTGCTGTTTTCTGGGGGTATCTTGGGTTCACGTCCTGACCACCACACTGAACATTACTGTTAGATTTCAGGTATTAAACCCAATGCAAATAATATTCCCCATATGCTTCTTTAGTTTTAAATTAAGAAACATTTTGAAGTAGCATTTTGGGACAACTCATTTTAACACAATAGGCATGTAAAACTATCTTCAGCATTTTTAAGCTTACTTTCCCATTTATAATTGTTTCACTAAGCTTGGCTTCCAGACCTTCTCATTTTTGTAGGGACAAAACTCAGAGCAGGCTCTTTTTCTTTTCTCTTCTCTTCTTTTTAACTGAAGTTTCTAAGTTTGCAAACAATTTTCTAAGTCCCCAGCCTGTTTTCTCGCTTTTGGCAATTTCCATCTAAGAGGACATTTAGGCCTAGCCCTCCTAGTACTGAAGTCAGAAGTGTTGGGCAGAGCACTGCAGATAAGTTTATTTCATAACTTGTCTCCATAAGCACATACATGTTATTTTATTTAGGTTTGTATCAGACAAGGTTGCCTTTTTACTTTTTTTTTTCCTTTTTAAGGAGATTAGTTTCTGGGGGTTTTGTGCCCTCCCCACCCAATCTCACAGAACTTTAATAAGAGGCAACTGCAACATTCAGACAGGGACTTGGTGAAATCAGTACAAGCTAATGTAGAGGGGGCTGTTATTGAGGCAGGCGGAAAAGCATATGCTAGCTTACAGGTTCTAATATTCCCTGCTTTATTTTAAAAGACCAAAATAAAATAGTATCTTTAACCTATATATTTCTTCTGTCATAGATGAGATTTACTTTGAAGTGAATCTTCACTGCAGAACACATACACTCTTATAGTTTGCAGGAGCCAAAGGCAGCGTTCAGCAGGGCGTCAATGACCCCCAGGGAGGCACAAAACAAGTGACAGACTATTCACCTGTTAACAGAACAGTCATCCACATCTTCTCCTAAAGGGCTACTCGTAGAGTCTAAGCCTACCAGCAACAGACGAGGTCCTAATACGAAGCCTGATGTACTTTACACCAACTGCTCAGACAGCTCAGATAAAGGTAGTCTTTAATCTCATTAACTGATAGCTGCTTAAAATTATGTCAAATTTTTAGATGCAAAAAACCCTATACTTTTTGAAAAAAAATAATTTTGAAGTCCTCTAATTTAGATTTGTCAATCTAAATCACAGTAGCAGCAGTAGCATGAAATAAGGTGATTTTCACTGTTTTGCTGATGCCTAAAGATTCTGAAGAATAGTATATTTTTTTCAGATTTTTATTCTGAAAACCTAAAGTATAATTATACTTGCTGAGTCTATTCTGAACTAACTGGACAACAGCTTTGAAGCAGTGTATTAAGTGCATTCCAGTGCAGCTTGATAATTACAGCAGCCAGAGGAAGGATTTTGGGGGGCAGGAGGGAAAACCCAAGTTACATGTCCTTCAAAGGAACTATAACAGGAACCAAACTATAGCAAATTCAGTGACAGAAAAAGTAGGAAAGCTTATTTTTCTGCCAAAAACTGACAGCTTTCATTTTCATGTTCGC
Organism: Crypturellus tataupa; assembly: GCA_034781795.1. Classification (NCBI taxonomy): domain Eukaryota; kingdom Metazoa; phylum Chordata; class Aves; order Tinamiformes; family Tinamidae; genus Crypturellus; species Crypturellus tataupa. The sequence goes on along the minus strand of JAWLRI010000355.1, from coordinate 2,639,331 downwards.
CAAGCGATTTCCTACTCACAGCAAGCTACTGTTTCACCACTTCAAGACTTGAGATATACTTTTTTTTTAAGCTTTCAGAAGCCTGGTGCACAGCAAGACACCTGCTGCAGCATATTCACTTGTAATGTCTAGAATATCTCAGTCTCTCAACAACTGTTTATCTATTTCTTTTAGTTTTGCCACGACAGTGCTGCAAACTGCAAGTTCGAACTGCTATAAATGCAGCAACTTCTAATAACCAAAGTAGAAAAATATTATTATTAGTGATTATCTGAAAAGCGGAATTTGATTTTTATTTTTGCAAGGCAGGCACCCCATCATCAAAAACATACTCAGTAAGACTGCTGTACATAAGCTGCTTTTTCAGAGAGGACAAAGTCAAACCAACACATACATTTCTGTCAAATTCTATAACTAGACTGCAGATTTCGAACAGCACCTGATAAAATTCCAAGTTTTGGCCAGACTTTACCCCATATGCCAGGTTTTAAACTGTGAATTCATACAATATTTTCTGTATATATTCCATCAGATGTAATAAGGCACAAACCTGCACACCTCTTTGGCTAACTCCAATCAAGCAGAATTTTCCTGGTCACGTCTTCAGTAAAAAATTTTGAGCGTACATATGTATAGCAACTAAAAATAATTTGCTTAGCTGAGTATTGATCATTATTCCTTTTTTTAAAGAAGAAAAAAAGAAAACAGGTTTTGCCTGCCCTTTTTTCTTTTTTAAACTTTTAACAGGAGCAAAACTTAATTATTATTCAGATCCAAGAATTAGCAAGATGCTTGGAAACCTTTTTCAGATCAAAACCACTAAATGGGAATGGAAATTTATTCCAAAATAAAAGTTTGGGTTACGGAGGTGTATATGAAAGCAGAAAGTACTTACACAAGTATTCCTCTAGCAAACAGAAAAAATATAGCCATGAAAAAAATTTTAATCAAAAAGGAATTTAGCGTTTTTTTTTAAGGAAACTAGGAAACATCAGGAAAATCAATACAGAGCATTACACGTCTACTAGTACACAGAATTCCAATTAGCAATAAATCCTGCTACCTCAAACAGAATTAATCTCACCATCTGCTCACATACATGTTAACACACTTTTCTACTTGAGCAGAGCTGCAGAACAATCTTCTTAAAAAAAAAAAAAAGAAAAAAGAAAAGCTTTTACTTGAAAATTCTCTTTATAATCCGTTCCAGAGTTAAATAAGCATAGAGTTCCATGGAGTTCACTTCATTTTCAAGAAATTCTGTATAGCTATCATAAATCAGTGCGTATCAACAGCTCACAGCCAGAACTCCAGTAAAAAACAACTGTAACACGTCAGACCATTTCCTGCATTCCTCCCAAAGTAACGCCTTGACACACAGTAGCTAGAATTTCCTCAAAACAAATGTAATTTTTCAAAATAACTCCCTCTCGTTATTTTACCTTTAATTAAAAACAGATTCAAAGCATTTGCCTAACACTGAAGGATACCTAAGGAACTAACAAATCTTGTCCACATACCAGAGGCAGCAGTAGTTTTATGGGATGACAGGGAAAAATTTAGCAAAATAAGAAAGCAGTAGCATACTATGGAAAGTATAATCATCATCTAAAAAGGAATTCCTGGTAAGATATTTGCCACACAAAGAAAATTCTTTAGAAAGAAAGAAAGAAAAAGAATACTTTTGATAGGCAAAGGCTTTCTCTCACAGATGCTTCCACAGATTGCTACAAATTGAGAAACACCTGAACAGATACTTCAACAAGTCAAGTCATGATTAAGTCAGATAAGAGTCACTTCTAGCCAAATGTAGACTTATCTTGTGGGGTGGGGAAGAAAAAAGAAAGAAGACAGCAGAGAAGCAAGTATGACAACATATTAACCACTGACAACAAATTTCGCAGTTATAATCTGGACAGGGTGAAAACTGAAGAGAAAGGGAAAAAAAAAAAAAGTCAGAGGAAATCATTCCAGTAATGCTCTGAAACAAAGGGCTTTTCTAATTCCCTGACACACACTCACCAACCAACATATGAAGTATTTTTTCTTGTAAAAGCGCCAAGTCAATTTACAAAAGTTTACTCTTCCTATACAACTATTAAAATAGTTATTTCCTGGTATCTTAAAAAAACATTAGGAATAAAAACAGATTCTTCAGTTGTGTAACAGCTTGTACACTAATGACTGGTATTATATGGTTTACTGCTTTTCCCAGCAGCTTGATTTTTTTAATCTCCACACAGAATACAAACTGTTTATTTCTGAGAGATGCTTTCAAAAACAGATAAACCATCTGAACAATAAGCATATATTCAGACTGATCTTTTTAAAAAAGGATTACAGATGTTAATAGCAATTTACTTTTAAGCTGAAAGTATTTGTTTAAAAAATTGTTGGGATTAAATTGAAAGCTTTTCAATAGTATGTACATACATTAGTCCTGAAAGTCAGAATAGAACTATAGCTAAAACACTAATATCTTCCCACTAGAATAAGACTACTTCTTTAATGCAGACATCATAGCAAAATCAGAAAATTCCTTCATAAAGATATCACAAAAATTAACCAAAAAAAAAGGAATCTACTTCAGTTCACTTCTAAACAATCTTCCAAAATGAATTATCTAAAAGTACAATTTTTAATTGACCATGAAATGAACTCTGAACCAGTAACTCCTTTTCATTTCACTCAAGTCAGCCAGGCTAACTTCTAAATATCAGCTGTACTGAGACCAGTAACTGCATCTCTCGACTATTTAGATCCATTTACACCCAAAAATTTACAATTGCATCACATAAAGCCCCTAATTTCAAGATAGGTCCAGGGCATTTCCAGTACTAGGACAGGAAGTCTCCAGGAATGCTTTAAGATCCTTCAATACTGGCAGCAATTGCATTAAAAAAAAAATCTCATCACAGCACTTGTCATGCACATAGAAATGGTTCAGCTCCTCCACTTATATCAATTTTCACCCAAAATAGTATACAGAAGCCTCATTAGATACATCATGCTTTGTAACTAGAATCTTTATTTTGGATCAATGTTCCAAGAAGGACAAAGGACGGAAGCATTAGTCAGGGCCTTCCAGGCAGATCTTAATCCACACAGCTATATTTACCTCCAGATAATCTGTTTTCTATAGCCACAAAGTACTCTCCCCATCTTCAATCAGAGGTCCATACCATTAGCCATGGCCAACTAACCCAGCAGCCATCAAGGATTCACATGGTTCTGTACAGCATTCTTGCAAGATTCTTTGGCACGTTTATGCTGCTCTATCCAACCCTTTCTCTCAGCTCTTGAGCCCAATCGCCATTTGAACTATGCCCCGCTCATCATAAAAACAAGCTACTAAAGACAGTCAAAAAAAAAAAGTGTCACTGCTGAAGAAAACACAAGTGGCATAACAACACACTGATTGACAGTATTTATGAAGTATGGAAAGAGTTCTTTAAACATGGTTGTCTGAAGACAAATCCACAGGAAACCTGACATCAATTCCACTGCATGTGCAGCCAACTCATCAACTTATGCACCTCAATATTTTTCCCTCAGTTTGTTTCCAGCTCTCTGACAGTAGAGCCTCAAGTTCTGCTCCTGCACAAGATTTTCTGGGTGTGGGTACCAAAAAAAGCAATAATGAAACTGATGGCATCTCAGGCTGCTTCACTTGGATGCACTTGGCCAGGATTCTTTCCATTCCCTCTGGCCAAGCCTATTGCCAGCATGGTTTGACAAAAGCAAAGAATTTTGGTTCTGTTGCAATATTTCTCTTTGCAGAATAATGCTTTCATTTCCCCTCCTCCTGTTTATATCAGCAGGCCACTCACAGTTTTGCTCTTTCTTTAGTTTTCAGTCGCCTACGAAGCTGTGCTTTTCTCCATGCCAGGCCTAAGTTTCTCATGCCTTTATCAACTTCTCTTCTCAAAAGGCACTTGTAAATCCACCTTCAATGCAAAATATTCCACGCAAAAAAAAAGTCAACATTAGCTATATTCTAGGCCTTTTAAATAACAACTCCACCAGTATTCCAAATATTTTGCTTCCCCAGATAATATTTTGTTTATTAGTCCACCAGTTTCAAGAACATTTGTTCTAAGATGTCACTTCATAGAATAATGAGGGCTGGAAGGGTTGGTCTGTAGTCCAACCTCCTGTTCAGAGTAAGGTCAAGTATGAGATCAGACGAGGGTGCTCAAGGCTTTATCCAACCAAGTCTTGACAGACCTCCAAAGCCACAGACCAGAAATCAGCTGTCTACTCAGACCCCCAGGGGTCTTTTCAGCACAACTTCATCTTTAAAAAGACTCTTTTTGTGGGGTTTGGGGTTTTTTTTTTCCAAGTTTTAAAAGTTTCAAGTTTTTTTCATCTTACACTTGTCATTGCAGCACCCAAACTCCTTGCTAGCTCTGGGGTTGCAGAGATTCTTAAGGGATAGTATTTGCTCTTGGCCTATGATTAGAGCACCTCTGCTCTAATCTAACAATAAAATCTTTGTTGTTCATGCACTACTGGTACTGCTCACAGCAGAGTGACAACCTGCAGCCTCCATCCATACTAGTACTTCCACCGGTCCCAACACTAGTGATATGATCTGAAGGCACAGACAAGGCTTTAACAAATTAAAAATTATTCAATTAAATTACAAAAGTCTTTGGAAGAAAGCGTAGAGAAAAAGAGAGGGAAGAAACATTCATACCACCCACTTTATGTGAATGATGATACCTTCGATACAGTCATTAAGCACTCTACACTGAACTTAAAGAAAACAATGGTAAAACCATAAGTTTTCTTCAGTTATATGCCTGAAGTAAAGCTTACAAATATCACGATCATCCAATATGCAGAAAAATAGAGTAAGATTATGATGTAAGATACAGTGGCAAGCCCTCCTCTATTCTTTGATGCTAGAGCAGTGTGCAGTACACACGCACAGCATAATACACCAAACACGAGTAGCCTAAGGAGGAACATCAACACAGCTCTGTCCCAGATTTAACTCTGGGCATATCACTGTACTGCTTAGACCTACCAGTCTAATCAAAGCCAATTCTGCTGTAGTAATCAAATTATTTCTACCACTTGCTTCAACAGAGAGGTTTCCCCTCAGGCAGGAAACCTACACAATTTCATTTACACTTAACAGATGCTTCTCCATCACAGAGCTACCATTTCTGAAGCATTAAACAGAATTTTTGACTACTATCAGACAGAGGAAGCACACTATTTACACCTACCTTTTAGCTTTACACATTAGAAAATATTTAATACTTATTGTGTAAAATTAGATATACAGCTATATATCTTATGGTTTTAGCCACCAGTGGAAACGAAATATGTTGGCTGTAGTGAGATGGACCAAAGGTTTGTCCAGTCCTTATCCTTTCCCTAAAGGTGGCTTCAGAAACATTTAGAAAAATAAGATAAACTATGGCACGCACATAATGATACTTCCCTACAATACCCTCTCAGGCTCCACTGATCTGCAGCTCAAGGTCTTTCTGAATCATGAGGCAACTTCTGTAATATTTAACAACCCCAACAGATTTCTCCTCCATGAACTTGTTCAGCTGCATGCTGAATTCATGTAAACTCTTAACATCTACCTTACACCACCACCTCAGCACTGCCATCATCCTGTGCTTTTATGAAGCAGACAAGAACAGACCAGTTACTGATTATCTGCTCAGGGCCTCTGCTACAAAAAGGCCAATTGCAATAATGAAACCTGTAAGCTGCTAGCTCAATACAGCCCCTATTATTTCTAGGTAACATGCAATACTGATGTTTGGATGTGAACTAGCGACACAAACTTAACACAAAAAAAAAAAAAAAAATCCCCCAAAGCTGCATATTGCAAGTTCTCTTTTTTTGTTAATAGATGTAATGCACTAAAATTATAGACATAAAATGTCTTAACGCCTGAAGATTGTGAATTGCATGAAATATGTAAATGCATTTCCTTACAAAACACTACTTATAAAACACTCTTAAGCAATAACTGTTCGTAACAAACTGATTTCAAATTGTACTCCTTTAAAAAATAGAGCAAAGTAGTATTTCTCTTTTTTTGTTTGTTTGAATGACAGCTTTGAGGAAAAAGTTCTATGATGAATCACTGCTAGAAGTGAGTTTTATCATTACTGGTACGGTTAGAAAACATTTCCTCCTTCACTTGGCCAGTCGAGTATCAGCTTCTTCATTCTGCTGCAAAAACTGACATCACAGCAGCCTTTCCACGTATAAAGGGATTCAATTAGTACTCTATTAGATGACTGATATTACTGACTGTTGCTGATAAAAAGTGAACTCTAGTTCTGGTAAGTCATTTTACATCATATCCTCTACTTAAACAGAAGAATGTACTTACTGTTACACTTCCATGAAGGAAACAATTTACATTTGTACTACACTCTGAGTTTTAAGTTTGCTGAACTGTTCTAAAACAAAACAAAAAACCTCACTAAACACGGACATTAAGAGCAATCAATTCTAAATACAAATTTACTGCTTTTATTATAAGTGTTAAGGCTTAAACCTTACTATATTTTCTGGAATCTAGTCACATTAATGTTATGTGTATAGCATCCTACACCTCAATGCTATTTTATTGCAATTTTTGAAGGTAATATAAGATATCATTAAAGTTGCTCAAGATTTTAAATATATACATTTAGGAACATTGCTCTAAACAAATTCAGCTTTCCAGCTAGACCAATACTGATCTGAGACACCAAAACCTATAAACATCACCTCAGCATTTTTTTTCTAAGCAGTTTTAATTCACATTCTGTTGCTAGACACTAGAAGCAAAGTTATAACAGCAATACAGGAGAAAGAATCTAGCAATTTGAAATTTAAGTAGTGTTTAAGAAGTTTAGAAAGTGACTTGAGCTTAGAAAGAACACAGATTCATGAATTCTTTTTTTAATTTAAGATATGAAGGACACCATTTTCCTTTTAAAGCACTCTGTTTTCCTAGTAGTTACAGAAAGAAAAAAAAAAAAGCCACTCCAAAAGATAAAAATAACTTAATCATTGATTTACATGCATCTTGAGTACAGGCAACATTTACATTTGTGTTCCTAATGACAACGAAATAGCCTAAAGTGATGAGGAACCTCATCAAATTTCAGAATCAGGATTACTATTACACCCTAATTAAATATCAGAAGCTTATTTATTAAATCTACCAGGAATAAAGTATTATTTTTTAAACCATCTCAAGACCTCCTATCTATTCTTATAAAGAAGTATATCTACATGAAAAAACCAAATACAGTGCATTTAATGGAATGAGATTCTAAATATTTATTAATTTATTCAACAAAAGGCTATCTAATCTCAAAGTATACGTTTCTTCACTTCTCCCTGTGCTGACTTTCTTCCATTGCCTTTATCTTCTGTTTCCTTTCATTGTCCATTTACTCTTATTAGTTTTGCTTTAATTTAAATTTTTACTTCCTCTGTTTTAGTAGCTACTGCAGTCTCTTTCTCCTACAAATACAACAAATTAAATCAATTTAAGCAGCTTCTCTTCTTCACAGACCAATAAAGACACTTCTTCCCAGGGCCACTCTAGGCACTGAAGAGCTAGAGGAATGAAGGACACCACTGCATTCACCACTGCATTCCAGGCTAGCAAAAACAACTAACAATACTTTTGTTACCCTGCTGCTCATTTCTTCCCCTCCCCACAGTTTCTCCGTCCCTTTCGGATACTTCAGGCAAAATCCCCCAGTTCTGCGTTCTTGCATCTTCAGTCCTCTCCAGGCATACACGAGCCTTAAACAAGCAAGCCTGCTTTTAATACCTCTCTGCCCGTCTCCCCTTACTCCAAATCAGCACAGTTTCACTATGTTCCAGGGCAGCATTTGCATCGAAGAGCACAACGGCTGCAAACAACGTGTTTTTTTTTTAAGTATCTCCTTTTACTACTCTGTTTTTACTACTTTCCCCTTCCCCGACGGCAGCGCCGCTGTTTGTGGAAAGTTACTTATCTCGGGAGGACGCAGGGATATCCCATCCTTCCACAGCGCCGGTGCCGAAGGAACTGCACGGAGGGAGAGGGCTGGCGCGCTCCGCGCGTTACCCCTAACATCCCCGAAGGGAGAGCAGCACCGCGTCCGCCAACCCCCGCTTCCCTGGGGCCGCGACTGCGGGTCCCTGGGCTCGGACGGCCAGGGCAAACCCCGGCAAAGCTCACGGAAAAGGGCAGCGTCGGGGCTCGGGGCTAACCGCACTAACCACCCCCGCCTGCTCCCCTGGGCGCCCCCCAGGCCCCGCTCCCGGACACAGCGGCGTCCCCCGGGGCCCCCAGGCGGCCCCGCCGCCCGCAGGGGCGGCCCG